>CM021100.1:794087729-794687729 GCA_007115665.2 Sequoiadendron giganteum
CTTTGTTATGATTTTGAATTGAAATCACTAAGGCACTACTGTCTTAGATGCATATCTTGATGACAGAACCGAATCCGTATCCCCAACAAAACCATCACGGTATAATGAGAAGGAACTCTTTCATTTTTATAATTTATCAAGGGACATAAGAAAATTAGCTACATGAAATTGAAAAACATCATTCAAGATAGTTGGTATGAGTTTTCCAAAGTCCATGCAACTAATTAGAGAGAGATTTTGTATTAAACTGTGTATGAGTTTCAATCGACATTTCAGATCACACCTAGTGATCTCTCCTCTTTATGATGATGGATTACTAGGTGTGATCCAAAACATCGATTGAAACTAGGTGTGATGCAGATGTAACCGTAGATCAACAATCAAGAAATCAAGATCTTAAATATACAAGAACTCAATGTCTGGCCATAGCAAGGGAAATGGCAATGACAAAGGGAAGGATTATACCAACATAGGTCATGTGTATAACAATGTGGTAGAATATTGTGATAACTTTATATCCATCATCACAATCAATAGGCCTAGTGCAGAGTGTGGAGTCACCACACGTCAAGGAAAGGTTACCATCGAAAGAGCACCATCATAGCCTAGGGAGCAACCCACACTTCCAAAGTAAAACCCTAGTGATTATGGTATCTTAGACCAATTTAAGAAAACCCCTGCCCAAAATCTCCATATTGGAGTTATTGAAAATATCTCTTGCACATAGGTATGTCCTAGAAAAGGCTTTGCCAACTTCTTTTTTACCCAAGAATCTTGATACTGAACAATTACAGGCTATGATCGGACACATTACCGCTCATCTTCTCACCCTTTCTGAGAAAGACCTCCTAATGCAGCCATCACATAATCATGCATTGCATCTTGAGGTCCTCATTCACAAAAACAAAGTCAAAAGGTTCTTGGTGGATGGAGGTGTTGATCTTAATATTTTTACCCTTCAACTAATCAAGAACTTGGGTTACTACGAAGATGTCATTGAAAAGGAAAAGGGTGTTATTATAAGGGTATAGGATGATCAAGAATGGGTTTCTCAAGGAAAAATCAAGCTCCCCATCCAAGTAGGGCTCTCTATTGTTGAAACTACTTGCCAAGTACTTGACCTTGACCTTCCATATAATATTATTCTAGGTCATCCATTGATCCATGTCGTGCAATCCATAGCTTCCACATATCATCAATGCATTAAATTTCCCTATGTAGATAAATAAGTCATAATCCATGGTGATATAAAACCATTCTATTGCTACAAGAACCCTGAAGCAAAGTACTAAAAGATCTCACAAGTGCCTAAAAACTATGAAGTGCCAATACCCTCCTCATTCGTTGACCCATATTCCCTAGCTTCCACCTTCGAATCCAAAACACCCATCATACAGAACATACCAGATATCAAACCAGTGATCAAAGATAACAGTTGTGTAGACTATAACATGAAGAAGGATTCTTTTGAAATTGGAGAGTTTCCTCTTTATCCTAGATCTCATGGGAAACCTCAACCTATTAAAAAGGTATCTAAGACAATCAAGGTAGCATATACCACTTTCACAAAGTGGGGATATTTGAACAAATAAGTCATTGATGATGAGAATGTATTTGAATTATTATATAAGGATAATAGACCCAAGCCCATTCTTCCAATGAAAGATGACAACAAAGGATTGTAGCTAATGATGGGTTGGGGATACAACAAGAATGAGAAGTCAGGCCAAAACAACAATGGTTTTCTAGAACCCCTTGCTCCTGAGAAATGACCTAAGAATCTTGGTCATGGATGTACCACCAAAAAAGTGACCACTCTTGGAAAGGGTGTTTATATTAAATGAGTTGAACCTTCCTCTTGGTTACCAACATCATGTACTAATACCATTAATGACTTCAGCTTGATACCATGGATTTATTTGAGGATACCTCCATATTCATGATAGCCACTACATCCTTTGCTCCAAATAGCTAGATAACTAAACTAAATTGAGTCTACCCTCAACTCATAAATTGGGACCAACGAGGACTACCTATTCTAGATTCATTCAAAAATGATGAAGAAATCTCCAATTTTATGGGACTTCATGACAACATGACATACGGGTATCACAAACCAAGTTTCTAAATTGAACTGGATACACAAGCTTACTATGGGGAAACGATTGAGTCCCTCAGTTGCAAAATGAATGATATGAGAATCATGTGTCAATCCTTAAGTAAAAACCACACTATTTAACTTTCTGATCATAAAATAGTAAAACCAAATGACACATCTAATGGTGAAAACCTCTTTGATTTATCGAAGGATGAGGGATTCAATCTTCCTCTTAGTGCAATGCATCAAGAAAAGTCATAATTTTTTGTGTTAGAAGGCTGATCCAGTGAATTTAGGGATGGATAAAGCACATTAATCACTTTCTATGTAGAGTCACTCTTAGATGAAGAGAAAAATAACTTAGCAGCTTTCTTAAAAGAGCTAAAGGAAAACTTTGCATGGTCCTACACAAATATGTGTTGCCTTTATCCTGAAGTAGTTGTCCACCATCTTGTAGTTTCTCCTCACGCTAAACTAGTAAAGAAAAAGCTAAGAAAGATGCACTTCTACATAGCATTGTTGGTTAATCTAGAATTGCATAAACTTCTTGATGTGAGATTTATCTAACCAATAGATTATCCTGAGTGGGTTTCAAACTCGGTGCCAGTCTCAAAACCCACTGGTGGCATCAGAATATGTACCGACTTTAGGTATTTAAACAAAGCATGTCCCAATGATTAATTTCCTATTTTAAACATTAATATAATTATAGATTTGACTACTAGACATGAGATGTTGTCACTTATAGATAGATTCTCAGGATACAACCAGATCATGATTTCCAAGGAAGACCAACACAAAAAAAAAATTGCATGTTTGTGGAAAACCTATTGCTAGAATATGATGTCATTTGGGTTGAAGAATGATGTATGTACTTATCAAAGAGAAATTCCATTGATATTTCATGACATGATCCACAAGACTATAGAAGATTATGTGGATGACATTTTAGCTAAGTCAAGAACAAGGAAGAAACATATAGAAGTACTAAGACCAATTTTCGACAAACTCAAAGAGTACAAGGTGTGCTTGAATCCAAAAAAGTGTGACTTTGGTGTAACATAAAGCAAACTCCTAGGGTACATTATGTCACAAAGAGGAATTGAGATAGATCTAGCCAAGTTCAAAGAAATTCTGGATATGGAGCCACCACAAATACTTAAGAAAATCCCTTTTATCTGGCAGATAAGATTCATCCCTTTTATCACCTTCTTCACAAGGGGATACATAAAAATGGGATGAGAAATGTGACAAATAATTCCAAAAAATCAAAGAATATATTCTAACACCTCCTATCCTTATGCCACCAATACTGAATAAAATTTTTATTTTGTATATCTCGGCTACATCAACAACTTTGGGTGCTCTTCTTACTTAGCATGATGAAACAATGAAGGAGAGAGAAATTTATTATATCAGTAGGAATTTGGTTGAATACAAGATGAGTTACTCATCCATTGAAAAGGATTTCCTAGCAGTGGTTTTTTCCTAACAAAAAATGTAGACACTGCATGCTTTCGCGCCATGTAAATCCCACTGCTAAGATAGATCCATTGAAGTATCTATTATCGAAAAAAAATCTCATGGGATGAATGGATAAGTGGGTGATGATCCTAATAGAGTTTGATATAAATTACATGGATCAAAAGTTATCAAGGGGAAATTCATCGCAAATCAACTTGAAAAGGCACCTATCTATGCAAAGAATATGTCGGTGTTTGAATTTCCTGATGAGTCAGCATTTTCCCTCAGCATAGTGGATCAGTGGAAGATGTAATTTGATGGTTCACATACACAAAACAAATTTAGAGCAGGAATTCTCTTCATCGCCCCACAAGCTGATTTTATTCCTAAGTCATATTGGCTATCTTTCCCATGCACCAATAACATCACCAAGTATGAAGCGCTTATAACAAGATTGAGAATCACAATATAGTGGAAAATATAGGAATTTAAGGTCTATGGAGATTCACGGCTAATTGTAAATCAAATCAATGATGATTATTGTTGATCACGATGTTATTCGCACACCAACAATGTAGATAAATCCTCACAGATAGATTACGAGAACCTATCTTTACTTGAAAGATTGAACTGAGATAGCCTAAATCTTAGGCTAACTCAGCTTAATCCCAAGGCTCATTTATGTCAGGTCTTGACCATACTAGGTTTGCATTAGGGTTCATTTTGATAATGCTATTAATCACAAGGGGTAAATGGTTTTTTTTCTGGTTCTTAAAGAAATCATAGGGATAGGTAAAAGATAATCTTAATTCAATCATTTAACAACTTCATGAAATTGGAAAATTTGCAATAACATTTCATGAACTTCAAATAACTTGCTTTCACTTAAGTATATTTATCTTTAAGCATTCAACAATTTCATGGAATCAAAATATTTGCAATAAAATTTAAATTCATTTATCTTTTTTTTGAAACATTTTCTAAAATTTAAACATATATTCTAAAATAAAGCATCAAAAGTATTGAAAAATTAAATTTTCTTCTAGGTATTATCCACGCATTCCTCAAGAATTAACCAAACTAGATAAAACCATTACATACATCACTAGATTGCTTCATAGCTAAGCATAGAGTGATGTGAGATTTTAAAAAGAGGGGGATTATTTGACACTGGATAGGGTTTGTATGCAACCTTAAACAACGCAACACATAGTCTTGTCCAGCAAGAACAAACAATCAACTATGTAACATTTCATATCAGGAAATAGCTTTTAAATTGGATTTGATATTGATTAGCTTCTATATGCATACAAATTTTTAACCTGGAATGGAACAAAAAACAAGAAAAAGAACAAAACTTGAAGAAGTTTTGGTTCTCTGACATCCACAAATTTTGAACTGAACTTAAAATGAAACATCTTTCATCCTTTTATAAGATCAAGACACTTGGTAAATTCAACAAATACATGAGAGGAAATCCAAGGAACGAATCATGATAAGGCATGTGGAATATGAAAACTAGTAGGAGATTTGTTGATGAATTCAACAGATGTCAACCTTCCTCAGCATTTTAAAACCTTTTGGGATCTTCATCTTTATACAATCACCATGATAGTAACTTGAATCAAATAAATCCACCAACTAAAATGTAGGAATTTCCATACATTTAGAATGATAAAGTGGACACTTGGTCCTACATTCAGGTTCAGACTTGGGCTTAATACCCATAGAAGTGAATCACCCTCGAGTTGAGCACACTCTTTCATTGCATGCGTAATACCAAGATTCTTTGTTTCTTGATATTTGATGCTTCTTCACAATGAACTTTATTCTTGCATGAGATTTTAGAGCATACTACCAAACCTAGTAAAACCATTAGATCTATCTACAACCCAATTTTTCCTAACCATCCATACCCAAATATTGCATCACAATTTGTTCCTCCTGCAAGCACAAATTCCACATATTAATCCCTTTTATTAAGAACATTCATAAAACTCTCATGAAAACAAAACCATGATTAAAATTATTTCAAATAAATCATAAATATCATGCTTCAAAATGTATTCTCACGCAATTATCTTTTAGGAAAGTTATCAAACCTCTTGGACCCCCAAGAAAACTTAAACATTTAACTTTAAACTTAACACTATTACCCGATACCCGGTACCCGACACTTCAACCTTAACAAAAATATTTTTTTCTTAGATCCCGGATTCTATCGAAACCTCCACACTTTCCCAGAACTTCACTCCTAGACCAGAACACTTCACCAGAACCTTGCATTAATATTTTAACATTTTTGGCCTTCTGATACCCAGTATTCAATACCCGATACACTTTGAATCATAAATTACTCCCAAAAATTCCTTTTAACTTCAATTTCCAGTGATCCTTTTTAGCTAGCCAGTACCTACAATAAGTGTTAGTTTTCACTTGGGTCCCCAAGTCTTATAGTCTTGGGGCATGCTGTGAGACCAAACAACAACTTGCAACCAATAAAACCAAATTTAAAAGAAACCTGGGATCAAATCACCTTTTATAAATTATAACTTATACATATTTTCCAAAAATAACTCCTTACCTTTACTTGAATTCTTACATAAAGACGATAAAATTTCTTCGAACAAGTATCAATGTGTGTTTTTATTAATTTCAGTTTTCAGAACTTGGTGAAAAAATTAGTTCATTGACATTGAACTACATAATTTGGTAATCCTCCAAATCCAACCTTGGATAGAGCCTTGCTGGCAGTTAGGCATCCATAGTTTTCATTGACATTGAACTACATAATTTGGTAATCCTCCAAAGCCAACCTTGGATAGAGCCTTGCTGCCAGTTAGGCATCCATAGCCCTGACAAGGTTATCTCTATAATTCCCCCAAATATAGCTCTACTTCCAGTCAGGCATCCATAGCCCCAGTAGAGATATTTTGATAGCCTAAAGAGTTAAATTTTCTCTTTTGATATTTCTTCTGATATTCAATTTTCCTTTTTTCTTTATGATATTTCCTTGTAAGCTCATTTGCTTCAACTTGTAGCCAATGAAGCCCACTATTACGTTGGGAATTATAGTGGTAGCAAAGGTTACCTTTTGATTTTTCATTCAATGCAAATCCCTTCATAATTTCACCAATTCCTAAAAACTCATTTAATTATTCCCTGTAGGTGCGACTTTCCAGCTAAATTTCACCATCCTTATGCTAAATTCCAGCTAACTGCGACTTGCTATCTGTCAAAAAAATATGCATAAGTTATAAATTTAGCAGCAAGTAATCCCATCACCAAATTAATTCTAAATTTAGAGATACCGATCACCACCCTTCCATTTTAATTATTTCTTATGGAAATTGCTAAAATACTTGGTTAGCAATTATGATTTGATGGTGTTGCACTAACATTAATGCATCAGATTTGTCATGATTAGACTTAAATCTGACCAGAATACTCTGCACTTAATTCGCACACATTACACACACATATTATTTCCCTTTAATTCCCAAATGTTGATGTGTGCCACCTTACCGGCTTAATTTTCCTTTCTGCATTGCACACATGGAACTCTTCATGATTAATACGGCTCAATAAAATATAATGAAATGACTACCATTAAATTTTGAAATATTCAATTTTCTTGATTTGTGATCTTTGTATTAGCAAAATTTGAAGCAATGGCCACCCATTATGTGAGAATTTATTTGATTTAACTTTAGACTCTAGAGAAAATAATCATTTTTCCACCTCAACTTTTCCAAGACTTCAATCAAAGCAACTATGTACCACAAATTTCTCATAGTTTTCTATAAATTATGCATTTCTCCTTTGAATTCTTCACATCTTTTTCTTTCTTCAATCATTTTGATTTTCCACTTTTCTTTTATTTTCTTGCTTCTAGACTACAAACACTCCCATTTTCTTGACTTGCGTTCGTTGCAAGAATGGATTTCTAGGTCGCATTACTACCTAGCAGTTGAATAAGGTTTTCTTTCTTAGGATTCTAGCTACCAAATCCAATCTAAGCCTAGTCCTTGGGGAAACTTGTGGAATTCAAAGTGTATTATTGGCTGAATTCAAACTTGGCTTTGCAGTTCATAGCCTCTGTCTTGGACCTTGAGCTTTCTATTGCTGAAGTTCTTGAAGCTCCTTAGATGATAGTGCGACCTAATATTTTGGGGAATTTGGACTATGTCCTTTCTATTGCACACTCAGCCATTGGAATTCCCTTTGCTGACAATATTCCTCTATTTCTAGAATGAGGAGAATTAGTTCTAGTTGAGCCTTTTCTGACAGATCTTCATACCCCCAACTTTTAAACTCATAGGGACAATGCTTACTTTGGATATATTTCCCTTATGGAAAAAGCATCCTAGATTGATTGATTAACCAACTTGTTGATGTTAGCTTGACTTCAATTTTTGCTTTCTTTGCCCTTTTATAGCAAGAAATTTTGTATTTTCATGTATATATGAAGTATACACACACAAACATATATATATATATGAAAAAAAAACATTTTTGTACATTAAGCATGTATTTACTTTGCATGGATTTATTTTTTCAATTCATAGTACATTGTCTTAAGAATATTTCAACCCACTCTCATGTGTGTTTTAAATTAAGAAAAATTCGTTAACGCTTGGAACAAACCAGAAAGAAAAAACAAACCATACAAAAACAAATTAACATAACTAAAATTTACCGTAAAAAAATTATTAACCCTAACTAATAAATTTACCTTAATCTCTATTACTATCTTCATGGTGTTTTTCATACGAATTAAAGTAGGCTTGTCTTTAAATTCTCTTCAATGCATTTCAAATATCCTACTATAACAATGGATTATCTTAACTTTTCTATGTTTAAAAAATATAAATTCAAAGGTGTACTTACCAATAAATTGGCTCATATTTATGAAAAAAAACTCATTAAAGGTTGATTGCACACACCTTTGTTGGTTTCTCCATACTCTACCTTCTTTTAGTCTTGGTTCATGGTTTTCCTTTTCACTTTGTTTTGTTCCATGAACGACTGCACTCATTTCTTGATTCTCTTTCTCTCTAAGATCTTCCAAGTCCTTGTCCCTGTCCTCACTTTCAGTAACAATATTCACTTTGTTAGACCAAGCAGTAACACAATTTACATTATTGTCAAAGAGAGAGAAAGTAAAAAATTGATACTCTATATTTTGCATGAAATTAAGAATTCATTCCCTTTTAAATCATAGATTTTTAGTTAGAAGTGAAAAACATGCATCTCCTACTTGTTTTCCTTGATTTTCTTTGTCATTGTCATCTTCCACATGTGAGAAGACTGATGACTCATCACTTTCATTTTCACACTTTTGGCGTGTTGTTTCCAAGTCTCTATGTCCTTTCTTTTGTTCCTACAAAATTTTAGGACTTTCCTCATGATGATTACAGTTAGTAAATACATTTGATTTAGCAATTAATTTTCTAGTATTTCCAGTTTCACTAGGTTTAGGCACTTTCTCAAAATTCAAATGTCTTTCTAATAGTGGTTCTTTTCTTTTAGCAATTAAAGACGCTTCAGTTAATGGAATCACATTGTAAGTGGTCAAACTTACCCTAGTAAAAAAAATCACAATAAAGCTCACCATGATCAGTTGTACCATGAATTCTACACTCGGTGACCCTATCAAAGGTGAAAAAACTCAAAGGGTAAAGCCTCCTATTAAGGATTTTTTGAAGCTTATCAATGTCCATTTTACTTTCCATTACCAGCTCGCTTAGACTTTCATCTTGCAAGCAACTTTCCAACCCAAAACCGAGATGACAATACTGATTCCAGATAGAGCCAAAGAATGGCCCTCCTTCTAGCACTAGTTCTTGTTGATCATGATGTTATTCACACACCAACAGTGCAGATATATCATCACAAGAAGATCACATGAACCTATCTTTACTTAAAATATTGAACTAGGATAAACTAAATCTCAGGCTAACTCAACTTAATCCCAAGGCTCGTTTATGTCACAACTTGACCATGCTAGGTTCACATCAGGGTTCATTGTGATAATGTTGTTAATCACAATGGCTAAATGGTCTTTCTTTTAGCTCTCAAAGAAATAATAGGGGTAGGTAAAAGATAATCTCGGTCTGGTCATTTAACAACTTCATGAAATTGACAAATTTATAATAACATTTCATGAACTTCAAATAAATTTCTTTCACTTAAGTAGATTTACCTTTAAGCATTCAACAATATCATGGAATCAAAAGATTTGCAATAAAATTTCAATTCATTTATCTCTTTTTTGAAACATTTTCTGAAATTTAAACATCTATTCTAAAATAAAGCACCAAAAGTACTGAAAAAAGTAAATTTTCTCCTAGGTATTATCCATGCACGCCTCAAGAATTAACCAAACTAGAGCAAACCATTCCCTACGACACCAAATTTCTTCATAGCTAAGAATAGAATGATGTGAGATTTTAAAGAGAGAGGGATTATTTGACATTAGATAGGGTTTGAATGCACCCTTAAACGATGTAGCACATAGTCTTGTCCAACAAGAACAAATAATAGGCTATGTAATATTTCATATTAGGAAATAGATTTTAAATTGGCTTTGATATTAATTAGCTTCTATGTGCATATAATTTTTTAATTTGGAATGGAAGAGAAAATAGGAAAAAGAAAAAAACTTAAAGAAGTTTTGGTTCTCCGACATCCACAAATTTTGAACTTAACTTAAAATGAAACATCTCTAGGCCTTTTATAAGAACAAGAAACTTGGGAAATTCAAAAAATACATGAGAGGAAATTCAAGGGACTAAGGCACATGATAATTGGAAAGAGAAGTGTTAACGAAGTCAACAAATGTCAACCTTCCTCAATGCGTTAAAACCTTTCGAGATCTTCATCTTTATACAATCGCCAAGATAGTAACTTGAATCAAATAAATCTGCCAACTAAAATGTAGGAACTTCCATACATTCAAAATGATAAAGTGGAAACTTGCTCCTACATTCAGCTTCAGACTCGAGCTTAATACCCCTAGAAGTGAATCAACCCAAGGTTGAGTGCCACACTCTTTTGTCATATGTGTAATACCAAGATTCTTGGTTTCCTAATATCCAATGCTTCTTCGTAACAAACTTTATTCCCATATGAGCTTTTAGAGAATACTACCAAACCTGGTAAAAACATGAGATCTATATACAACCCAAGTTTTCCTGACTGTCCATACCTGAATATTGCATCACAATTTATTCTCCTGCAAGCACAAACTCCACATATTAATCCCTTTTTCAAAACACATTCATAAAACTCTCATAAAACAAGACCATCATTAAAATAATCATTTCAAATAAATCATAAATATCATGCTTTAAAATAAATTCTCATGCAATTATCTTTTATGTGGGTTATCAGACCTCTTGGACCCCCGAGAAAACTTAAACATATAACTTTAAACTTAACACTGTTACCCAGTACCTAATACCTAACACTTTAGCCTTTACCAAAATATTTTTTTCTTGGATCTCGGATTCTACTAGAACCTTCACTCCTAAATTGAAACACTTCACCAAAACCTTGAATTAGCATTTTAAAATTCTTGGCCTTGCAATACTCGGTACTCAGTACCCGATACACTTCATATCACAAATTACTCAAAAAAATTCCTTTTAACTTTAATTTTTGATGATCCTTTTTGGCTAGCCAACACTTGCCACAAGCGTTAGTTTTCACTTGGCTCCCCAAGTCTTATAGTCTTGGGGTGTGTTGTGAGACCACACAACAATTATTAGACCAAGGATGCTAAGTTTACACCTTACAAAAAGATGGTGGAAAGTCTCAAAGGTTTCTTCATCAACATCACATTTGATAAAATACCTTGTGTCAACAACTGAGTCGTTGATGCTATGGAAACCATTGGATCCTTGTTATATATGTCATATAACATTCTTAAACATGAATTCCTCGCTGAGTAGCTTCTCATCCTAGCAATTGAGGTACCCGAATCTGAATTCATATGTGAAATAGTTGGTTCTGGTTCTCCCTGGTATCATGATATATTTACCTATCTACACAAAGGTATCCTCCCATCTAAAATTACTCCAAACCTTAAGAAAACATTTTTCAAGAAAGCATCTCGATTCGTTATCCCAAGTGATACCCTTTATCATCGAAGTCTTAAAGGGAAATTATTATGATATCTTAACCAAGAGGAAGCTTTGATAGTGTTGAAATAATTACACGAAGGCATCTTTGGATCTCATTCAAGTGGTATGACCTTGTCTAAGAAACTATTAAGGATAGATTATTATTGGCCTACCATGGAATGACAAGCTCGTCAATATGTCAAGAAGTGCATGCAGTGTCAATAGTATGGGGACCTCATCCATGCACCAGCTCAAGAACTTCTCCCAGTTGTTACACCTTGGCCTTTCTTGTAGTGGGGAATCAACCTCATAGGAAAGATCACCCCTACCTCATCTAATAGTCACAATTTTACCATCACAACCACTGAGTATTTTACAAAATGGATTGAAGCAATCCCTACGACCTACATCATGGGAAAACAAATCTCTAAATTCATCCTGAACTACATCATTTGTCACTACGATGTTCCACAAGCCCTTATCTCAGATAATAGAACACCTTTCAAAAATTAGGATGTTTGTGAGTTATGCCAAAGGTTCAATATCCAACACCTATTTTCTACCCCATTATATCCCCAGGGAAACGATCAAGTTGAGGCTTCAAACAAAACCATCCTAAAAGTTCTCAAAAATATGGTCAATGAAGCTGGTCGTGACAGACATTTACAATTGAACACCTCTTTATGGGCCTATAAAACTAGTATCCACATATCTACATGTGCCACACCATTTCCCCCAGTTTAGGGAACTAAATCTATCCTACCTATTGAGGTCAAGATCCCATCGCTCAGAGTATCACTGAAAACTCATTACCGATGAAGAGGACAAAGTGTCTCGGTTGAATGAGCTAGAGCTTCTGGCTAAGATTTGTCTTGATGCTTTGACTCATTTGTAGGATTATCATAACCGACTTAGAAGGAGCTATAATAATAAAATTAAAATTTGTTCCTTCCAGGTGGGAGATCTTGTCTTGAAGGAGAATCATAAGAACATGTCGGATATAGATAGCAAAGGGAAGTTTGAGCCTAATTGGTTAGTACCATTTTTTGCCACATATAGTTCTAGTTTTGGAGCCTATCAATTGTCAAAGACTAAAGGATAACCCTTGTAGGATCCTATCAATAGCTCACATATCAAGATTTTTTATGCCTAGGCTTGAAGGGTATAAATCCAAAAATACAAAAAAAAAAATTAAAAAAATAACAAAATAAAAAAAAATAGAAAAAGTAATGAAAACAGTAAAGAAAAAAATCATCCTCTAATGAAAACCACTTCGGTGGCGCTTTGGGCAAGTACCTTGGTGAAAACCTTGAAAAAAAACACCTTCCAAAGATAAGCACTATCCATCCATCATTGACTCTTCAAATTATCCTGCTTCACCATCCATCGCATTCATCCTTTATCCTTTTATCCTATTTATTCCATCACCCATCCACATTTGTATCATAGTTGGATATTAAGTATCATATTCCCCTTTAGTACTACGTGGCACATTCCTAAGGTCAATTTTTCCTGTGTATATCGAGGTAATCTATGGCATCACACTGGGGGAATTTGTCTATATTTGCATCATATTAGGTTCTTGTATATCCCTTGAAGTTTATTTCAAAAAATCCAAAAACACTTGAAAAATCTCAAAAATCCAAAAACACTTACAAAATCTCAAAAATCCAAAAACATTCGCAAAATCAAAAAAATCCAAAAACATTCGCAAAATCATCAAAAATCCAAAACATCGAAATCTTGTATAGCCAAAAATCCAAAAATCCAAATCTTGTATAGCCAAATATCCAAAACATCCAAATCTTGTAAAGTCAAAAATTTGAAAACATTTAAAACATCTTCAAAATCCAAAACATCCAAATCACACCAAAATCCCTAAATAGGTCTAAAAAGTCAAAAATTCAAAAACATGGTTATCGAACTACATTGTCTCTGAGCTTGGATGTAGGTAAGGTCTTCATTGATGTACCCTCGAGGCATTAGGTCGGTCCTTTAGGAGTTTGTCACAATAAACTAACAATCCATCAATGTTCATATGCCATCAATAAACGGTTACTGGTCAAAGTCAATCAAATTGTGTCATCTCTGCGTGTATAACGCATGTAAGGCCATCACTAATGAGCCCACGATGTGCTAGGTCAGTTTCACCTTAGGTCTTGGTCCAATATTAGAAAACACAAAAACATTTGAAAAGTTTGAAAACTCAAAACATTGGAAAACATTCAAAAATCCTAAACAACCTCAAATAACTGAAAAACCTAAACATTCACATACACCCAAAAAGATCAAAAATAGCCTCAAAATAGTGCAAATATCAAAAACATTGAAATATTCCAAAAAATTAAAAACCACCCATCCCATTTCACTTTCACCTACAATAAACTTCCACCCATAATAAATCTATCATCATCATCAACATTTGGTAAGACAAGTGGAAACAAGTATGGCAATTCATGAAGGGTAAACCTAAGTTTGAAAATCTAAAGTCTATATCATGAGTAAAAAAGTTTATTAATAGAGGAAAATAATTAATTTAATCAAATAATTGGAAATTATTTAATTAAAATTGAGGAATTAGGAGAATTGGGAAAAACGATGTTAATAGGTGAATTCGAAATGTGTGATATGTTCAAACAATTTTAAGTGTCTACATACCATCAATGGGGAATTCAACACACAACCCTCTTAACTTGACTATCCTATCCTCTAAGTGAAATCACATGCATAGTTATTGTAAGTTCATCTCAATTATTTTTTATGTCATAATGTATCTACTCCCAAAATACTATCCATTATACCATGGGAATAAAAAACATTAATAATCTAGTTGATATTCTCTCATGGGAAATTTAATGTTATGTTTTTTATTAGTGGTAAAATAGTTTTAAAGGAACTTGAAACCCTTTACAAATAGGATTTGAAGGGACCTAAAACCTTTTCTAAGCAAAGAACGTTGCCAAAGATAAACCAAAGACAACCAACAGCCAAGCCACAACAAACAAGTTACTCAAGGAGACATCTCCTTATCCTAGAAAGACAACAATCACTCAACAAAAAGCTACAAATCAACTTTACCCATGCTTCTTACAAATGCAGAAAATAGAGTGCATCACCCATCTTAGCTCTCCACCTCAATAGGAGATTAAGAGGAAAAATAGAAACAATGGGCAATGAAAGTCCCCTTACATCTTTTCCAAACCTCTCTAGCAAGAACAACCTCCACCTCAATAGGATAAAACTCTAGCTCAAAATGATATGCAAGAGAGGGATCCAACAAGAGTAGAAGTAAACTCCCTGTTGGTAAAACAAAGATAGACAACTGAGGCTGTGAATCAGTTGTTACCAAAATCAAACTTATACAAAATTAACCAATCCTTATATCACAAATCTGATAATTAATAATGCAAGCATAAGAACAAGACATCAAAGACACATGAACACAAATATTTTATACGTGGAAACCCTGTGAGGGGAAAAACCATGGTGGATGTTAGTCTACAAGATTATACCCTATTAGAAGTATAATGAAGAATAAAAAGAGAATGCAATTGCATTCAGGCACACTGCCTAGAGCACATTGCTCAAAGGGAAGGATCACTGCCTTACATACAGTAATCAGATTAAATCCATATGATGAATTTAAACTGAGAAAATAGCTTCTACAAAAGTCTGATTACAGTTCGAGTTAGGCACACTAAAAACCTCTTCAAACTCTTCCACACTCTGATCTTAATGATCTAACCTTTATTCGTACTTGTACATCACTTGTAAACTTGAGCACTGATGTAGAGCAAGAGGATTCACGACTCAACATGCCATTTACTTGAAAAATTTCATAAAATTATTCATCTCAAACAATGATTAAGTGCATTTTAGATCACATTGAAAACACTCTCATGGCAACCCACAATTCAATGCACCGAACTACCATTTATAACTTCTACAAAACATATCATAAATCCAATCACTTTGGCTATATTGAAGATAACATAATTACAGACTTCCTTTCCAATTTTTATGAAGATCCAACAGTGGAAAATAAAGTTATTGCATTTTTCCCAAAACAGCAAACCCTAGATAGGGTTCAAACCTGCCCTCACAAAAATGATCAAAACTTATTCAAATCTTAATTAAATTTGATGATACTTGAATAAACTGAAAGTAAATTCATGTAGAAACCAAATTAAATTGGTTTTAGATCCAAAATATAGACTTTACAATCTGTACCATCACATTTTTCAGACTCTAAATTCTGCACAATATTGTTAGAATAGGCAGTCTTACCAAAATAGTCATATCTCCCACAAAATTCAATAAAATTTAATGAGACAAAAAAAAATTGGAAACTAGAAATAGATATCTTTCCATCCATATATCATACTCCATTATTTGATTCCATATCATGCCGTACAATGCACAACTTCATCCTGGAAACAATGTAAAAATCAGAAAATGTACACAAAACTTGAGGTTGCCGTTCATCAAACTTCACAAATAATGTCTCCAACCCCCCAATTCGAGTTTTGGAGGGTGTACTTATACATTTCCAACCCAAACCAACTATTTTCAACCACCTTTTAACTATTTTTTTGACAAAACACCTTAATGACACCTTTGACAAGTTGTTTGACAACTTTCTTGAGCAACTTTTATAATTTTTACAATATGGAAAAAATTTAAACATGATTTGACAAATGACTTCAAATATGACTTCATAAGACTCAAAAACCTATAAAATGGTTTGATAAACCTTATTATAAGACCCAATACACAAAATAGAGCAACTATTTACAAATGGCCTCATGGAGGCTTGAAAGCAACTTGGTGCTCCTGCACCAAGCACACTCTAAATGAGGAAAAAAATCTTGTATATATATCCGCTACATGGATTTTCATCCACTAATCATTCAACCATAAATAAGGAATAAGTTACAACTCTCGGCCTTGATACATGAATAAATTTCAATGCGTACCAACACAAGTCGGCCATAACATAGTGAGGACCCAAACAAACATCTCCAAACATGCCAAACAATAAAATATTTATCCTCATGGATCCGCAACATGCTAACACCACAATGTCGGCCAAGAATATGAACACTTGAGAACATATTGGAAAAATCTCCTATCACTGCAGATGTACACCAAGGATAGAGCATGATCTAGAATCATCCATGAACATCATAGGCACATGAGCAACACATGAGATTACCATACTTTCATCCACTTTGACCAAGAACACCATCTACAGAGACTGAATAACTATAGGTATACAGATCATCATAACTTCCACAAAACTTCATGTGCACCACTGAAACTTTCGAATAACATACTAGAAAGGTTCAAAACCAAATCCTTTGAAGTGCACCTTCAGATCTTCAATACATAGAGCTTTCCAAAATTTTGTCCTTCTCAGCTCCACTAGCTTCCTATACTATATTTTTTACGATTTTCTCAATCTCCTCGACATATACAACCTTAAGTAGATTAAAATGGTAATAGTGTTGAAATCAGTGACAACAATATACCAGCAACACAACCACAACATCCAACACCCCCAACCACACACATAGGTACAATACCCACCTCAATAGGAGGGAACTCCAACTCAATAGGAGAACCAAACTGTGTAACTAGGAAGAGGGTAAAGAATCCAACAGAAAGGGCAAAAAAATCTCCCTCTAGCAATGAGAATATTTGGGTCTTCATTAAAAACATTGAGCACAACCCACCCAAATATACCAAACTAAAAAGAAGGGCATAATACACTCCCTTGATTAGGTTTAATCTTTGAAACCTCAAGACCTGAGAGCTGAGAGCAGTTTCATAAGGGTAAACCTCAAAAAACCCCAAATAGAAGAGAATAAAAATAGGGGATAGAAAATACCATCCACCCCTTCAAGAATAGGGTTAACCAGAGAAAAAACCAGGAGAAAAAAAACAAATTCCACAACCCAAATCAAGAAAGACATCCTTAGAGAAACAACACTCTACACCTCCAAAACCAGGTCCCAACAAAACATCAATGAGGAGCTCACCAACAACAATATTTGTAAAAAGCTAGAAAATTTTAATAGACCTTACTGTGAAAAAAGGAAACCTTTAGATCAAACATAGAATAGAATAGGGCCTCTCCCAAGCTAGATCTGTTATAAACCACACATGGTCGACAACAAAAAAACTAGGAAAAACCTAGAACAAACCATGCATGCCATAAAGCCTCTAGACTGCCCAAAAAAAGACATAGGAAACAAAAATTAGATAACCACAACACCAATTGAGACTACAACCACAACTCCAATGCTAGTGGAGGAAACATCCCCAAACTTCCCTCCCAAAAATACAATAATATCACCAATACTAGTGAAATATTGCAAAGCTTCAAGAAAAAATAGGAAAAATCCATTTGACAATGGAATTGCTCCAACCACTGGCAATACCACATCCCTATCTTTTGTATCCACCCCTCCATCACCTTCGTCCTCACTAGATTTCAAAACCCCTCCACTCCCTTTCTTGCTTGCTCCGCATGAGTTTAAAATAACAAAACTCAACAAATGAAGTTGAAATCTATTTAATGCTATTTTATTTCCCTTAACAACTAACAATACCCCAATCTCCAATATTGATCTAAAATTCTAAACCTAGATGTATATAATAACTTAGACAAGGCACCACATTATTATAGATTAAGTTGTGAGTGCTTTATGATTCAATCAATACTATCACTTTCTCTTTCTTCAAGAAATTCATTATATTGATAGTTTTTGGGGTGTTAATACTAGAAAGTTCACAACATGAAATGGTTGGTTGTATATATCTCTATTAGCATATTACATTGTTAATAATATTGAAGGTGTGCAGTTTAAATGTCTTCAATTAACCATAAGCCAACCAATCTTTCCTTGTATAAAGGTGAGTACTACACAATAAAAAAATCATTATGTTTTATGCCCTTCATATTGTATCAGAGCTAATATAGATCAGCTCTTGTGAATGAGTAGTAGATAATCAATGATATGAAAAAGGAATGGTCTAGCAATGTGAATTCTAGACCAACTATGATTACAACTCTACCACTATTCTTTGAAGATTATTGATGGTTGTAGGGTGTGATAATAACTGCATAATGAGTAGAATTTGTTTTGCATTCTCTTACTACTTCTTAGAGTAGTATTCGATCTAAATTGGCTACTCTATGAACCACTACCCAAGTATAACAATGTGAAATATGTGTAGGAAATCCCGTTTTGTGTAAAGGCATCTAAATATAAATATTTTCATAGATCGAGAAACCCGCATATAAGCATATAAAGAGGGCATCAACTTGTTCAATGGCTATTTGAACATAATATTAGCATATTCCATTACGAATAGAAAAATGAATATAATTTAAATACAATTGTTTAGCAAGGGTGTGTTTGACGTCAAAGCCTTATAGGCTGATGAATGCATCATAAAATTTTAGAGATACAATTGATCTTTTTCTTTGTTGTTGATATCGTAAAATTTCTTAGGGGAGAACAAAAGGAATCCATTGGTGTAGGATAAACACTATTTCAAAAATGGGAGATTTAGTAGTGTATGCTTTATAACCCTTTGGTATTGCCTACTAAGTGTGAATACTTTCTATTAGTTTTTCTGGTTACATTTAATCTATTTTCTTAAGTTGGAAGTATTGAAAACAAATTATTGATTTGGATGAATATAATAGGAAATTTAGTAGGAGATTCTATTAATGTTGTAGAGGATTATTTTTAATGAAAAATGTATTTTTAAAAATTTGAATAGAATAGAAGTGAGTTAGCTAAATATCATTGAAGAAAGTGTATTATAAGATATGAAAAGGGAGATTTAATCTCTTGTATGTCAAGTGTTCTTTTTTGCATTAGTATGTTGGTGAGGGTATGGAAGAAGGAGAGTTATTCAAAGGCCAAGAGGATTAGGACCCACCAAATTATCCAATCAAGAGTGGGATAATCATTTATTTTTAATATATGAGGATTCATAAATGGTTACATAGTCATTTGAATGCATCTATTATTAGTGGTAACTTGGAGGTAAGTTTGTTTGCAAGAGAAGATGCAACTCTTGAATTAATTTTATGAGTATTGACAAGTAGTTTATATATCTTCCCTAAGATGTGCCAATCAATTAATTTATCTTCTTACTATCGATGCCTAGGAAAATGCATTCCAAAACATTAAAACAATTGTTGAGTATCTTGTCAATGAGTTCATCAATGGTACCAATAAAATATTCAAATAGATATTCTTGGACTTTCAAGGCAATATTTTCTACACCTAATGAGGCCTCCAAAGATTCATCCAAGACATCAAATAGATATAGTATAACAAGATCAAATGGAGGCTAGTGGCACCAAAGGATGGAGGCATTCCCATCATCTCAAGTCAACTTCTCACTTTGAGATGGATCTTGGCATGAGAAGCATTTTTGCTTTCTTTTTTATTTTCCTTGTTGATTTTGATGTATTTCAAGAATACACATATTGTGAAGTTTGATTTTTGGATACATGTAAGGGATTTGGTGTTGAGGGTTTGTGAAGGATCATGGGGGTCCAAAAAGTGGCAGTATGACAAAAAAGGTATTTTTCATTTGCCCAAAAATACAAAATTTTGCTTAGACTTTTTACTAGGGTCGAGGGTAAAAAGTGCATGTTGTCATGGTAAGAACCAAAGTGAAATGGATATCCGTTTCAAACGAATATTTGTTCCAAGCAGATATCCATTTCCAATGAAATCATATAAAAAATGTATTAATATATTATATTGTTATCTATTAATATATAATATTATTATAATATATAATATATTATAATATTAATATATTATTATGTATATTAAAATAATATAATATATATTATACAACATATGATATATATTATATATTATATTAGAATATTATATCATATATAATATAATAATATATCATGTAATATTATATATATTATAAATTATATATTACAAACGATACCTATGTCATCATTTAGTTTATAACTAAGGGATGAACCCGATCCATTTTAAAAAAACTTATAAAAGGAAACAGATATGTGTTTCCTCTGTTATAAAAAAAAGGGTCAAAAATCATTTTCGCTTCATATAAAATAAAGTATTACTATATTAGTTTATTATATACATACATATATATATATATATGGGTGAGTGCATGATCATGGGGGTCCAAAAAGTGGTGATTTGACAAAAATTAGTTGATGACTTTTTTTATCTGAATTTGATGAAACAAAAAAGGTTTATTGAAAAAATTGTCATCTTTCTACCAATATAAGATATACCTTATTTGGAATTAAATAGATAATTATTATTATTTTTCTACATGTATTCTAACTAAAGTCCTAATAGGTAGGATGATTGAAAAACATCTATAATTCTTAAATAATTTTAAAAAAATTGAATATGAAAGATGCAACACATTCTATGCTTCTCATACAATAGGATAAAATAAGAAAAAAATATTTTCATAAATTTTTGACCAAGTTATGGTGGTCAGACAAACAAGTTTTAATATTTGAAAAAAAATTAATAAAAATTTAATAACTAATTATTTACTTGCAAAAGCATTACAAAAAAATTGTGGCACATCCAGGCATGTGTCCTCTACTTATATTGAAAGTTTCAAAAAAATACATAATTTTTTGCTTGTACTTAGGTTGATCAGACATACACTTGCTTTTTATTTTTCCCTGAAAATTTAGTACTACTACATTGAAATTTCAAATTTTCACCAAATAGATTTAATTTTTTTTCAAAAAAGGACTAGTATCTTAGAAACTACATTCAATTCGCTACAGATTTTGTTCTTAGATATTTTTTAAAATATGTTAATAAGTTATTCAAATTTTTATGTCAAGTTTCCTAACTCTATTTTTCTGAATTTTTATTGCCACTTAAGGGCCTAGTTTGGACCCCCATGATCCTACACTGACCCACATTATATATTATTATAATATAATAATATATATTATAATATTAATATTTTTAATATTATATATAATATATTATTTATATATATTATATTATATAATACATAAATATATTATATTACTAATATATAATATCATTATTATATTAATATAATATATTATATTAATATAATATATTATATTATATAATTATATATAATATTCTATATATATATATATATATATACATTATACAAAATCAAGGATGTCATTGTTGAACTTGTCAATAGCAGAGTCATGGTCAACACCTCCAAGGAGGGAAAATTCACTAATTGGGATGGTAGAATGAGATTTAAATGGAATGGGCTAAGGGTCCCACCATTTGTGGCATTGGAGGATAGAGCATCTACTACAACTAGAGCATAGGAAAAATGGATAACACCAACCCACGAATGGTACAAACCTAACTTTGATGGGGCCTCCCATGGGAATCTTGGTCAGGTTCAGGGGTTGGTTGCATTATCTGATGGTGGGATGGGTCAATGGTTGGAAGAATTGTCATGCCTTTGGAGGAAGGCACCAACAACATGGTGGAATTGCAAGCTCACACTCATGGTCTTCTGCTCTGCAAAGACTTGGACATCAACAAAGTTGAGATTAAAGGAGACTCGACATTAGTCATCAATGTCATCAAAAAAGGGAGGACCTTGAATTGGAAACTAAGGGCTCTTCTTGATAGAATCATGTAAATTTTGGGCTACTTCGAGGAGTTTATCATCAATCATGTCTATAGGGGGGTAAAAGAACAAACCTATGTCACACTTTCAGCCAAACAAATAGTTCAGAGTGAACTATTTTCGGTCAGACAGGTTTTTCCCGAATAGGTTTCGGTCAAAATCATGTGGTGCATATGTGGCACACAAGGTTTCAATCCAATAGGTTTTAGCCAAAGCAAAAAAAAAAAAATTCCCTTCGAAAATTTGAATTTGGCTTTCAAATTGGCTTATTTTATATGTGGGGGTTTCCTATCGAAAGAGTTTCAGCCGAATAGGATTCAATTGAATATATCCACATGGTAGGTGACGTGGCAACAAAGTCACCATTTTTTAAATTTTTTAGAAATTTCCAACTTTTGGTGAATATTTCTTCAATCAAAATTAATTTAAAAATAAAATAAAAATACCCTTTTGTAGAGCTCACAGTGTTGAATCCAAAAATATATATATTTATATTTTGATTAGTTTTAGTATATAAATATTTTAAAATATTGCAAGTAGGTTGTTCAAAGTCAAAACAATGCTCATTTGAAATTAAATAAAAAATAGTAAATCATCATAAAACAAAATGGAAAATATATGATGCCCTAGAGGAGAGAATCCTCTTCAAAAGGGTATATTTTGTTTTTTGAAAATGAAAAATAGTTCACGTGAACTCAAAACTATCAAATTCGGGTTTGTTTGAATTTAAAATGTTATTACAAGAAAAATATACATCAAAATTTCAAAAAAAAAATCCGTGCCCTAAATATTGAAGTCGGCTATTTGCAAAAAAAAATAAAGAGAAAACGATTTTTTTTTCTATTTGTTTCTTGACGTCAATTGAACGCCACTTTTTCATGAAATTTTCAGCATTACAAAATCTACTTTTAAATTGATAAAAAAAATATCAATTTTAAAAAATTAAAAATTAAAAAATTACAAGAATAACCTTCAAAAAAATTTCTACATTTTATTAGTTTACATCATTTTTAAATTCAAAACATAAATACCACTTTTATGTGGCTGAAGTTGAGAACTTTTTTTCATGTTGGCCGATTCCTTTATAAAGTGTGACACATGTTTGTACTTTTACCCAGGGAGGCCAACATGGTTGCTGACGGTGTGGTTTTTGGGATGATTGGCCTATTAGAAATAGGGTTGTGAAAATAATGTTATCCTCAATTAGGGGTTGTCCTGGTGGGTATTTTTGAATTGGACTTTGGTCAAGTGGTGTCTGTTGGGTCAGAAGGAAAAGTTATGTATTTATTTTTATTATTTAATACAATTTTAGCTATGGCACATTATTTAGCAAATATATATATATAATATTATACAATGAATATATAATATTAGAATATTATATTATATAATATGTAATATAACATTATATAATATAATATCATAATATAATATTATAATATTATAATATTATAATATAATATATTATAATATAATATATTATAAATTATAGTTTATATATTATAGTTCATATTGTTGCAAGTATGACGCATGTATGAAGGTGTTGTCATTGATGTCAACTAGTCAATTGGTTTTCCACTGGTTGTTGTTGTCATTAATGTTATGGATAATGGTTATTGGTTGTTTATGTCGAGGATATTGAGAAAATTGTAATGCAGAAAGGTTGCAGGTATTCAGTGGTTGATCTAGGTTTTACTCCAAGATTTGGTCTTATTTTTGTGTGGTTCAGATATGTTAATCATGATTGTTGGAAGTTGTTATATCCATATTTTGGGGTTTTGGATCGTTGTTTAGTGCAAGTTGTGAACTGTATTTTTTTAGTGTATCTAGCTGAGGTAAGAGAGAAATGTAGTTGCTCCATTTTTCTTCTTGTTCGAGTCTTATAACTTGTGGTTTTGAGGATAAGATGTTGGGAATTTTTTCAAGTTAATTTTTTTATTTGGAAAGTTTGGATTGTGTTAAGGTTGTGTGTGCTTAATTGATTTATGTGTTTTACACTGGTTTGGCCAACCTTGTGTTTAACACTACCTTCGAGGCTTATGGAAGCATGTTGAAGCATGTGGTTGTGTTGCCCTCATTCTATTTCCACCCAAGAATGTTTTGGATCCAACCTAATTTGAATTTGTAAATGCAAATGGTTTGTGGCCAACTTTGGATATGTTTCAAAGTTGAAGATGGTATAAATATAGGATGAGATATTGGTGAAAGGTGTGCAAATAAATAGAGAAAGATAGATGTGAAATGTTGTGTGTGGTTGAGCAAATCAATTTGAAATATAATTGCCAATTTTTCAGATGTAGTGAGCTAAATGTGTACTCTATCATTCATGCATGTCTACAAGTGTTTGAGCGAATTGTGGTGTAAATCTCTATTGCATTGAGATTGTCTTATCTCTATAACAAATATATTCTATCATCTTTGTATCTATGTGGTAGTGAGCCCTTCGAATGGTTGGTCTTTTTTGGATAGTGAGTCCTATTTTTGGCAGTGAGTCTTTTCTAGAAATGAGTCTTTGTAGTTGGTTTTGATATTCTTTATATTGTGAGCTAATCCTTAACGTGGTTTTTCCCTTATTGGGTTTTCCATGCAAATCTAGTGTTATTATGTATATGTGATGCTTTTCAATTTCTTATTTTGCACTTAATGATTAATCACATTAGTAGAGTAAAGGATTTGTGTTGATCTAATTTTTTGGTGGAAGTTCTTAAAGGTTAAAATTTCTTTACAACTCATTCACCCCCCCTCTTAGTTGTCTTGTTCAAAAATTGGTATCAAAGCTTGGTTCCTTGGAGAGGAGCTTAACTACTTAAGGAAGGTCTGGGATGGCAAAAAAAATCGCATTTAATTATCCTAGGTTCAATGGAACTAATTATGTTATATGGAAAGTATAGATGGAAGGATATCTGGAGTATTGTGGATATGATGTTGAGAAAGCTTATGATTGCTTACACTCCTCCAGCTAATGGTCTGAGTACAACTAATAAAATCAAGGTGCATGAAGCAAACAATAAGGCAACATTCATTTTGAAGAATAGTCTTGTACATTTCGAGTTGGTTAAAGTTCAAAATTTGAAAGCTATTAAAGAAGTTTGGGATGCTTTAGAAAAGACACACGAAGGTGATGAAAAGTTCAAAGAAGCAAAGTTACAAAATTTGGAGGCACAGTTTGAGATCCTACATATGTCTGAAGATGGGAATATTAAATCCTATGTACATAGAGTGGATGAGCTAGTAGGTGGAATGTGAGGACTTGGTGCTATAATACATGAGCCCAGGATTGTGAAGAAGATTCTTAGAACTCTTCCTGATACATAAAGTGAAAAGGTATTTGTTATTGAAGAATATGTGGATTACAAGACTTATACCAAAGATCAGTTATTGGGAACTCTAACACCTTTTGAGGTGAGAAAACCAAATTTGATAAATGGATCCAAATCAAAAACTTATTTCAACGCTACAAGAGTTGAAGATCCGGATGAAGAAAACCTTGATGAAGTAGAAGTTATCTTTATGAGAAGGATGAGGAAAGGCTCTGGTAAGTATGAAGGTAAGTTACCCTTTAAATGCTTTAGTTGTGGATGAATAGGTCATTATGCTTTGAGATGTCTGGAAAGAGCTAAGAGGAACAAAGAAAGATTTAACAAAGAAAAAAAAGGTAAGAAGATTAGTAGAGCATATTATTTGAATGAGGATGCTAGTATTTCTAATGAAGAACCTAATTATGGAGATTTTGATGACAATGAATGATTGTTCTTGGCTATAAAAGATGAATCTACTTTTGCTAATACTAAAAGACAGGTGAAGGAATGTCCTCTAAAGAAAGACAAAGATACGGTGATATCTGCCCTACATGCTAAACAAGAAAAGAAATTTTGGGTTGTTGGAAATGGTTGTTCGCATCACATGACCGGTGATAAGAGTAAGTTTGTTAAACTTTAAAAATATGATGAAGTCTTAGTTATGTTTGGAGATGATATTGGTGCTAATATTTGTGGGATAGGTTCAGTAAGTTTTGATGGCAAGCATAATACTAATGATTTTTACTATGTTAAGGGTTTAAGGCATAATCTCTTGAGTATTGGACAGATGTGTAGTGAAGGATTTCAGTTGTCAGATCAAGTGGATATGGTTTTCAGATTGAAGAAGGATTTATATGGATTGAAGAAAGATCCTAGAGCTTGGTATGTGATGTTAGACAAATATTTGATTCAGCAAGGTTTCAGCAAAGGTACGAAAGATAGTAATCTGTATTTTAAAATTGAAAATGATAAGATCTTAATAGTAGTTGTATATGTTGATGACATTCTCTTTGGAGGAAATGAAACTATGTACAAGATGTTTGTTGAAGAAATGCAAAAAGAATTTGAAATGTCCATGTTTGGTGAGATGAATTTCTTTCTTGGGCTACAAATCAATCAAACAAAGAAATGGATCTTTATTTCATAGTCAAAGTATGTAATAGAAATGTTGAAGAAATTTGGAATGGATGGTTCCAAATTGGTATGCACTCCTATGGTGACTGGTTGCAAATTGAGTAAAGATGATGATTCACCTAAGGCTAATCAAATAATATACAGATCTATGATTGGAGGATTGTTGTATTTAATGCTACTAGACCGGATATCATGCATGCAATTTGTCTTGTGGCTAGATTTCAAGAAGATCCCAAAGAAACACATGTTGCTTTTGTTAAGATAATTTTCAGATATTTAAATGGAACTCTGGATTATGGCTTATGGTATCCTAGGGATACTAATTTTACACTAAGTGTTTATACTGATGCGGATTGGGCTAGTTGTGTAGATGACAAAAAAAGCACAAGTGGTGGTGCATTCTTTCTTAGTTGCAGATTTGTGGCTTGGTTAAGTAAAAAGAAAGATTCAATTTCCTTATCTATTGTTGAAGCCAAGTATATTGCCACAACATCTTTTTGTACACAAGTTTTTTGGATGAGATAGACATTGAAAGATATTAGAGTAATGTATGATGATCCTATTTCTATCTTTTGTGATAATACAAGTGCAATTAACATTTGAAAGAATCCAATGATGCACTCAAGGGAAAAGCATATATCTACTAGGTATCACTTTTTGAGAGAGAAGGTGGAGAATGAAGTAAAAATTGAGTATGTACCTATCAAGGATCAAGTTGCTGGCATATTTACAAAGGCTCTTCCTAAAGATACTTTTGATTATCTCCGGGAGAATTTAGGGGTCATTTCCCCTCATTTCTTAAACTAGATGCATATGGAGATGTATCATTCCAATGGGTCTATGGATCTTTTTTTTCTTTTGGATTGTTGTTTTGGTGGCTACCTATCAGGGGGAGTAGGTAGTGTCATGTGTTGCCATTGAAAGAGTATTTTTTCTTAATGTCAAAGGGGAAATCAATGTAAAATATCTTTTGTCTTTGCCATTGATGTCAAAGGGGGAGAGAAAGATATGTGAGAGAGAGTATCATGTGAAAAATATTATCTACTATGGGGGAGAGACAAAATTGTAAAATCATGAGGAAGTGTGTTCAGAGATGGTGTGTTGTCTTTGATGGTTTTTCACATCATGTGTTGCCATCAATGACAAAGGGGGATATTTTTTCAAGTATGAGGCATGTATGAAGGTGTTGTCATTGATGTCAATTGTTTAACTGGTTTTCCACTAGTTATTGTTATCATTGATGTTATGGATAATGGTTATTAGTTTTTTATGTCGAGGATATTGAGAAAATTGTAATGTAGAAAGGTTGCAGGTATTCAGTGGCTGCTCCAAGTTTTACACTAGGATTTTCTCCTATGTCCATCTGGTTCAAATATGTTAATCATGATTGTTGGAAGTTTCTATATCCAAATTTAGGGGTTCTGGATCATTGTTCAATGCGAGTTGTGTTCACTAATTGTGAACTGTATTCTTTTAGTGTATCTAGGTGAGGTCCAGGAAAAATGTAGTTGCTCTAGATTTCTTATTGTTTGAGTCTTATAACTTGTGGTTTTGAGGATAAGCTATTGGGAATTTTTTTAAGTTAATTTTGTTATCTATAAAATTTGGATCATGTTAAGGTTGTGTGTGCTTAATTGATTTATGTTTTTTACACTGGTTTGGTTGACTTTGTGTTTAGCACTACCTTCGAGGCTTGTAAAATCATGTTGAAGGGTGTGGTTGTCTCACCCTCATTCTATTTCCACCCTAGAATATTTTGGCACTGACCTAATTTGAATTTGTAAATGCAAATGGTGTGTGGCTAACTTTGGATATGTTTCAAAGTTGAAGATGGTATAAATACAGGATGAGATATTGGTGAAAGGAGTGCGAAGAAATAGAGAAAGATAGATGCAAAATTAGATGTGAAATACATTGTGTGGTTGAGAATATCAGTGTGAAATCTAATTTTTGATTTTTTGGATGTAGTGAACTGAAGCTGTACTCTATCATTCATGAATGTCTGCAAGTGTTTGAGCAAATTATGGTGGAAATCTCTGTTACATTAAGATTGTCTTCTATCTATAAAAAATATCTTCTATATTCTTTATATTTGTGTGGCAGTGAGCCCTCTAGGTGGTTAACCCTTGTTGGACAGTGAGTCTTGTTTTTAACAGTGAGCCTTCTCTCGCAGTGAGCCTTTATAATCTGTTTTGATATCCTTTATATTGTGAGCTAACCCTCACCATGGTTTTTCCTTTATTGGGTTTTCCATATAAATATGGTGTTATTTTGTATGTGTGATGCTTTTCAATTTTATCTTTTTCACTTAATAATTAATCACAATAGAAAAGTAAAGGATTTGTGTTGATCTAATTTTTTTGGTGGAAGTTCTTAAAGGTTAAAATTTTGTTACAACTGATTAACCCCCCTCCCTCTTAGTTTTCTTGCTCAACACATATATTATATTTTATGAATTATATATTATAGATGATACCTATGTCATCCCCTATTTTATAAAATAAGGAACGAACCTGACACATTTTAAAGGATATTTGTTCAAAACGAATATATGTTTCTTCTATTATAAAAAAGGCTAAAAGTCATTTTCCCTTCACTGTTTCCTGTCTGAGCATGACTGAGAAACCAAAACCTAACAGATATATTTCATCCTATATCCAAGTTCAAAATTCACCCTCCAATCACATGCACTTTGATTTTTAATTTTTTTTCCTCAATTTTTTTAATTTTTTAATATTTTATATGAATTTTAGTTTAAAATAGGTTTTTCAATATGCATTTTAGTTTGTATTCAAAAAATTGTTAATTTTTAAAATTTTCAACATCAAATAGGTTTTCTAATGGCCAATAATCTCAATCCTGTCCTAGATGAAAACCTTGCCCAACCAAATCCTCCTTTAAAAAACCCACCAACTATCCATGTAGCTATCCATGGAAATTTAACTAAATTGAGAAACATTTTTTAGTTATACAATAGGCACCCTCACTTGTCTAAAATTAAAACCACATTAGAATCAATAATTTCCAATGTTGAAACTCTAACTAACCATCGTATTATCTTTTTAAAGTGGCGAGAGACCATGAAGCAATGATATGTCGATGAATTATCGTACGATCAAGTGAGGGAACTTGATATTACCAAAGCCTAATTAACACACCTATTTATCAATCCTAAAACTAGACAACCCATTGATGTGCACAAGCCTAAATATTTGATTAAATGGTGCACATATCGAGGTATCCTAGATAATTTTGGGATCGTTGGTGAATGGTTTTTGATAAACCACCCAAAAACAATCTTGATGTCCCATAATATTCTCTTTGGAAACTATATGGTGAATTTTTCATGGGTAAGCATGTCAACTACTTTGATATGCGAGATTTCAAAGGTGTGGGTAGAGGAATGCCTCAAGATAGACCCAGGGCACATCGAGTAACCCCACTTATTCCCCCTCCACCTATTTCTCCCCCACCTCCAATACCTTACCCAAAGATTTTTGTAGATGCAACCAATCAGAATATCTTGTTTGTACATGCTTTAAGTGGCCATTTGATCACACAAAGCTCATAGTTCACATAGTCACATGATAGTGATACACCTATTGCATCAATTACTATTAGTATAGCCTCCTCTTTACCACATATGTGTATGTCCCATCAATGCATTATGTACCACCAGTTATGTTTGGTTCCTCTTGGATAGCCTATTGAGGCTTCAATGGACACATCAAATTATGAGGTCCATCATATGTCAGATGTAGGAGATGAGGGAGCACAAGTCAGAGCATATCCGAGAGTCATCGAGTGCAAGAGATGGCATGGATGTAATGGTAAGACTTAAAGTAGTTTTATAGTGCATTTTACCTTACATTAATATTTTATGAGATATTAGTACTAATATATATTTATGTGTCATATTTAATAGTTGTTGATAGAGGATCAAATTTTGCAAGTCTAAGAGGGTACAGTTTCGGTCATTTCATTTGGCTTATAGAGTAACTATATGGCATAATTTTTTGCACATACATGTTTACAATTTTTTATTGTATATTCATATCATTTAAATTGTGATTTAGATGTTAATTTTTCAAATCTATTATGATTAAATACATGTGCATAGATTGATAGTCTTATATATTCTTGTCTTTTTATGCAACAACCTGGTACTTTTACATCCATGATGTCTTCTTCTGACACATTGGAAGAAGCATCAAAATAGGTATATTTTTTTAATATTCTTGACATTATGATATTTGTACATGTACATTTATAATCTTACATTCTTTTTACTTTTTATATAGGAAACTACGTTAGCTAGTTCATCCATCATGAGCCCTTCTAGAAAAAGATAACACGAATCACATGAGGTATGTGTTTATTTTATATTGTAGATATATACATTTAGATAGGAGTATATATGTTTAGTTTATGATTATTTGTCAACAATTATCTATTAATTTGTATCAATTTTATTTTACCTACTATAGTCCTCTACTCAATTCAGCAACGTGACAAATCCAAGACCATTTCAATATATTAGGACTCTTGATCATCCTATGGTATAATCATATGTGGAACGTCTTGCAAAGAAAAGAGAAAGACATGAGGTAATCAAGGATTCCATTTTAGATATATTAAATAGTTCAATATAGTGATTTTGATGCTAATTTGACAATTATAAATTATAGTATATAAGTTTCTATTTAGTAGTCTAAATTTTCAACCATTGACATAATTAATCTATTTTTTGGTTTGAATTGTCATTGTGCGGGCAACTTTAGAGCCACCAAATACTTCAAGGAGGCTTGATTTTTATGAACTAGCACAAGATTAAGATATGTTAGAGATTGATACATTTAGGGATTGATACATAGCTATTCAACATGTATATTGTATATAGATCTTGAGATGGCATATGCCACGATTTTTAAAATTTATTTTGAGTTGGCATATATGCCAAATTTTTATATGCTCATACACAATTATTATACAATTTGATATATAAAAATTTATATTCAATCTAATGTGTTCATTGTGTCCATGTCTTTCTATTTTAAAACTTAAAATTAGAATGTATAATTAGTTTAGAATGGTTTTAAGTTATGATCAATAACATGTTATGATAAAAATATCATATGCAAGTTAGAGTTCATCTAACGCTTTCTTTCATCAGGACTAACATGCTTTGTGGTTACTTCTTCACATATTCCAACAAGGTTCTATTGTCACTAGTATGCATCATGACATTCTTTTTCTACAATGTGTTTGTCTTTTGCAAAGGTATGATATTTCTCACCTTGGTCTATGTCATACCTTGGTGTCTATTATCCATTTCCATAATAAGTTTCTCTATGAAATCATGCATTAAAATTAAAGCTCAAAATCTATCAGCAAGATCTCATATCAATTCATTTCATTGCATCCATTCCATTTCATCTTGATTCTATCTAACTATTCTTCACTTCTTACTGACATTTTCTTCTATCTAACATTTATTCCATTAGTCCTCGCATGCATTCGTGCCTATTCAATTGACCTATCATTAAATTTGCCAAATTTTTTTTTTTTTGAAAATTTATCAATTTTCCTGAGGGAGCACCATCCTATCCTACTTTAACTAGGGCATACCAAGGCACACTAAGGCAGGTCTTGGGCCAATTTTTTTTAATTATTCTTTGACACCAACACTCAAAATCACATTGTATCAAAGAGGGGAAAAATGTAGACACTGAAAATGTCTTACATGTGAACAACATTTTTGTACTAATTTTCATCCTTTCTACATAATTAAATAGTTTTTAATTATTTAATTATTTTCTAATGTCATACCACTTTCTTCTATTAATTGAATAATTATTAATTATTTAGTTAGTTCATTTTATCCTTATTCTTCTTTTGATTAAGTTAAATAAATTTTAGTTTATCTAATTACATCACTAATCTTTCTCTTATAATTAAATAAATTATTATTTATTTAGTTATTTATTTTCATTTTCTCTCCTTTCTTCTATAATTAAATAATTATTTAATTATTCATTTAGCCTTTTCTTCTATAATTAAATAAATTCTTATTTATTTAATTATTTATCATTTCCTCTTATCTATAAGTAAATAATTGTTTCTAAATATTTCATTATTTACCATTTCTCTTCATATATTATTAAATAATTATTTTCAATTGTTTAATATTTCATTTCCCTCTTTTCTTCTATAATTAAATAGTTATTTTTAATTATTAAAATGTAGACACGTAAAATATACATGCACCTGGATCCTGATTTACTAACACCATTTCATCCTGAATCATCTCCTTTGCTAATCATTTAATCGAATAATTTGTATTTGATTAAATTCATCACTCTTCATCACTTCATTAAATAAATCAACTTTATCTAATTAATTCATCATCTCCTATTAATTAAATAAATCAATTTTATTTAATTATTTATGTAATCTCCTTTTAATTAAATAATTCATTTTATTTGATTAAATTCTCTAAAGTCTTCTTATTAAATTAAATAAATTTAAACATTATTTGATTTAATCTAACATATTCCTCTTTGAGTTAAATAAATCAAATCATTTATTTAATAAATCATTTCCTCTCAATTCTTGACTTAAATCAATTCATAAATTCAAGTCAAAATTGTCACATCATCTAATTCTTCATTAAATTAATCAAAACCATGATTAAGTTAATCACTCTCATTAAAATCCTCTAGAGAATGCAAGTTGCACAATAAATCAAATACTTTGATTTATTTAATTCTCTATTTTCTCTCACAAGGCATCAAAAGGGAATATTCCCTCATTTGAATTCAAAAAGGCCAAGTGGACTTGGTCCTTCCAACAAGGCATTCAATTCCTCTTACATGTGTGCATTGAGCCAAGTGACATTAACTCCATTTCTCTTTCCCTCTCACATGTCACATTCAAAATTGAAATTTGAATCTCATGGCATTTATCATGCACATTGACCAAAATGTGCTCATTCCTCCTCCAATCACATGTGGACAAGTGGAACAATGCCATTGGATTATCTTTTATCCCACATTGTTTATTTTCACTCTCTCTTCCATTTTAAAAATCTATAAATGAGAGACTCTTCCTCTCATTCAATCATCCACAATTTGAGTAAACTTACTATACTCAAATCCATCATTATTCACAATTCATATGCAAAGTTACTCTCTTCACATTGAGAGCTAATTTTTCCCATTACACTCAATCATCCATCATTTTCATAAATTGTAACAAGGTTATGCTCAAATCTCTTTGGAGATTTGACCATTTTCTCAACCAATCAATATTGCTACTTAGGAATTGGGAAAGGGCCAATTGCAACACTTCATTGGCACCAATTCCCCCATGGGATCCTCATTCTATTAGCTTTTATTAGGATTTAGTTCAATTTCTTGTTTTATGTTCTTCATTTTCCTAATTTTAGTTTGAATAGATGGATTTTGTGGGGAATCTCTCACTCTTGTGTACATGCATTTGATCTAACAAACTAATGTGTTTTGTTGTCTTTGTGCATTTGCAGGTTTAGGGGTTCAAATTAGTGCTAGAAGGAGGGAAATCTCGAGTTTTAATGACGTTTTATTTTGGAATTTCGTGTTTTTCTTTTTTTTTTGCAGACACGGGTCAAACAAAGCCGCTTTTGCAAACAGAGTCACGCGGCGCTATATTGAGCTGCTTAAAACTCAAACAGAATCGCTTCTGCTCCAAACAGAGTCACTTTTGCAAACAAAGCCATGTGGCTCTATATTGAGCCACTTAAAACTCAAACAGAGCTGCTCCTAGGTCAAATAGAGCCGCTTATGCTCCAAAAAGAGTCACTTTTGCAAACAGCGCCTCTTTTGATTTCCTATTTTTTAACTCGAACTTAAAATGGTTGTATCTTGGTCATTTTTTATTTGAAATGGGGTAGAATTTCATAAGCTATCTAATGTTGTAGGTGTTTCTTAACTTTGATAGAGTTAAAATTATCAAAATTTCACCTAATCTCAAAAACACTATAAAACTTGGCCTAAGTTTTAGGGTTTTTATGCTTGATGATTCATCTAACCCTTATATTTTCTTATCTCTTGATCTCATCTAACATTTTTAGCACTTTTTTAGGTAAGGAAATCAAAAAGGGGAGGAGAAAACAAAAAAAAAGCTTCTTATGACATCCTTTTTTTATTGTATCAAGTGTCTTTAGACACTCTTGGAAGCAATTATAATTCCAAGTTTAAGGATTTGTTTACTTTATGCTTTTAGGACACACTAATTTTTTAATTTTTGGGCTCTAAAAAGAACAACAACAAATTTTCTTTTCAAAAAGTGTACAAAGGGGCTAAAAAGAATCTTAGACAAATATACTAGATTTTGTTTAAGGGTTAACAATTGAACAAGGAAAACTCACATTTCATTTGGTGCTTAAAAAGAAGTCATCATTGCTTTGAGGTTTAAAATGAACAAATGTTTTCCATGTTTTGCAATCTTTTTTACAAGTTAATATAATTCAAAATGTGTATGCACTTCTCTCATGCTTCATTGCGATCTTGAGAATCAAAAACATTTTAGTGATATTAGGTTGTTAAAAAGATTGCCTCCACATTTCAATTTGGGCACTTAAAATTGAACAAAACATGCAAGTGTGAGCATGACATATTGCGGAGGTTTTCCCCTTTGTTTTTCAACAAAGGTTGTGTGAACGATGGGATATGTTATCTCACTTTTATTTATCTTAGAGGGCCTGCCTGTGGGAAAAAGTAATCACCCAAGAGAATGACCCAACCGGGAACACACTAAAGCCAAGCGACTTCCAACCGGTATATAAGTGTGGATTCTTGAGGAAAGTTCAAGAATCATGAGGATTATTCCTACGAGATGGATAGAAATGGACTCTCACTGATGTTGGATAATCCCCCACGAATGGAATGCCCACATTAGAACCCTTTGTTTAGAAAAAGGCCAAAACCTTTTCTATCTTGTTGGTGCAAAAGGTCATGTCCTTTGAAGCCGCCCCATGTTATACATGTGGTCTTGTTGTAGAAATGGAAAGTATGCCATGGAAGATTCATGGGTACTAATGCTTGGCTGACCCAAAAAGTGTGTGTCGTGGAGGGGAGCCAATGTGGTCAAGTATTTATCCATTCGCACAAGATATGCGTAGCTGGATTTATCTAAGTGGGAACCCAACAAGATATTGCCTCATCATCCTAGGATTGTAAAAGTGCTTGAAAGAAAAGAACACATTGCTTGGTCCTCAAAACTTCTGCAAAACGAACATTCACAAGACCTTGAAATTTCAAACCCCTTTGAGGAGACAAATACCTTTGACGAATTTAAGCACTCTTGCTTTCCCTAGGGATTCTATCCTTAGAGGTTTCTAAGTGCTTGAATTATATCACCATTTGTTTTCGATAAGGTTAAAAATTAGGAAACCTTTGCCTTGATTTCCTTGATTTCCACATAATGCACTTTGTGGGATGAAAGAAAATTAGGGTATCGGACATTCAGTTTGAAAGGAGTAATAAAGAAAGTGTTTGTGGTAAAAGGAATCAAACCTAAGCAAGATAAAAAACAATTGAACCACACATGTGCTTGGTCCCTTTTGAGTCATTTGGTTTCCATGCAGACATTGGTCTTTTGGTTTGAATTACTTCTAGGGAAAAGCATGTTCTTCATCATCTTGGTCTTGTAAGTAAGTCCTCATAGGGTCATCTAGGATCAAGTCAAAACACTTCATCCATCCAAACATCAATCAAATTTCCATCTCACCAACAACTTTTGGAACTTTGCAACATCACTTATGCTAGACTTTTGGAAAATCAAAATCACCTTGTTTGACTTAATGCACCTAGTCAAATTATCAATCTTCTTGAAAAAATTTACCTTTAGGATAACGCAACTTCCTGAGGTATACTAGTTCATGATCACTTTCATTGGCTTAACACACTTAGCCAATTCATTCTCTTATGCGAGTTTTCCCTAGGATAACACAACTTCCTAGGGTTTACAAGTTTACCATCATCTTGTTTGGCTTAACACACCTAGTCAAACTATACTCTAGATCGAATCAAATCAACTCCTAAAAGTCTAACATTGATCCAAAGCTCTTGAAAGTATAAAATACCCATATCATTCACCCCTTTCATCCTCCATCTCATCATTGGTCCTAAACACCTTAGAGGTTCACTCTCGCAACAAGTTCAAAACAAAAGAAGAACATGGAATTTAAATTCGACTCATACATCATGAGTAATCCAAGTCAACCAAACTATCCAAGTCTCACAATGCCAATGGATTATTGAAACTCACATTTATACATGGAATCATTATCTCTTCCAAACCTCAAAAGTACAACGAATGTGAGTATGCCCAATCTAAAGTTTGGAACACCTTTCCCAATGGTAGATTTAAATCCAAGTCCAAATCTGCAAATCTATCAACCAAATGCTCAATGCATGAGTTTTCCAAACAACATTATCCCACCAAATGCATACATGCCAAGTGTAACTTTACCAAACATGACCATTTCAAATCCACACTTGGTACATTTTGGGGTAGACATGTTTACAAATCCCATCAATATTGTTCAAAATCCAAGCAATATGTTGACAACTCCATATGTTGATTCAAGTCAAGGTAGCACCATGCAAAATCAAAGTTACCTAAATCAAGGCAATATGATTCTCAACCACAACAATGTTCAATTTCAATCTATCATGCCAAATCAAAACATCATACCAAATCATCCCATTTTGCCATTGATATTGCAACAGTAGGTGGAAACCATCCAAACAATCCCAACAATCAACACCATCCCCAACCCACCACCACCACCATCGCCAAAACACAACATGACAAATTCATTCTCCATCATGTTGCAAGCCGCACAAAAAGTTGCTTGCCAAAAGGCACTCCAAGCTGCACAAGTTGTGCAAGCGGCTCAAGCAGCCCAACAAGCACAGGCTCAAGCTCAAGCCCAACACCAAGCTCAAAAAGTGCAAGCGCAAGCACAATTCAAGGCACTATTGCAAGCAATCCATCAACAAGCAGCTCAACAAAAAGCCCAACAAAGGGCATTGTTGGCACAACAACACGACCAACAACAAGCATTGTTGGCTCAGTAGAAAATGCAAGCCTTACTCCCATAACAAAAGCTTGCAACAAATTCCCATCACAATCGTTAAAAGTGATGATCAAGATCCTCTGACCAATGATAATGTTGAAAATGTCTCTACATCACCTAACGAGTTAGAGGACATATCTCAAGATTTTTCCCCAAAGCATGATCGACATCTTTCACCAAAGTCTAGCAATGGACCTTTCCAAGACATATTGACATCCTTTGACCTCATGGTTATAGATATTGAAGAAATTCTCAGCTCACCATTTGATCCAAGTCCACTCAAAGATCAAGAGGATATTGAGCCACTTCCAATGCCTTATGACAATGTCCAAAAACCCTTTGAGATTAATCCATCCTTTGAAATTGACCCATGTCAAGAACTTGATCCAAATCATGTTGAAAGAAATTCCAACATTAATCAAGATCAATAATTTTTATATGCAAGATACTACAATGAGGTGATGGCCACTCTCCTACAATATGTCACAAATAATGATCATACCCATATAGCACATACTCCTCCATCTACCCATGAGATGCTTTCTTTGGATGGACACGTAGATGATCGTCATTCAAAACAAGAGTCTCATACTCTTACTGAGGAACAAGAGTCTCCTACTCTTAACATTTATACACATGATCAAGATATAGAGAAACCTAGACACATGTTAGAAATGGGTCATGAAGAAGGCTTCTACAGAAGTTGTGAATCAGAAACATCATGTGAAAGAATATCAAGAATGGATCATGAGGAATACTTTTGTGTGGATAGTGAAGCATCAACACCTCCTGAAGAAGCATTACAATATGATATCTCACAAGATCAAGATATCAATTAGACATTCATCCCACATATGGAGGATCCTATCACTTACAAACTTGGATCACTCACCTTTGTAAGGGAAAACTATCTTATCAATGAAAGAATTGTCACCTTTGAAGATCCACCACAGAGCAAAGAAGGAGCAACACCTTGTTTCCAAGGTAAATCATATCCTATGGCAAATAAATTTTTTCAGCAGATGAATTATCAAGGCAGAGGATTAGGCCTACATGAACAGGGTATCCTAGAACCAGTGCAGATTGTTGGAAATCCTAAACATCAAGCCCTCGGTTATTCAACAATCAAGGGATCTCAACATATCAATGATACTTCCACAAAACTAGGGGCAACTTCGTCTCGAGCAAACATCAACATAGGGGGCACAAAGAATCCTTATGATGAAACCAATTCCAATACTACAACCCGCCAAATCACAAATCTTCATCCACCCATCACCCCATCCATGAATTGGGACCAACGTCAAAAGAAAGACTTGAATCAAAGCATGAAGAATGCTACCAAGGAAAACGAAGCTAAAAAGCATGAAGGACAAATCAAATACAAGTGGATACCAAAGAATACAAAGAAAAATTATCCCTATCGAACTCCATCAGTCAAAGAAACTATGGGGAAAAATAAAAATGGGGCAAGTATCCATCAAAGATTTCCACAAAGGAAAAACTAGGCCTCTCAAGCGACATACAAATTTTATCAAGCAGTTGGTTCTAATTCCAGGCACACTTCCGTATCCACTCATTATTGCTCATCTTCCCAAGTTTGGAGAGTCAAAGGCTCCAAACTTTCAACCAATCCATCTTTTATCCCTAAACACACTCCATCCATGCCTCCACACGTGATATCCAATTCTCACATTGACCATGTATTGGTAGCGACCCTTCATCATAAGGATTTAGAAGGCACTCTATCCCGATGTGCGCACAAAGACAAAGTTAACTCTGGTATCAGTAAAACAGATCAGGGATCTCAAAAGTTGCATTCAAGTGCACGTATCTTGGCAAAGAAAATTCTTCAAACAAGATATCGATGGCACATTATGACAAAAGCGTCTACATCAGCACCACCAGGTGGTTCAACATCAGCTTAAAATCTCTCAAAAAATCAAAAAAATCAAAAAATATAAAAGTCCAAAAAAATCAAAAAAAGGGTTGAAAACAGTAAAGAAAAAATCATCCTCTAGCGAAAACCATTTCAGTGGTGCTTTGGACAAGTACCATGATGAAAACCTGGAAATAAGGTGTCATGTGTAGAATCAAGCATCTACGTGCACCAGTTTAGGAGAAAGCATCTTATCGCATCCATACTTAAAGTCAGCTTTCTGTCCATATCATTCGTTCATCCATGAACCGTTTATCCAACCCATGGCTATCTATCTACCTTATCTTGATCTTGATAAAGGTTTGGTCAATGCTTTACACTTGTTTATGGTAAACATCTTGACATGGGTCATTTTCATTGATCCCATCCTACCCAATGCCATCTGAACCTTGAACCACTATCCAAAGGTGCATCCGCTTTTTGAACACCTTATCTTATCGCAAGATGATCCATATCCATTCATCCATCCATCTATCCAAGAATCCATCCATGGTCGTTCAAACATTGCTAGACACTGGGGGAGATATTTACATCTTGCTTCGAGAATAAATCTTGGTCTATATCCTCTAACTTATGTGGTGATTCGAACATTGACAAACAAAAAATCAAATTGTTTAAAGCATTTGTGAGCATGTATCTGAATCACTAGCCCATGGCATATTTTGAGAGCAAGACGACATTCCTTATCAAGCTTTATCTTTCATCGAACATCAATCCAAGCAATCTATTTCAGTTGCATCTAATGTGTACTTCAGCATCACATCAAATCATCAAAACAATTTTGTTCCAAATCAAGATTCATCAGTCTTGATCAATTGAATCCAATCAATTATCACCTTGTTTGACTTAACACACTTAGTCAAACTATCATCTTGTGCACAAGTTTACTCTAGGATAACAAAACTTCCTAGAATTTACAAGTGCATTATCATTTTGTTTGACTTAACACACTTAGTCAAACCACCCCCTCGTGTACGAGTTTACTCTAGGATAACACAACTTCCTAGATTTTACAAGTGCATTATCACTTTTGTTTGACTTAACACACTTAGTCAAACTATCAATCCATCAATCTGATTGATCAACATTAAGCTTGGTTTTCAACAAAAATCACAAAACAAAGCACTGATATCGTCATGCATATCCACCTCCAAATTGTCAAAATCAATCTGAAAATCAAAAACATCCAAAATTCAAAAATCCAAAAGCATGTCGAAATATCAAAAAATCCATCATTGAGTCTTGTCAGTCTTTCACCTTGTCGAACTACATCATCTTTGAGCTTGAACATAGGAAAGGTTGATCTTTGATCATCCCCCGAGATAGTTAGGGTCAGTCCTTAGGCATCCATCGCATTGGCAATCCATTTTCCCATCTATTTTACATATAGGTCAATCCTTAGGTGTCCATCGCATTGGCAATCCATTTGCCCATCTAGTTTGCATCTTAAGTCAGTCCTTTAAGCAATAAAAGGGGAAATCCATTTGTCCATCTTATCATCAAGTTAGTTTGTTGTCCGAACTATGTCATCTCTGAGCTTAAATGTAGGCAAGGCCATCCTTGATCGGCCCTCGAGACACAAAATACCAAAAACATGGAAAAATGTGAAAATACCAAAAACAGCCTCAAAATATCTGAAAACCCAAAATGGTCCATCCATCTCATCTCACTTTCACCTGTGATTGTCATCACTCATAATAAAGTCAATCGTCATTGTCACCCTTTGGTGAGTCAGTCAGAAGCAAGTTTAGCAGGTTCAGAAGTGAACGCCTAATCATCAGAGTCTCGAAAGTCTAAGTCAGTAAGCAAGCAAGTTGGTCAACTCGGAGTATCAATAGTTTATCACCCAATTAGTCTCATCAAAGCCCTAGTCACTACATGTCCTAGGATGAAGCTTTCCTACGATGGACATAAGCATCAGGTACCCCACAATAGTTTAGCCTTGGCTAGCGGTACAAAGAACATTAGCTTGTTTGTTTACTTTATCTTGGTCTTTTTAGACTTATCTTATTTTTGCACTCATTTCAAGGACCTCTTGATGATGCCTAAACAAAACAGGTTTAGAGATAAAGGAATGGGGCAATGATCATTATATTTTTTATCTGTTGTGCTTGTTGGATATTTTTGTAAAATAACTTTGCGAACACTTGCTTTGTTAGGTCCGTCCTAGCAAGGTTTTTGTATGTCAAGTGTGAACAAGAATACTCTTATCTAATTGACAAGTCAAAGTCCACCACACTAGGTACAATTCCATCCTGGTCCTTTATACCTTGATGCATCGTACCTATGTGTGTTATCAAATATAAAGTAATTGGCCCTTTGAAAATCCCAACTCCTGGTAAGCAATACATCATCATCATCGGTGATAATGTTAACTTGTGTGGATCCTCCTTCCATCCATCTTATTCTTCTTTTTCTTCTATCTTTACTAACATTTCTATCTAAAATCTATGTGTTGTATCAAAATATACACGAGGCTACCCATGGCCGATGACTGTCTATACATCATCGGAATTGTCTACATCAAAGAATTATCTTTCGTCCTTCGATCAAATAGAACCACTCCTCTGGCATTTTATTGCGATCTCGATTAGAAAATTGAACGTTTCCGCTCAATCTCTCGAGGGGGCAGTATACCAACATAATCCTTTTGTTGGGGAAATAGTGGGGCATCTGAAAAAATCGAGAAATTTTTGAACTTTGATCACATCAATTTACTCTTTGAATCCATGCAACAAGTACATTGATTCAAAGAGGGGCAAAATGTAGACATGTAAAATATACATGCACCTGGATCCTGATTTACTAACACCATTTCATCCTGAATCATCTCCTTTGCTAATCATTTAATCAAATAATTTGTATTTGATTAAATTCATCACTCTTCATCACTTAATTAAATAAATCAACTTTATCTAATTAATTCATCATCTCCTGTTAATTAAATAAATCAATTTTATTTAATTATTTATGTAATCTCCTTTTAATTAAATAATTCATTTTATTTGATTAAATTCTTTAAAGTCTTCTTATTAAATTAAATAAATTTAAACATTATTTGATTTAATCTAACATATTCCTCTTTGAGTTAAATAAATCAAATCATTTATTTAATAAATCATTTCCTCTCAATTCTTGACTTAAATCAATTCATAAATTCAAGTCAAAATTGTCACATCATCTAATTCTTTATTAAATTAATCAAAACCATGATTAAGTTAATCCCTCTTATTAAAATCCTCTAGAGAATGCAAGTTGCACAATAAATCAAATATTTTGATTTATTTAATTCTCTATTTTCCCTCACAAAGCATCAAAAGGGAATATTCCCTCATTTGAATTCAAAAATGCCAAGTGGACTTGGTCCTTCCAACAAGGCATTTGATGCCTCTTACATGTCCTTGTGCATTGAGCCAATTGACATTAACTCCATTTCTCTTTCCCTCTCACATGTCACATTCAAAATTGAAATTTGAATCTCATGGCATTTATCATGCACATTGACCAAAATGTGCTCATTCCTCCTCCAATCACATGTGGACAAGTGGCACAATGCCATTGGATTATCTTTTATCCCACATTGCTTATTTTCACTCTCTCTTCCATTTTGGAAATCTATAAATGAGAGACTCTTCCTCTCATTCAATCATCCACAATTTGAGTAAACTTACTATACTCAAATCCATCATTATCCACAATTCATATGCAAAGTTACACTCTTCACATTGAGAGCTAATTTTGCCCATTACACTCAATCATCCATCATTTTCATGAATTGCAACAAGTTTATGCTCAAATCTCTTTGGAGATTTGACCATTTTCTCAACCGATCAATATTGCTACTTAGGAATTGGGAAAGGGCCAATTGCAACACTTCATTCGCACCAATTCCCCCATGGGATCATCATTCCATTAGCTTTTATTAGAATTTAGTTCAATTTCTTGTTTTATGTTCTTCATTTTCCTAATTTTAATTTGAATAGATGGATTTTGTGGGGAATCTCTCACTCTTGTGTACATGCATTTGATCTAACAAACTAATATGTTTTGTTGTCTTTGTGCATTTGCAGGTTTAGGGGTTCACATTAATTATTCATTTTCCCTCTCCTAAACTAAATAATTATGGTAATTGTTTAATTTATTTATTCTTATCCAAACCCTATTTCTCACCTAATTTCTTGGATCGTGGTCCTTTCTTCCCATCCTTGTCTATTTTCCTCTCAATTAGCCTCATCCATTGATCACCATACCTCATCATTTAATCATCACCCTTCATTTGAATTGGGATTTCTATAAAAGCAACCTATCAATTCCATTTCAAGGTTGACCATAATCTTTGGATTTTTCTATCATACCATCTTAAGATCTTACCACCATACATCAACATTGATCTTATCATGTATATTACATACTAAATCTTTTAGAGGAAACAAGAAAAATGGAGAAGAGCAATGGAGGAGAATCAACTTTGGCATAGGAATTGAGGTTTCATTGGTTTATTATTTGACTTCTACTATCAGCTTGTGTTTCATTGTTAGATTAGGGTCTTTGTGGCTTGAATTTAGGTAGTTTTGTGGTTTCTATCTATGATTCATGTTTTCCCCCAATTTTTTCTAGTCAACAAATAGAACTTATGAATTATAATTGGTAATCCATCTATGTTAGTGTTTAAATTTGGTTGCCTTGGGCAACTTCACCAAATACTATGACCAATTTTCTAATGTTATCAATCATAACATGGATGCTTATGTTCCTAGGTGTAGATATGAAAGGATAAATTATAATAATTTTCAATGCCATATCATTATCAAAATGACTACAAATACATCATTCTATAAAAAAATGTAACAGTAAATTATGAGCATTTATGCAAAGTTGGATTGGTAGGAAAGTGTACGATGGGGTAGTTAGCTAAATGTTTTGTTTTTATTTTACAATTAAAAGTATGAAGATTGTGGTCACAATAATGTCCCTGCAACTATAAAAATGACTTGGCATGCCAAGATGGAACATTTATTTCTCTTAGTTGAATTCACTTGATGCCATTATAATCTAAAAATTTACACGGGTTGTAATGGGATGATTCTATCATATTCCTGGTTTTGTATGTTGATGACTTATTGATCACAATGAGTTCTTCATCCTCAATTGTGATAGCGAAAATTATTACACATGATAATTTTTTGATGACTAACTTGATTTTTTTGAGCTAAAATAGAAGGAAAACTACTAGTTCCTCCACAATACTCAAGGAACTCATAGTTTTAGGATTCTCTATGGGATAGGAGTTGATATTGATTTGATTGGGTACACTAATTTTGATGGGCTAGTTGATTTACTTGATTGTAATTCTACTTCTAGTTATAGTTTCTCACTAGCTTCTAGTTAGGTATATGTTGGCCAAATAAGACGTAAAGTGTAATTCTCTTTCTTCCAATTATGTAGGCCATCTATTATATTTTATAACAATGAGAGTGCTACATTAATCTATTAGAAACTATTCCATAATAAGTAAACCACATACATTAAGGTTAACATACATTACATTCAAGAGTTCATTCATAGACAAGTCCAAAATCTTCACCATTGCTTGACAATTAAGTAGGTGCCAAAATGAACCAATGTAAGAATGTGTGAGTGATTTCAAACCAATATTTCTCATATATCATATTTTCATGTCCTCGTATACAAATACATCTTACATCATCTTTTAACCATCATAATCATCAATACAACTAATAATGCCCATATAATTTTATCGATGTCCTCATGTAAAAATGCATCAATGCATCTTGCTATAAAACTATCCCAAACACACAACTAATATGTGCCCTTGATATCATCACTCTATAACATACATCTCAAATCATTACTATTGTTAAAGACACCTACATTGCAATATTACAAAAAATATTAATAAACAAAAAAAACATTGAGTACAAGTAATTGAGCAATGAAAGCAACATGAACTCTAATGTTGGATGCATTTCCATCAAACCTCACATCCTACTCAAATATTATGTTGAGAAATCTATACATATAAATATTAGAAAACTATGGACTATAAACAACATAAAAAACAAAGTCAACTGATCATTCTTTGAAATCAAATGCAAGATTATAAATCAAGAGATAAAAGTATATGAAGAAGATACCTCCTTATGAATTACATTGAATGTGTCCTCAATGTTGAATCAAAATATTATAACTTCAATTATTTTGAATTGCTTCTTGGAATAATAGTATTTTCCACCAAAAAGACTTGTATTTGTTAAGAATTGTTAAGAAACATAAACTTTTGGCTCAACAATGGTTAAAATTAAACATGAATATTGGAAAATGCAAAAATTATAAGGTTTTTAGTAATTTTGACAAATGGGAAGCATGGAAACATTGAGTTTGGTAGGTAAATACTAGGTAAGGTCTCTTTTCAGTGTCCAAGTCACCCAATTATCCTAGGGTTCTCTTTCTGAGGTAGTCTCTTAAGAGCCTTAAAAGCCAAAATTTATCAAACTTTGATGAAGTCATTCTAGGATCTCGTGGCACATAGAAATGATTTTTTTAGACCTATAGGTGAATATTGAATCCCTTCAAAATAAAATATCTCAGTTTTGGTCAACTCAACACCATTTGTGTGTTCCAATGTCAAATGCATTCTTACAAAATTATCAGTGGAAAGTAGTGCAAAAATGCAAAGAAACATTTTTTTGTGCATCATGGATAAAAACCAAATATACCAACACATCAAGGTGGGAAGGAAAATGTGATGGAAGGCCTCATTTTTATACCCAAGTCCCTCATGATTCCAGAGTGCACTAATATGGGGTAGTCTTAAAAGTGTCGTAAGAGAAAAAAAATGCAAAATTGTTAAATTTTTAGTATTTTTAACAAATGGACAGTGTGGAAATGTCAAGGTAGGAAAGTGAATAATAGGGAAGGTCTCTTTTTATTTCTCAAGTCACTCGATCATCCTGGGGTGCTCTTTTTGGGGTAGTCTCTAAAGAGCCTTAAGAGCAAAAAATGCGAAATTGTAAAAAATTAGTAATTTTGACAAATGGGTAGTGTGGACACATCAAGGTAGGTCGGTAAATACTAGGGAAGGTCTCTTTTTATTTCCCAAGTCACTTGATTATTCTGGTGTACTCTTTCTGAGGTAGTCTCTTAAGATCCCTAAAAGCCAAAAATTGTCAAACTTTAACGAAGTCATTCTAGGAGCTTGTGGCATTTAGGAATGATTTTTATGGAAATATAGGTGGATATTGAATCCCTTTAAACTAACCTCTCTCAGTTTGGGTCAACTCAACACCATTTGTGTGTTCTCATGTCAAATACATTCTTGAAAAAAGTGTCAATGGAAAGTAGTGCAAAAATGGAAAGAAGATTTTTTTGTTTTGAGAATTATGGAGAAAAACCAACTATACCAACACATCAAGGTGGGTAGGTAAACACTATATAAGGCCTAATTTTTTTCCCAAGTCCCCCCTGTGATTCTGAAGTGCACTAATCTAGGATAGTCTTTAAAGTGTTGTAAGAGAAAAAAAATGCAAAATTGTTAAATTTTTAGTATTTTTGATAAATGGGAAGCATGGAAACATTGATTTAGGTAGGTAAATACTAGGGAAGGTCTCTTTTCATTTTCCAAGTCACTCGATCATTCTGGGGTGCTTTTTTCAAGGTAGTCTCTAAAGAGCCTTCAGAGCAAAAAATGATAAAATTGTAAAAAAAAAATAGTAATTTTGACAAATGGGTATCGTGGATATGTCAAGGTAGGTAGGTAAATAATAGGGAGGGTATATTTTTGTTTCCCAAGATACTTAATTATTTTGGGGTGCTCTTTCTGGGGTAGTCTTTTAAGAGCCCTAAAAGCCAAAAGTTATCAAACTTTGATGAAGTCGTTCTGGGATCTCGTGGCACGTAGGAATGCTTTGTATAGACCTATAGGTGGATATAGAATCCCTTTAAAACAACCTCTCTCAATTTGGGTCAACTCAAGACCATTTGTGTGTTCTAATTCCAAATGCATTCTTGCAATAATTGTTAGTGGAAAGCAATGCAAATATGGAAGGAATAATTTTTTTTGTTTTGTACATCATGGAGAAAAACCAACTATACCAACACATCAAGGTGGGTATTCCAACACTACATAAGGCATCCTTTTTTTCCCAAGTCCCCTGTGATTTCGAAGTGCACTAATCTAGGGTAGTCTTGAAAGTGTCGTAAGAGCAAAAAATACATAATTGTTAAGGTTTCAATTATTTTGAAAAATGTGCAATGTAGAAACATCAAAGTAGGAAAGTAAATTCTAGGGAAGGTCTCTTTTCATTGCCTAAGTCATGTGATCTTTATGGGGTGCTCTTTCTAGGGATAAAAATATGATAGTCAATACTTAAGCATGTTATCTTTCTAAATAATAATGCCACAATCATTTGACAATGAATAAGAGTCATGGTAAAAGAAAAGCATGAAAGGTACATAAAAATGGGAAAGAATAGTTCTAAAGTTATTTGAGTGTGCCAAATCATGATGAAGAATGTATAGTCAAGTGTAAGGATGATCATGAGAAAAGACTCTTTTATGGTGTGTGAGTAGTTGTCAATTGTCAATGATTATCATGCTCCTTCAAGAAAGATCAAAATGCATTATTTCAAAATTTCCCTTTAATCTTAGCAAAGTGCATAGAACAAATGATAACTAGAAGTCTCTACTTGGGAGTTAGATTTTTGGAAGTTATGAGAGGATTCATGTTTCATTCCAAACATAAACAATGGAGAAACTTTACAAAAATAAGAGATTAGAGCAGGTGTACATAAACAAAATCACCTCTAAGCAATGAAGATGATCAATGTTGGACAATAGTAAACTTCTATGAATGAAATGAGTTGAATGAGAGCTCCCACCCTACAAGGTAAACAATAATACCTTTAAAACATTAACAATTGAGAGAATATTCTTGAATACTTGTTAGAAATGGGGTCAAAGAAGAGCCTGCATATAAATAGAGACAAATTCTCGAGCATAAGCAACATGAACTACAAATTTTGAACTAAACATTCTGTCAAGTCAAATATATACCTTTAAAATATATTGATCTACATGAACTACCATGGATGTTTTGATCTGAATTGCTTGCAAATATACCTTTGTTCTCTAAAAAACATACATTTTCACACATCAGTAATTTTTTATGAAAAAATTTAATGTACTTTTAATCCAACCCATAGAAATAACATGAATCTAAATAAGATGAACAAATATCATACTTGTCCCATACAAAAATCAATCCACTACTGAAGTGTGTCTGAAGGGTCATCTCTTACCTTCAGAGTATCCAATATTGCTTCATGATCATCACTACTAACTTTACGTAGTTCCTTTGTTCTTGGTTTGGAACTATGTCTTGATAACTTAATTTTTTTTCTATAACAAGGTGCACATACATGAGAATGGTTTTTTGTTTCTCATAGTCTTCAAATTCAAGTATTCCATTCTTTCTAATCATATACAAATTTGGCAACCAGGTTTTAATAACAACAACTGAACTTGTAGGATACATGAGCCCATCATCATCTATCATTAGTTGTGTTAGCTTCTTCTTTCCTTGTACACATCGTTCCAACCAATAATATGATTCCTCTTCATTCCCTTGTGGTGCAACAACTGCATAGACATGTCATGGTTGTACAAGATCTAAAATATGGTCATAGTCAAGTGATATTTCCATTTCATCTTCTAAAGAGGATTGTGCTATAGATAAAGGGGTTAGATATTATGGAATCCATGTATCTACCCACTCACTTGACTCACATTGATCCCAATCACACTGAATAAAATTCTGACAAAAAAAAATATAACTCTCATGTCCATATGGTCCATGCACCTACATCTAAGCTTCAAAATGAATGCATTTTTGAAGATTCTCTAGTTTTCTAACATTCCAATTTCTCTCCCATTGAGCCATCATCAACCAACCAAAATAACCTACACACTTTCGAATCAAGTGTCCCTCCTCGTGGCAACACATAACCACACCAATCAATAATAGAATGTGCATCAACGAATGTTGTACCACCTCTAATCTTCATTTATTTTTTACCTAGAGATCTCTTCACACATGCACCTATGTCATCATTCTCTCCTTTTCCATTCCTAGCTTCAAAGGCTACAAATATGTGGTACACCCCTCTGTACATGCATCTTGCTCATTCAATAAAATATACAAGAATTCTTGAATTTTCTTGTGTAATCAAATGACCAAATGAGATGTCAACCCAATGCAATACCAATTTCCTACAAGAACTAAAAAAAATTCAAAACAATGTTGCACAAACTTGGATGAATGAGATCTATCATCACTCATGTAAAATTGGTACTCCTTAATTATTTTCTTGTCATATTTTGTACTATCAAGGGCATGTCTATATTATGTGGACAAAAATAAAAATTTGAATAGAATTGTAATATTGAGATTATACCTCATTTTGTGGTTGCAATGTGTAATTTTCAGAAAAATCAACCACAAATATAATAGTTTCAATGGGGAAAAGGTCATTACACATTCTGAATTATCGATCCAACCATTGGGACTGTGGCTATCCTTGCATACTTGTAGAAAATATTTTTCTTAAAATTAGAAATACTTGCCTCTCTTGTAACCAACTCGCATCTAGAAGCTTCACCTCCACCCTTTAAATTGTATTTCACCATCTCAAATATTTTTTCTCAGCAATTTTGTTAGAAAAATCATGTTTGTTGCCCTCATGAAAATATGTTACAAACTTTGATAAAACACCACATTGCAAACACATTTCATTTAAACAATCATTTCTATAAAAAGAAACCATCACCTCTAACGCATAAAAATGAATCTAACAAGTCCCTCGATGACTTCCTAAGTTGCATTGCATGACACTCTTGCAACATTTCATTAATATGAATAGTAGAACAAATATATCATAATAGTTCATGATACATTGAAAACTCTACGTGGTATTTACAACATGTATTATGAATATTAATAGGTACACAATAAAATGGCTTACAAGATTCAAAAGCCCTTTGTGAGATTTATAAATTTGGATCTGTTTCAGAAAATTATTTGTACAATATTGTTTGGCTACATTTCAAGAAATGTTTAGGATGTGGTGTGTGATCTCGATTACTAATTCTTTACTTTAAAACATCCTTTACATTCGGTGATACTCTAGATTGAGAGTGCCAATTTTTTTGAATTTCATTGTTTATGTTATCTGTCAGCTTCTTATCAACACGTGGAAGCCTCCCACTAAAATCCCATGTATCATTTTGAAGAGGACTATCGAGTATTCCTCTTCTTGAGAGTGCTCTAGACAATGTTTTATGATTTAAGTTTAAATCAATGCAATTTTTCCTCATTAAATGAGCCTTTATCAAATGATGGCTTACTAATGAGGTTGTGATCACTCTACAAGTAGCTCTCTTTTCTTTTTCCTTACTAGTCTTTCCAATAGTATTTAGAGCATTAAAAATATTTTTAACAATAATACATTTTTTTTTTACTTTTTGGTCACATGAATCTTCAATTTCTTTAATAATGGTCTCATTTTGTTAGACTTTAGAAATTTTACAATAACTTGACATTGTTTGGTTAATGTCTTATTGGAAAATTATTTATTGAACATTTTGGTAGCCCACAATTGAACCATTCGTGATGACCTTTTTCCATCAAGTTTATCTATTATGTTCTCATCTATTTCAAATAACCATTTTGGGGTTCTTGAATGTCTTGGATTTGAAATTTGAATTTCTTCCTCATAAAGGTCTTGTGTTCACATGTAATTTGGTGATACATAAGGTTCAAATGTTTCATTTTCAATGTTATGAATGTTTTCATTTTCAATGTTTTCAATGTTTTCAATGTTTTTCAATGTTTTTTTTTTTCAATGTTTTCAATATCAATTTGAATATTTTCATTTGCAATTTGAACATTTTCTATATCAATTTCAACATTTTCATTTGCAAATTGAGTATTTGACATTCCTTGTCTTATCTTCCTATTCTTGTTGGTCCATGTTTTATGTTGCATCAAAAGATAAATCTATCAACACCTAATACAAATAGTAGAGACATGGATCATAGGGATGTAGTTAGTCCCTTGTCACAAATCCCGAGGGGAGCATTGACCATTTTCCAATAATCTCCCCCTCAACATTACTCAAGTGGATTTGAATCTGTGACCCAACACTTTGATACCAATTGTTGGTCCACATTTTTTGTTGTGTCAAATTATCAATCTATCAACACATGATACAAACGATGGATACATGGATCACATGGGAGGTAGTTAGTCCTTTGTCATAAATCTCGAGTGGAGTGTCAACCATCTACCAACATTTCTCTATCTTTTTCTCTATATGGTTCAATTTTATCTACTTTTAGTTTTCTCTTTCCTTTTCCCTTATGATGATTATTGCTCCCCATTGTACAAACATAAAAGAGCACACAAATGATTGTTAAGTTGAAAATTGTGTAAAAGAATCTTGCAAAAGCTAAATTTTATCTGTTATAGACAGAGAACATAAGATTTCATATGAAAAAAAGAATGTGGGGATCGTTGGAATCATCAAAATGATCCCCTTTTTATTTTATATACAATACCCAAAATGGATATCCATTTAGAATGGATATCCGTTATGTATTCCATACATTGGGTGAAACTTCAATGTTTATATGCTGGGAAATGGATATTCATTTATAATGGATATCTGTTTTCTTTAGTTTTTTTTAAAACCAAAGAATTCATAAAACCAATATTATGTATTATTAATATATAATAAATATTATATATATATATCATAATATATAATACATAATATATATTATATAATATATACTATATATATTATATAGTATATAAATTAAATAATAAATATTATATATTATATATATTAAATATATTATAATAATATATAATATATTATATGTAGTACATTAGAATATATAAAAAATGAGAGAGAGAGAGAGTTATCTAGGTATTATGAGAGGGAGAGACCTTATAGAGAGAGGGGAGTGAGAAAGAGTTATCTAGATAGGGTAGGAGGGAGAGACTTGATATAGAGAGAGGGTGACATGGATAACTCCCTCCCCCTCTCTCTCTCATGTCTCTCCCTCTTACCCTACCTATATACCTCTCTTTATCTCTCTCCCACTCCCTCTTTGTCTCTATCTCCCTCTCTCTCAAGTATCTCCCTCTCTCTCTCTCACGTTTCTCCCTCCCACCCTACCTAGATAACTCTCTCTATCTCTCTCCCACTCGCTCCCTCTCTCTCCCTCTCTTTGAGGTCTCTCCCCCCCTTTATCCCTCCCACACCCCTCTCTCTCTAAGTCTCTCCCTTGGGCATGATCCTAACTAAATAATTATATCTCTCTTGAGTCTCTCCCTCCCTCTATTACTCCCACCCTACCTAGATAACTTGCTCCAATTCCAACTCCCTCTCTCCCACTCCCTCTCTCCTCTCTCTTAGGTCTCTCCCTCCCTTTATCCTCCAACCCCTCTCTCTCTTTGAGTATCTCCTCCTCTATCCCTCCCACCCTACCTAGACAAATATATCTCCTCCAACCCTCTCTCCCAGCTCCCTCTCTCTCTCTCTCTCAAGTCAGCCCCTCCTCTATCCCTCCCACCCTACCTAGAAAACTCTATCTCATTCCATGCCCCTCTCTCCCTCCTATCTCTCTTTCCCTCTCTCTTAGGTCTCTCCCTCCCTATATCTATCCAACCCCATCTCTATCTTTTATGTCTCTCCCTCCCTCTATCCCTCCCACTCCCTCCCCCTCTCTCTCAAGTCTCCCTCTCACCCTGCCTAGATAACTCCATTTATATCTCTTCAAATCTCTCTATCTCTCTCACACACTCAATTCTCTCCCTCCCACCCTACATAGATAACTCTCTTTATCTCTCTCACTCCCTCTCTCTCTCCTTCTCTCTCAAGTCTCTCCCTCGAGAACCCTACCTAGATAACTCCCTCTCTCTCTCTCTCTTTGGTATCTCCCTCCCTCTATCCTTCCCACCCTACCTAAACAACTTTGTCACTCCAAACCCCTCTCTCCCACTCCTCTCTCTTGGGTCTCTCCCTCCCTCTATTCCTCCCACTTCCTCTCTCTCATGTCTCTCCCTCTCTTTGTATCCCCCTTTCCCTCCCTATATCCCTCCAACCCCTCTCTCTCTCTCTCTCTCTCTCTCTCTCTCTCTCTCTCTCTCTCTCTCTCTCTCTCTCTCTCTCTCTCTCTCTCTCTCTCTCTCTCTCTCTCTCTCTCTCAGGTCTCTCCCTCCCACCCTAACTAGATAAACCCCCTCTCTCTTAGGTCTCTCCCTCCCACCCTAACTAGATAAATCCCCCTCTCTCTCAAGTCTCTCCCACCCTCTATCTGTCCCTCCCCATCTCTCTCATGTCTCTCCCTCCATCTATTCTTCCCACCCCATGTCTCTCCCTCCCACCCTACCTAGACAGCTCTCTCTTAGTCCCTCTCTCTCATGTATGTCCCTCCCAACTCCCATCTCTCTTAGGTCTCTCTCTCCCACCCTACCATAGATAATTTTTTCTCTCCCTCTCTCTCACAAGTCTCTTCCTCCCACCCTACCTAGATAAATCTCCCACTCCCTCCCTATATCCATCCATCCCTCCCAACAGGTACCTAGATAACTCTCTCTCAAACTCCTCTCTCTCTCACTCTATATATATTATAATGTAGTATATATAATATATAATATATAATATAATAATATATAATATATAATATATAATATGTAACATATAATATATAATATATTAGTATATAATATATAATATATTGTTATATAGTTTATGTTGATGCCTAAAATTGCTAGGCAAATAGCCTTATGGGAAACTTAGTAAATGGGGGACCAATTGCGCTAAATTGAGTAACCTTCAGGTTTTTAAAGAAGTCAGTTCTTCCTGTAATTAGGGTTTAGAATGGGGAAAGGGAGAAGATATAAAAATAAAGTATAACCTAAGGTGATGTGCCAAGATTTAGTGTTTTAGGCATGGGAAACCTTCCTTTCGGATTAGGTTTGAGGGCTTGTACAACAATCTGTTATAACTGAGGATAATAGAAACATAGATGAAAATCCTAAGAAATTTAACCAAATGACATAATATAATTTCCATACACATTTACTGAACAAGAAGAGTTCAAGACATGATCCCAAATAGAAAATTTCTATTGAAATTATAAAATTTTGGTAGATAAACTACTCGGTGCAACAAATAGCACAATATAATGTCTTATATTATCCAAGAAATAGAAAGGTTGAACAATCGACACAATCTATGAGTCTTAATATAATTAAAAAAATAGTATAGAGGCCTGGAGCTTTTCAGTCTTTACTTTCTTTCATTTTCCAACCCTTTCATAGAGCACTGCAGCAGTATATATAGGATTTTCCCACCGCCTCGAAGCCAATGGACCGAAAGATTCCTTAGGCACACGTCATCCTCCCATTGGATGAACAAAAGACAAATAACAATAGAAAGATATTCAGTTTACTCGAATAGAGCACACTCACAATAATGATGAAAGTGGTTTTGAAGGTGAAGCAACAACAATCTCAAAAAGACACGTGTCTAACCGCTTGAAGAGTTGGCTAGGACACGTGTCGAAGTGATGAAGCCTCCTCTTCAATCTTCACTCTCTTGCGATCAAAACCTCCATCGAGGTGACATGTGGAGAAGCGACGAGGTTTTATATCCATCCTTTGTTTCCTTGGAATGCAATCCCTATGAGGATGACATGTGGGATGGTGTCGGCTTGAGATTCCATAGTGGGGCCCACCAAAAAGGTGCTTGAGGGGTTTGTGCAACATGGCACATGGTCAAGGTTCAGATAGGAAATAATGGGAGAATCATTTCAAAATCCCATGTTGTTGACATGTGGTGAAGCGGATGAAAATGCGACCAAAAAGGAGCTTGGGGCAATTTAAGAAATACATTGTGCACGACCAAGGCTTTTGTAAAGCTGAATAAAAATTAACCCAAATGAAGCTTTGTAGATTATTTAATTGATAAATTTTGGTTACTATCAGGGGAATTTTTCCTACAGAATGAGGACCTAGAATCCTAGTTCATAGACCAGAGCCTTATCCATTAGGCAAATATTTAGAGCTTAGAAAGGGTTATCTAAAAAGGCAGCTAACTAGCCTCATATGGTGTAGATAGGGTACGTAGATTCTCTTGTGCCTCATGAAGATCGAAGATCTATTTGAAAGGTATCTCCAAGGAAGTCCTATTCCTGGACTCAAGCTGGAAAAGAAGTCGCACAACTAGATGAATAACGCCTTCAATGTCCACAATCATGGGAGGCTAGCTAAATGATTGGAAAGTAGATAGATCATGTTACTTCTCTTCTATTCTTGATTTGATATGCTCTGACGTGGCCACCGAATTATTGAAGAGGAATGGAGAAGGAAAACCCAATTGAGTCAAATGCGAAAATTGTACCTACATATTACTCATCGCGAGACTCGGGGATGCCAAACAACTTTTGTCCTAGAGGATCACCGCATGGTAATAGATGAATTATTTTTCCTTCTTTGTAGCTGACCTTTGGTCCTCAATCCCCACTCTTGTCAATTATACATCAGTTACTTTATACATTTTTCCCAGCAATTGCTCAGCTCATGAACCCTCTTAGCAATGGACTATAGAATTTTCTTAATCATCCTGTGCACTTCCCTGCTTATACTTGTTGCATCCACCATGAATTGGAGCGCTAGCTATAGGGAAAAATAGGAGGACTTGACCTTATCCCATTAGGATACGTATGGTTGTTGAGCCACCAAAAGGGAACCCGATTGAGGAAAGGGGGTTGTGAGGGAATGTTTGAAAGGCTTATCTCAACTTCTTTTGACCCGATTTCCTCCATTAGCTCATCAACCTTCTTGTCTGATGCATTGAGTCATTCTTGTAGAGCTATTAGTCTTGTGCCCTTGCTCCTCAACAACTCCTCCATTTGACCTCGAGAACCTGATTCCATTGCTAACGACACCTACAACCTTTCAATCTCTTTTTCAAATTTACCCCACTAGTTCTTAAACTCCCGATTCTTTTCCTACGCTTCCCTTTCCATCTAAGATAGTCATTCTTGAAGCCCTAGTTTCTTCTGTTGTAAATTGGAAACCAGGTTGGGATCCTGAGACTATAACTTCGCAAGTTCCTCTTTGAGTTTCTATGCTTGTTGAGACAGGCATTAAAACTTAGCTTCTCTGCTCTTCTCCTTCTTTTGAAAGATATCCACCAATTCCCTAACATTCCCAAGCTCCTCCTGTCTTTTCTTCAGCTACTGACTATGCTTCAAAAAGTTGGTTGTCACAACTCTCTAGGTCTCCTCCATCAACTCAACCTTGTCCTATGGTCGGGTTGTGTTCAGATCAAGCCCTATAGCATGGATTATATAGTCTTTAGGTTGCATATCCCCTTGAGTTTTGATGACATTGGGTGTCATAGTCACAAACATTATTAATCCTTAGTGCTCATTGTAAAGGGTCTGCACACATGGCTCTATAGGCTTTGCAACATATTTCTCTTTCCTTTTCTAAATTCTTACGGTTTGCGCTGCCTTAGTCATGGTATTTTGTGTAAAACATTATGTTGGTGATCTAATTTGTTTGCTAGCAAAGGGTGCACTAGGAGGAAGAGAAAAAGGGAATGAGACCATTGAAGAATTAGATGATGTTTTCTTTGGCAGAGTCATCATTAATGGGGAGAAAGGGGGAACATTATACCATGTTTCGGTCTTGGGGTGGTGGAAGGGCTCATACAAGATAATGATGGTATCAGGGACTCAAAAGTTACCATTTGTTGAGTAGATTGAGTAGGTTGAGCAGGGGCCGATGCGGCAGAAGCAAAAGGATTTGCAGTATCGGATGCAGATTGGGCCTGGAAAAGATGGTGGCAAAGTTTGTGGCAGAGTAAAAGTCACTCATTCACTTGTAGAGAAGGGAGCTTGGTGGGAACTCCCCACGAATGGAGAAGCATAAAACTAAAGGCTGACACTCAAGGTGATCAGAGGGGTGGATGCAACAGGAAGGACTAATTATTGAGATGAGAGAGAGGAGGGAGATAATTGTACCTAAGCTACTAAAGACTTTGAACCATGTCTCATTGTAATAGTCACTTTTGAGCTATCTCCTTGGATGACATCAATATGTTGCCTCTTCTGAGGTGGAGAACAGTCTAAGTCTATGATTTCTTCAGACTGCTGAGGCATTCTGGATCTCTTAGCAGCCCATGATTGTGTTAGTTTGACCTTCACATAGGATTTAGTTGCTTGTATATTTGGGGAGCCTCTAACATGCCATCCCCTAGCTTTGTCACCCTCAGTTTCCTCTTCCTCCTCTAGTTCCTCAACACTATATTCACTATCATCGTGCCCCCTATTCTAGAGATCATCAAAATTTTCATCCATGTTGGGCTCCTGGAACAAGGCATCGAGACATCGGGTCTCCTAACAATAGATCAAGAAGGTGGTAATTTTCTCTTGACTCCAATTGTACCTTTTAGCCAATTCATTAAAAAGGGTGGCCGATATTTTGCACTTGCCATTGGCCCCTGCCAAAGGGAAATAAAAGGAATGCCATGGTGGCCTCTGGTCTTTAGTGGGAATATAGGCTAGGTCTACACGGACCTTCAAGTTATTTGACCATGGATTCTGACATTCCTCCCAGTAGGGGTGGGGGTTGTGTTTCACTTTAACCTCTATGTCTTCTAAATCATTATCGAGATTGTAGTCCCATGTTTCCTCAATCAATATTAGCCCTAGATGAGCAAGCTTCACTAATAGCAGACCATGTGTCTAATTTATTTGCATTATAACCATGCCAAAGCTTAAGTGGAATTTGAAGAATCCTTTCTTATTCTTTCCTCCGCATAACATTTTATCAATAAGTACCAACTACCTAAACACCTCAATAGCCAACACCCTATCTGTGACACAAAACGACAGCCAACAAGGCTTCTCAAAGAAACCATGCAACCTAATAAATGAAAAATCCTCACCAAGGAACCAATCACAAGGAGGATGAAAAATTCGCATTCATCCCACCTGCTTAGTAGAAAAATGATAACACTTGATCTCTTCATTCACATCAAAATCTTGCAATATTGGAAAGAGGAAGGACCCGAATAATGAATAATAGTCATAGGTTGTGGAAAGGAGAGGAGTCCACACAAAAACTATCCTATGGGCGCCACTTTCATTGAAGATAGATAAATTCATATGTCTTTGAAAGAAATAAAGGTTTTTGTGTAAGAACATATGAGAAAGAAAAGAAGAGAATCTGAACTTACCCTATGTTTGATATTCCCTGAATTGATCCAACATCTCTAGACAAATGATCTTCATGAAGTCATACCAAAATAGGGAATGTTCTTTCCTTAACTAGAAAACCAAACCCATTTGAAATTTGTATACCTCTTGGACACTATTCATGCCACAAATCAAAGCCACCATAGAAAAAATGTCCTACAAGTTTTAGTTGAACGAATTGAGCACGATCAAAAACTATGGCAGGCGCTTATCATCTTTGTGCCTTTTCATTACTATATTAAAAAACTATAGGGCCTAGTTCCTACTTCTCTAGAATTTCTCCATGAGATCCATAGAGAACTTCTCATATGCCTCCACTCCTTGCAAAGTAGGGATACATATAATATCCCTAATAGCATCAATGCTAATTACTACCCTTAGGTCCTGGTCGGCTATGACACTAGTATCTGGGTCAAAATTCTGCATGCACTCATGAATCAACTCTCGGAAATGGTGTACCAAGGAGACCATATGTTGTGGGAGACCATAGAACCATAGCCTATATGCTAGAGAGTCCTTGTTCCCATCCTCTTTGTCCTTTTTTTGTTCTTTCACAGGCTGCTTCCCTAAGATTCTTAGAGTTTATTTTGAGGTCAAGTTCGTAAATATTACCCCACTCCTCTATTATTTGGACTTTGTTTATGTGGGTTGTCATCTCTATGGTCCGTGTATGGGGCTATCTCGGCTTCACTAGCATCCTTGTGTGGCATAAGATACGTCACTGAAAAAATTTACCCACGATGCCATCTTCATGGCATCGGACAAGCTTACAACCAAACCTTCCTACGCTATTGTTCCAATATTTTTTGCCATTCTTTCTGAATGTGATTTGTCTCAACCCAACATTGTCCTTTCTGTTTTGCAAAATTACCCTTCTTCGAAACACACCAGTTTTGGATGAATGGGACCCAAAAAAAAAAAAACTAATACAAGGCTTTGTACTTAATGGAAATTTCAAATGTATTCTTTCTCTTTGTTTGGGTTCGAACCATTCAAGCGCGGTGCATCTTTATCAATTATTTCCTTGAACCTGGCTTCTTTGATTCTTCTCACATCACACTTGGTTTTTCTCAACAAGATGTGTATTTATTTCTTACTCTTAGTTCTTTTCCTTCATATGCACGTTTCTTTTTCTAAAACCGAAGTTAGAAACAACGGCTGCCTTTATCAATAAATTCGACATGCAATCGCCAACTCATCCATTCATACGAAATGAATTCCTATCTCTTGAAAAGACAAATTCATAATGAAAATTTAGCCACTATGTCCTATGGCGCCATCTCCTAGGAAATTGAGTCGAGAATAAAAAGAGACATAAAAATTTCTATATGCTTTTGCACATAATAATTACACAGGGAGATTTGAAATGATCCTTGGAGGCTGAGAAATGTTTATAGTAGGAGACCTGGTTCTTGACCATGTGGATTGCCACTTGCACTTGCCACAATTTTTAGTTGATTGATTATATTACTTTAATTTGCACGCAACAATCCTTTGGATGGGAATTTCGAGTAATCTCGATTAGCCTCATGCTTATCATACACAACAAATACAACCTCGCAAGAACATTGAGCTTGCAACTATGGTGGGTTTTTTGAGTTTACAACTCGATCAATCGTTATTCTTATCACACGCATTCTGCCCCAACTACCTCTATAAATAGACCTAGTGATAACCACAAAATTCATACTTGGTAATTGGGTTTTTTATAACAGCAATATATACTCCCATTAGGCTCACTAGCAATAAGTCTCAGGTAGATTTTCTAGGTGAGATTTCCATCCAACGTTTAAAGCGGATGACAAGTAATAAACATTCTTTGGCCATTATTGCAATAAAGTGGGTGTTGGGTAGGGATTGCCTAGAATATGAAGATAAGTATAGAGTTAACACTAATGTCTACTCTCATTTTGTTGCCTCCTTGCTTGATATTCAGGTGCCAAAGGAGATGATACTGCAGCTTACCAAGGCATTTTTCCCAAGCGTTATCTCGGTGGGCTTGGGGAAGTTATGAAAAACATCGTGTATGCCCTTGGGCTTCCAATGGCTAGTGACCTTCAATGAAATGTTAAGGAGGATGCAGTGGTGCCATGGGTACCATTCCTGAGTGGATTTCATAAGATGAGTATTGATGAACACCGCTAGAGGGCGTCTCATGCAAACCACTTCCTGATGAGGTGTTACAATTTAGAGCTCTTCTATGATGTGGGGTGGTATACAGACTTCAAGAACCTGGTGTACCCACCACCTCTTACCATTGTTGTTGACACTCCTACCAATGTTGCTAATTTCATTGTCCCTACCGATGCATTAGTGAGACCAAAAGGCATTCTCACATATACATATGTTCCCCATGGGGTTGTGAAAGTTGTTTTATACTGCTCACATTCCTTGACCATAACCTGGTTATAACTAGAAAAACCATCCATCATAGATAGCAACTCACATCCAGTTACCTTATGCAATATGGCTTCCATGTTAGGCAGTGGGTAGTTATCTTTAAGAGATGCTACATTTAAATTTCTGAAATCTACACACAGTCTTATATCTCCATTTTTCTTTCTAATCGGAACAAGGTTTGATACCCATGTTGAGTGCCTCACAGGTTTGATAATAACTCCATCTCTGAGCTTGGTAAATTCTTCCTACATTTTTGGTTCCAGAGTGGGGTTAATGGGCCTCTATTTCTGTCTAAATGGCTTTGCATATGCTTTCAATGGAATTTCATGCTGAAATAAATCCTCCCTATATGCCTTGAGGTCTTCATAAGACCATGCGAACACATGTTTATATTTTCTTAACAATGAAATCAGCATTCTTCGGACAGTAGGGCTTATCCTTTTTCCAATATATACCTTAATTGGTGATAGTTCGGTCCCCAAGTTTATTTCTTCAATATCTTCCCTTTTGACTGGTGTTTGTTTCATAAGGGATCGATCACTTCCATCGTATACTCTTTCCAAAGCTACCAACCCCTTGGGAAGTTTATTAGTTTTAAGTTGCAAGACCTTCTTTCCAAACACTGTCTCTTCTCCATTTATTTCTTCCACAAAGGCATTGAAATCAATTTCTTGAGCCTCATATTGGTCTATACACTGAAGGAATTTCAAAAGGTCAGTGTCATCATTGAAATCCTACCAACTATATACATTGTCAGGTACTGTAGGTCTTGTTTTGAATTCCACTTGGGAAACTCCTGCTAATGTGATATCATCTTGTTTTAATGCTACATTTGCCAAGAAATCTGCCATTATGTTCTTTGATTTGTCCACCCAATCAATGGAAAAATCATCAAATAGTTCAATTGTATCCCATATTGCATTTCTATACTGTTTCAGTCTTTTATTTTTTGCTACATACTTTGATCTGATCTGAGATACAACTAGTTCCGAATCTCCAAAAACTGTTAAGATTTTGATTTTGTGTTTAATTGCTAAATTCAATCCAGTCAACAAAGCTTCATATTCCGCTACATTGTTTGTACATTCAAATGCTAACAGGAATGAATATTTATAAGTTGAACCATCAGGAGATATGAAAACTATACCAGCTCCATTACCCTCTTAGCTGCAAGCTCCATCAAAGTACATTTTCCATATTCCTTGTTGATTTTCAGAAATATTCTAATCAATTGGATCTTTGCTTTTCAACTCAGGTTGAGATAGTTCCACTCTAAAGCTTCCTAGATCAACATCACAGAAACAATTTAGTGGCTCTTGAGGAGCATATTCAACAATTTGATTTACTCTAGGTTCTCTATACAATTTTACCTCTTCCCCATTCATTGGTATGGTGGCATATGACAAGTCAAACTATACATTGCCTCCTACTATAGCAGTCCACTATCTTGATAGAAGCATCCCAAACTAGGGTGGTGTGTCAATTACAGTTATGTCAATAGTGTAAGAGGCTTGTGGGTAAGTTGCCAACCCGACTTTCACATTTTTCATGATTCCCACAACCGGGACAGGCCTGCTATCCATGGTGTAGCATTTACCTCCCTCCACATCTACCCATAAACCAAGCTGCTTCATTACCCCTACTGGCATGATATTCATAGAAGCACTTGAGTCTATCATGCAATTTCTTACTAGTTTGCCACTTATGAGTAAAGTGGTGAAAAATGGGTCCATTTGCGGTGTGTTCATTAGGGAGGCTTCTGGGATTTTTACCTCCTTCCTTTTATTATTTATCTCTGAGACCTCTATGTTTCTGGGGCTTATATTTTGATTTCCATTAAAAATTAGTTGTATGGTGCTTTCCCTATATTCTTTGATTTTCATCATTTCAATTAATGGCACAGACATTTTCAATTGAGATAGAGCTTGTATAAAATCAAAGGATGTACCTTCAATTTTGATTGCCCTTTTAGGTTCAATGCATTCTCCTTTGTTTTCTTCCTTTTCCCTTTTTGATGTTTGATCTGGCTTTTGCTTTTCAATGGGAGGTTTCTTACTTTCCTCCTTAGGGGGTTCTTTTTGTTCTCTTTTATCTGGTTGTTTATCATTAGTCCCTTTTGATGTCTCACCTGATCCCTTTTTATTTTTTATAAATATCCCCCTTGGGACACCCTCATCTTTATTCACCATTCTGTTTCTCAAACGATATTTGCTTCTAGCTTCTTTCACTGCTGCAATTGTCAATCTTTTAATCTCCTCTTCACTTGGTCTTCTTATATTGCATCTATTATTCTGACTTGATGCAACAAGGGGATTTTGCTCATTATCACTTGCTTCATGGTCAAAAAAAACATGCTGCTCTGCCATGTGAATGTTGTATTTTTGGTGATCAACATTATATTAATATCCCTCCTCCTCTGAAGATGCATACTCTTGCTCCAAAGGGCTAAGAGTGTGGGAGGTTAGGTAGACATTTTGGTCTTCACCACCATCATCTTCATGTGTATCTTCCTCCGGTATTGACTGAGTTGTTACACAATGTTCTGGGGAATGTGGTGCATAATAGACTAGACACCATGGACTCTTATCTACCATATATGCTCCCTTTCTTTTTAGTGGATCTGGTGTTTCCTTATTCCTTGGCCTATCACCTACCGGCTTCCCATCCTTCCAATTGGTATTATAAGGCATGTCATGCAGCCTTGGTCTCTCATTCCTATATGTGTTCTCTTGTCTGTTTGGGGGAACATATTGGGGAACTCTAGGGTTTTCCCTCTTAGAAAACACCCCTGCAACTTTTTTGTTATTTTCAATAGTTAAGGCTATCTTTTGGGCCTCAACCAGATTCCTAGGACCTCTATTTCTTAATTCATATCCCGTCTTGGGGTCAAAGGCCTTCAAATAGATACTCAAGGTAGTAGGGTCAGCCAACTTGGATGCCTAAGGTATTTTATTGTGTAATTTAACAAACCTTTGGTTAAAATCAAAGGCTGACTCATTCTAATGTTTTTGAATTGTCACTAACTCATGTAATGCAAAATCTGATGCACACTGATTTCCATATTGTTGAAGAAACTGGTCATGAAATACTTGAATGGAATAAATGGATGTTGTTGGTAGACTATTAAACCAGTCTTTGGTATCCTCAATTAATGACATCATGAATAGTCTCATTTGTACATCCTCATACTACATTTCTAAGTCCTGAATGACTACCTTAAAATATTTGAGATGTTCTTCAGCTGTAACTGCATTACTTCCTATGAATTTAGGAACTAAGTTCCTCCAATTGTTGTCCAGGGGTAAGGGTAGATTTGAAACCCAGCAAGATCAAATTGTCTAATCATAGTTGTGCATTGTGGGGGGGGATTTTGAAAATGTTGGTGTTGGTAGAGTGGGTTGTTGTTTGCCATATATTGTGGGCCTTGTGGGGGTGCATACTATTGATGAGGGGGTGGTTGAATATTTCAGTGTTGTGGTGGAGAATTAGTGTTCCTATATTGATTTCTAGGCTGATTTCGGTGGGCTTGAGGGGAACTTGGTGGCTTCATATTATTGCTTTTATGGGGGGGTGTATATTTGGTTGATTCAGTTACTGATGTTTTGTTTTGAGCCTTGTGTAACTTCATCTTTCTCAATTCTTCCATTGCTTGAAGTTGTTGCTCATACTCTACCCTTAATCTTTTTGCATTTTGCCTCATTTGTTCCCACTGTGTATCTTCTTCATCTCATGTCGGGGTTTAATGATTTTCTTCGAATGTCTCATCATACTCAAGACCTCCCTCATAGAGTGTTGTTCCTTGTTCATCTTCATATTCTCTCCTTTTTCTAGCTTTGAACTCAGCCATGTGCTCATCAACCTTCCCAAGGTCTATTTGGTGGGAAGGATTTCTCCTCCCTTCAGGAGTGTGGAGCTCTTTAGATGGGCTTTGTTCATTTGCAAGCATATCATATGAATTATGTGTTTCCAACAACAACATTGATGCTTTGTTTTTTGTTGCTGTGTCCAATTCGTTAAACACTTTCTTGCCCTGATTGTTTTTGTAATTTGACTTTCCTTTATTATCAGGACCCTCCCCCTCCTTGTACAAAGATCTCCTTCCTTGCATGTTGTGAGAAACTGTGATGGTCTGAACTCTAGGTTGATTCCTTTCTGATTTGTATCTTATTGTATCAGTTTCAATGTTTTTATTCATTCAGAGTCGCTACCCACTTTTTCTAAAAGTGAGAAAATATTTTGTGGTTATCTTACCCAGCGGAGTCGATTTCTTTCAAATTCCAATTATGGTTTTCTTTAGTGACTTTATATGGAAAGGCTGTCTACTACCAGACAATTCTCTATTTTTATCCCCAGTAGAGTCGCCAATTTTTTGGGTCTCAAAAATGCTAGTTGAATGTACCACAAGAGTTTTCCACACTCTCACTACGTTTTTGGTCAACTGACAAGGCCAACCAATATGGTTGAACCCTCTACTCTTAAGGCTCTATCAAACCTAGGTGGGTGCACCTATATGAGTAACACATATTTTGAATTATGTTTCCTACTTGACCTAACTATCCACAAGAGGCAATTTAACAGTGGAAAGATATGATCCTACTTTGGTAAAAATTGTATATGCAATATCAAGGTATATGAATTAATATGTTTAATTAAGAGATGCCAAATGAAATGAATAAAACTAATGTAATGAAAATAAGGGAGACTAGTGCCTTATTGGGTAACAGAGTCAAATGAAAGCCTTTAATGAATGGTTTCTATCTAGCAGGTCCTCTAATTATTTGGCATATAACTATGAGTTTATAACTAGTATAAACATGCAAGAATGTAATTGATAAACCCTACTTGAGGCAGAATATCAAATCTGACTATCTGATTCTTCTTACTGATCCAACCGACTTTCCCAAATTACTACAATTGATTGAAAGGAATTTTAATTCTTTTTTAAAGAATCCAATAAACCAAATCACACAGAAACAACAAATGTGTACTGATAGATCGAATATATACTTGATACTTCAATTTAAACAATCAAGAAACATCATATTGGAGAAAATAAAATAATCGCAAGAAACCAACAAACAATTGATGCCAGGATGAAATCACCAAATTAACTGTCTTTCATTATCTTCTTCGAAATTTATACATGCAACATAGTCTCCTTGAATATCATTCTAAACATATAATGCTTACAGCGATCTATCCTATTCTAATTCTATTATCCCCTTTAATCTATCCAATAACGGATATTTATACATCAGTTTGCAAAAGGACATGCCTTTTCAAAAAGTCTTAAAGCATAAAAAGTTTTAAAAAATTCTCCATTTAACTAATTTTTGTTAAGCCACAAATGGACTGCAGACATATGCTCCATATAATCCTGGTACTCATGAGTGTCAGCATCTCCCAACGCATCGTGAATCACAATCTCCATCATTATCATTCACTCATTCTACTCACATGCTTCATCCAATATCACACCCTCCATAGTGGTTGCTTTCAACATCTCTTGGAGTATTGTTTCGCACTCACTTTTCCATGTAATCGCTTCTTTCATTTTCCCTTCATCATCACATAGCTTGGTCAATCTATCTTCGGCAGCCTCTATCAATCCCTGCATATCTCCTTGCAACTCCTCAAAGAAATCCCTATGTATATCCATGATACAATTGGCATTTTCAATCTCTTCATTACTAGGAGTGTCCTTCTGTTCCAATTCCTCAATCTTTTCTTGAATTTTGTTGTCCACTCTCCTGTGTTCCTTTATTGCATCCAAAAATTGTGAAATTTTTCCCTAGAGCCTATTTAACCAAGTGGTTAGAACGACCTGCCTTCTTTTGATTATTGCAGCAAGTGCATCTATTTTCCCTTGAGAATATGTAGTTGATCCTTCCCAATCGTCCCTTTTCTATGAAATCTCACCTTGGGTGAGCATCCTTGTTGGTTCTATTACAACACCTACCAAGTCTTTCAAGCATTCATTCTCTCTCAACATCCTCTCATTACTAGTTTTATACATCTCCCTTTCCCTTATCAATGCTTGGATTTGAGATTTATTTAACTTGGCTATATTTATCCCAGTATCAACAGTTGCTACAAGATCAACCTCCCCAGCTTTCAGGGTCATGACATGTCCAAAATCTTTTTCAGTATCAATAATAATTGATTTTTTGTGAGGAGGATACAAGGCCCAAATCATCAATGTTTCATCATCAAGATTGTATCTTGATCCTGTGTATACCTTCGTCACCTTCTCTATACTTAGCTTCTGGGTGGCATTGTTATATTTTAAGAAACTATCAAAAACTAATGTAGATTTCATATCCAAACCTGAAAAAATCATAACACCTACCTTTTCTAGCAGCTCCCTTCCCTTTTCAGGGGTCATGTTAATCATCTCTTTGTCTACTTCATCCTTTAAGATTTTCAACAGTTGATCCTCATTTCCTGGAGTAACATTGTCAACCTGTCCCCTTATCTCTTTTCCTTTTTGCTTATATTAAAATGTCTTAAACTCCGAGGTCTTTATAAATTCATCATCTGATATGAAAGACCTATAGTCTTCATGCCTTGTATCTACATCCATGGTTTCCTCAACATCAGTTTCTCTGGCAACATAGGTATAGTCCTGAGTTCTTTCTTGAAACTTTCCCAGATGAGCTTTGTGGCCTGTCTGCTTCTAATATCCCTTTAATGGAGGATAAAAACTCAGCATCCACCAACTCTTGATTATGTTTTTCAATCACAATTTCAGCTTCCTCTACCTCCAGGTTTCTGATTATGTCATCAAATTTATAAGGTACATGATGGTACCCTCCAAAATTTATTTTTTGTTTGGCAGAGTGGATATACCCTTCCGAATCAAAGTTCTTTCTCATTGGTGCTCTTCTCATGTTATAGTGCAACAATCTATCCAAAATCAAATCATAACCTTCCTTGGCTAATATAGTGAAATCACTAAAACACAATGTGTCGGGCATAAAGGCCTATTTCCCATATGAACTTAAGTTCATAACACTGGAGTAATCCATTTGCCTAACAATTTATAGGTATGCAATTCTATCTGGGACTGTTCTAGGCAAAATGATTGGTGTGTCCGCAAAGCCATAAACCCTAATCATTGTGGCATTCTCTAAACAGTACCAATCCCCCCAGTTGTGGTTAATTGGTCCATTGTAATCTCTAGGCCTAAGAAACCTCTTTACTTCTTCAAATAAAGAAAAATCACAAGGATGGTTGAAAAATCTATACAAGGGTTTCACAAAGAATTCTTCAAAATGCAAGAAGTTTGAATTGGCAAACTTGTTGTCCCAAACAACAGTCCATAATTGAATAGGCAATGGCCTACTTTCTTTGTCGGATTGTGAAATCTTCAGCTCCTGGGGCCATAAACCCAACTCTTGCCCAAAGTACAACACTAAGTGCATCAGTAGTGAGTAATTTCTGAGATGGAGAACAGAAGCACCACTCTTTATCGCCATCAAACTTGCATCTAGCTCCTTAAAAATATGTGCAACATAGTCAAATGATCTAGAATTATGATATTGAGTGTCTGCAACAATTACCATGGGCACAACCACCATATGCTCAGGTACCTCCATCCCCAATACCTGTCCCACTGAGTAGTAAGTATATTTGAGGTAAGGTTCAAAAAGATCGACATGAAAGGGTGGCCCCTCACTGTCTTCCATTGGAATAGGCTTGCCATGACACCTAATTTTGTGCAGAGGCAATCTCCACCCTTTATAAATGGTGTCCATCCTTTTGAACTCACTGTCGAGCTCCTCGCTTACTACTTTCTCACTGCATATTCCCTCCATCCTGAAAACCTCAACAATTGCGTTCTCAGATACATGTATCAACGGGTTCCCTGGAAAATCACATATAGCTTTGTTCTTCAGGTCATAATGCCTAGCTAGCATCTTTACCAGTTCACCATCAATAAAAAAATTAGGGCACACCAATTTCCCTAAATTAAGCCTCCATGGATTGCACACCGGCTCAAAGCGATTTATCCTGTGGTAGTGGAAATTGAATAACTCATAGCCTCTAATCAGAGTCCAAACATCCCCTATAAATTTGCATTTATCGTCCAATTTGTCAACTTCCACTTTAAGCTGTGCAAAACGCCTAGCTCAAGGTCTAGAACTAGGTAACTGGTCTATGAGGTCTTGATTTAGCTTCCTTTCAGTACCTTGTGGTTTCAATTCAGTCTTTTAGTTTTTTGCTTTTGATTGGCTACCCTGCCCGGGTTTTCTTCCCTTTAGTTTTCCTGAACCAGTGTCTTCCATAATTCAAATTTTATGAATTCTGAAAGGAAGAGAAACTTATTGTAACATTCTTGCAGACTCAAGCTAGGTGAATGCCTTAATTGCTCTGTTGGTTCCCTTGATCTCCTTCGCTTTGAATTCTATGAGACAATGATTTCAACTGATCATACCCTGATATGCAAAATCTCCTACGCTTCATGGCGCCATTAATGTCTTTATTGAGACATGAATGCTACAGGTTTTTTCAAAATTCTCGCTGTCACATTAGGGCTCATATCAGCAAGATATTTAAAATCTTTGGCTGATCCACCTTTTCAACGTTCACCCATCCGCCAAGACATCTTGCAGTTTCCCCAACTTCACAAGTCTCCCCGATAGTTTCTTTCCTTTTTCTCTTTATATCGCCATGACTTTCACCGAAACAACTATCACTCAGACTTAATGAATCAGGCCAATGGTTGTTTACCTTACTCCGAAATTACTTTGTCTCACCGAGATGTTTTCTTTATTTACTTATGTCACTGAGACCAAGCAATTTGTTCTGCCGACAAAATAATATTCGCTATGATGTTTCTTAGATCTCCCTATGATGACATGTCTCTCTGATACGCCTCCTTTTCAGCAAGACAACGTGCATTGTCTTCCTGACATCCTTTATCTTCGTACGCTTAGTTTTTGTTGGTGTAACCCAAGGGGTTGGTAAGACCTTCTGAACTCTCCCTGGCATCATTTGTCTCACCGAGTGATTTCTCCTTTTTCTTTATCGGCAAGACCAATAGCGCTTCGAGCAGTGTCTCGAAATTTCTCTCCGATGATCAAAGTCTCCCTGATAGGCTTCACTTTTCTCCAATCAACCAAAGGTAAGCTCAATATGACCTTACACCAAAACGTCGATACCTTTTGTCTTGCCGATAAGTAATACTAACCCGCATTCTCCTAGTGTATAGCTTTATCGGTATGATCCGTCTGATGTCTCGCCGATATATTGAAGATATGTATATTATCATCAATGAGACCTGCATCAACTTATGCCGATATTTTCATATGTCACTGTTTCAATGCCAGATGAAATTTATGGGGCTTTATGACAAAATTTAAACCGAATTTTGTAAAAAGATGCTATGTGAGGACTTTTGTGTCCGTATTATGAACTTTTTGGGAGGCTAATAATCATGAAGGGTGAATAAAATGGCCAAAATTTCACAGTTCCAACAGAACCCAGGAGGTCTTTTCAATTGTCAGAGATGATGGTCTTGGGTAGGTCGAACCTTGTTACTAGCTCTTCTAGGAAATTTACAATTTATGCTTTAGTTGAATTCTTCAAAGGCATGGCCTCGGTCCACTTGGTGAAATAATCTGTGGTTGTGAGAATCCATTTATGTCTAGCACAGGAAGTGGGATTAATCATTCCAATAAAATCTAGGCCCCATTGTGCAAAGGGCTCTTCAACTACTATTGGGTTTAGTGACAGCCAATTTTTTCCTCCTTCTTATGAAGAATTGGCCAATTTTTTCCTCCTTCTTATGAAGAATTGGCATTCTTTGCAAGATTTGACTAAGGTGTATGATTCATTGAACACTGTGGGCCAAAAATATCTCATGCACATGATTTTAATGGCAGTGGTGTTTGTAAAGAAATGTTCGCCTATTGGACTACTATGGAATTAATTCATAATTCTTTGCGACTATTCTTGGTTCACACATCACAGAAGAATATCATTAAAGTTCCTTTTGAAGAGAACTCCTTCAATCAACACATAACCATTCTTCTATAATCTATAAAATCTCTTCTTCTGAGAAGGGAAGTTCACTAGATATTTCCCAGTTTGCATGAATCTCATTCTGTCTGCTACCCGGCAACCTTCGGACTCAGGTTCATTTAGAAAAATTAGTTCTGGTTTTTCCTCTTCCATTGGTACTTCGCTATCTTGCACCAGATATTCGCATAACCCTCTTCCTTGCACGATTTTTGTGGGCCTGAAGTCAATGTCATATTCCAAGATCTTTGTTATCTAATTAACCCTTTTTTATGTGATTTCTCCTTCCATTATGTACTCGCACACACTAGAATGCACTACAAATATGACCACCTTATTGCCAGATATAAGGTGTTGAAATTTTTTAAGGCCTTTGACAATGGAAAACACATTTCTCTTGATGAAATTATATTTCATCTCATAATCTTTTAAGGTCTGAGAGTGGAAAGCTATTGGATGTTCTCCTTTCCCTTCATTATCCTTTTGAGTTAGAACAATAGCGATGCTAGATCAACTACTGAACACATACATTATGAAATCCTTTGATAAGTTCAGGTTTACCAGCACAAGGGCTAAAACAATAGCCTCTTTGAATTTCTCAAAGGCTTCTCTGGTTTCTTTTATCCATTTGAATAACTAATCCTTCTTGAGCATCAGGGTGATTGGCCTAATTAATCCTACAAGATCTGATGAATTTTCTTACAAAATTTACCTTTCCTAGGAAGGACTGAACTCCCTTTTTGTTCACTAGAAAGGACAATTCCTTGATTTCCTTCACCTAATCCAAATCAATAGCAACATCATCTTTGGACACTACATGTGCCAAAACAATTCCTTGAGGCACTCTGAAGATGCATTTTTTTGGGTTTAGGGATACCCTGAACTCTTGGAATTTCTAAAAAACCGTTTCAAGATGATCAAAATGGTCATATTTTGATTTAGAGAATATTGTAAGATCATCCAAGTAGATCAAGATGATTTTATTGATCATCTCTCTAAAGGAAATGTCCATTGGTCGTTGGAAGGTAGCTCCTACATTTGAGAGGCCGAAAGGCATTTTTGAATAGGAAGCATTCCCCATTTGGTAGTGAACATCATTTTGTGTCGGTCCTCCTCTTTGAATCAGATTTGATTGTAACCGAAGAAACCGTCTAGTAGAGAAAACATCTCCAAGCTAACCACTATTTGTAAGATAGACTCCATAGAAGGCAAGGGGTAGTGGTCCTTTAGGGATGATCGGTTCAAATCTCAGAAATCAACACAAAGATGGATGTCTCTATTCTTCTTTCAGAGTGGAACCAGGTTAGACACCCATGTGATGTGTTTGATCAGAAAAATGATCTGGGATTAGATCAACTTCCTCAGTTCTTGCGCCATAAGTGACTCAATCTTTGGGTTGACTAGCCTTTTCTTCTGGTGGATAGGATTTGTGCCTCTTGTCAGCTCTATAGTATGCTGAATGATTCTAGGATTATATCCCTTGAGGTCATTGTATGACCAAGCCACTACTCCTTTATACTTTTCGCAAAAATGCGTAAGCCTGTCCTTGTCATTTTGCGGAACTTCCTTCTCGACCTTTAGTTTTCTTCCATCTCTGACCTAAAGGTCGACATAATCGCTTTTGTCTACTACAAAATTCCTCTTGTTGTTTCTTGCATCATCACAATCAAATAAATTTTTGAGAGTGACCAGGCCTTTCAGTAGCTTGTTGGACCTCAACTGAATAATTTTCCCTTCATACGCTTCTTCAATTTCTGGTTGGAACTGATCAACAAACTCTCTCGAATGTTTGGATGAGTGAGGCGATGTGAGCATTGCTTTTGAACACTTGCCAACTCAGGTCATTTTCGTGGATTGAGGGTCGAACAATCACTCGCACAAAGTATATGTTCCCAATCAAATTTGAAGCAGGGTCAAATTGGGATCCTATTATCGCCATGCGATTTGCAGCTGTGTTATGCTCTCTAGGCACCACCTGAATATTGAAAGCTTTGAAACCTTCAATGAGGGCGCAAACCCTATGTCTATAAGACTGCATGCAAGCATTATTTTCCATGGAGATACCTCAGACTTGATTAACTATCAGCTCAGAATCTCTCAACATCATTATCTATTTTATGCCCATTCTCTCCATAAGGCTTAAACCTTGCACAAGGCCTTCATATTCAGCTTCATTGTTTGAACAAGAAAATTGAAATCAAAAAGAGCTAAGAGTCTCTTAATTGGATGGATATGTCAAACATATCCTGGTACCTGCACCGACTTTACACCTTGCTCCATCAAATTGCAACATCCATAGCTATGAGGCATGATTACATTGGGGATCCTTCACGACCTTCATAATCACTTGATCCTCATCGTGGATCACATAAGTCCCAAATCCAATTGCATGATAATTTTTGAAAGGATCAGTGTCAACAAATTTACTCAAGAGGACTTCTTCATCATCATTCTGGTCTCTGGTTACTTTCTCATCCTCAAATAACTCAGTGCAATACGTTTCCTCTTTGGTGATAGAGGTATGGGTAGCCTCAAAATTTATCATTGCTTCATCTGCTACATGTTCTGAATGCAACGCTTCAGATAATAGCTTCATCTTGGCCCCATGCTTAGTTCTACTAATTAGGTGTGACCAATTTAAGGTACCCTCCTAGCTTGGCAATAAATTCTTGGGATAAGAAAAGACCGAACATGGGAGGGACATCAATGATCATAGTATCATGTTTAACTATGATGCTAAGGTACACAAATAGAGTTAGTGGAAGGTTTTTAATGACACCTGCACTATCAACCTTATTTCCATCCAATTGCATAACCCCTTTGTTTAAAGGGTCATAGCTAAGTCCTAAGGCTTCTGCTATTTGCTTGGGCATGACCGTAGTGCTAGCACCAGAGTCAATCATACAATAATGCAACAATTTTTTGCCCATAATAAGGGTTAGGAAAAAGGGATTTTGTTTCAGCTTATCCTTACCTTTTGCTAAGTAATCCTCTTCATTATTTGTAAGGACTTTGTCCTGAGATGGAACATCAATGGCCTTTTCCCTGGATGGTTGCTCTGTTGGTTTTGTGCTTGTACCCTCCCATAGAGCTTTCTGAAATATTGACTTCTACTCTGGAATAGATAAGATATCCCAAAGGGATACATTAGTAGAGGATTTCTTCAATTGTTCCACCACATTGGATGGCAGAAGAGTCAGAGACTTTTTCTCTTTAGGCCTTGTTATAATAATCTCCTTGCAGGGGGGGGGGAGATTGTTGTGCAATTACGGGGGTACCAGAAGCTTGGTTGGGAACACTTTTGGGTTGTGGAGTGATCTTTTCACCCATGAATCTCCTCTTTGAATGAGTGTTATAATCTAATTACACTTGCAGGGCCTCTGATGTGGACACCTCATTTTCAAATACCGCCTCCTCTTCTTCCATCTATGAGAAGAGTGTGTGGTCGAGAGCTATATCCATTTCTTGCTCCAAAGACATCCCTTGCATTTGCGAGGTGAGTACCACATTTTCCATTTATGGAGAGGTATATTCATAGCCTCTTGAACTTGACACAACACCTTGACTGCATTGTTCTGCAACTCTTTGTTGTAGATTTCCACGCAAACAATTTCGGGGCATATGTCCTTCATTGTAGGGGAAGCACCAAGGGTTGATATCATCAACAAGATTATTTTGCCTCGCTACCAACTCTCTATTTGAACTCGATGGAACATTAGGCAGTGGAGTAGGTACTGGAACCATTTGATTGCTCTTTTGAGCCTATGGACTTGTGCACGAGCCCTTTGGAACTAGTTATGCTGGTAGGAAGGTTTTCTGCCTTGGTAATTTTGGTAAGCTGGGTTTTGGGGCATGGACTGATTCCACTTGATGGTAGTTATTTCATTCGAGATACTTTGCATAAACTCCTTAATATCACTCATCTCATCCCTTGAAGAATTAGATGTAGAAGCGACATTCTGCTGTGTGCTCGTATATGCATACATAGATTGAGGAGGAGCAGGCACATTGATTGAAGCTATCTCGAGGTCGGGAATTGAAAATTATGCAAATATAGGCATTGTGGGCCAAGGTGGTAGCTTCTCAACATCAATCAAAATTTTCTTTGCTATATAACAACAATGTCATATGCGTCCGACAAGTTGTTCCCACCAAGAGACGAATCATCATTGAGATGTCGACATTGATAGACTTTAGGTAAAACATGAATGCCAAATCAGGAGGTGGGTGGATTGTGGTCTAGATCCTTTTCCAAGTCATGTGGAACCTAGTATTGAAGTCATTCATGGCCTCTTGAGGGGCCCACTTGATAGTCACCAGCTGCTGGAATAGCGAGGACCAATCTCCATTGTTCAAAAAATGCTCATAGAAAGGATCCCTGAGTTGATCCCAAGTACCAATGGTATTGGCTCCCAGAGTGTAGTACCAATTGAGGGCCTTGCCTTTGGAAGAGGTTGGAAGTAGCCTTAGTGCTACATTTTGATCAATTACACCATGCACCAGACATACGTCTGCCACATGTTGTAGATGTTTGGATGGTGTCTTCGAGCCTTCCCTGGTGAATTTTGGTACAACTTTCAAAGCAGAGGTCAGGATATTAGCCCAAATGGTTGGTGCTACTGGTGCTATAAGAGGGCTTCCGACATCCCATGCCACATAATTTTTGTTAGCTATCGGTAACATGGATGGTGGAGGGGTTGGAACATTTTCTCTTGCTTGTATTGTTATCAGGGTGGTACTAGTAGGCTAGGGTTATTCACAATTTGGGATCTAGTAACAAGTCTATGGCTCATACACCCACTTAAGATTTAGATGTACATTCAATACTGTCCCACTGGGCATGCCAAAAAAAGAACTGTTGACGCTTAAAATTGCTAAGCAAACAACCTTATGGGAAACTCAGTAAATGGGGGACCAATTGCGCTAAACTGAGTAACCTCTAGGTTTTTAAAGAAGCCGAATCTTCCAGTAATTGGGGTTTAGAATGGGAAAAGGGAAAAAATATAAAAATAAAGTCTAACCTAAGGCGATGCACCAAGATTTAGTTCTTTAGGCATGAGAAACCTTCCTTTCGGATGAGGTTTGAGGGCCTATGCAACAATCTGCTATATCCGAGGATAATAGAAACATAGATGAAAATCCTAAGCAATTTAACCAAATGATAATATAATTTCCATACACAGTTACTAAACAAGAAGAGTTCAAGACATGATCCCAAACATCAAATTTCTATTGAAATTATAAAAGTTTTGCAAATAAACTACTCAGTACAACAAATAGCACAGTATAATGTCTTATATTATCCAAGAAATAGAAAGGTCGAACAATCGACATAGTCTGAGTCTTAATATAATAACCAAAAATAATACAGAGGCCTGGAGCTTTTCAGTCTTTTCTTTCTATCATTTTCCAACCCTTTCATAGAGTACTGTAGAAATATATATAGACTTTTCCCACTATCTCGAAGCCAACGACTCGAAAGATTCCTCAGGCACGCGTCATCCTCCCATTGGATGAATCAAAGACAAATCACAATAGAAATATACTCAATTTCCTCGAACATAGCGCACTCGCAACAATGAAGAATGTGGTCCCTAAGGTGAAGCATAAACAATCTCAAAAAGACATGTGTCTAACCGATTTCAAAGAGTTTGATAGGACACGTGTCGAAGCGATGAAGCCTCCTCTTTAATCTTCACTCTCTTACAATCAAAACCTCTACAGAGGTGACAAGTGGAGAAGTGACGGGGTTTTATATCCATCCTTCATTTCCTTGGGATGCAATCCCCGCAAGGATCACATGTGGCATAGTGTCAACCTGAGCTTGCATCAGTGGGGCCTACCAAAAAGGTACTTGAGGGGTTTGTGCAACGTGGCACATGGGCAGGGTTCAGATAGGAGACAATGGGAGAAGCATTTCAAAAGCCCATGTTGCTGACACCTGGTGAAGCGGATGAAAGCGCGACCAAAAAGGAGCTCAAGGTGTTTTAAGAAATACAACACGCATAGCCAAGGCTTTTTCAAAGCCGAATATAAATTAATCTGAAGGGAGCTTCGTGGATTATTTAATCCACAGTATAAACATTATATAGTATATATTAATATACTATATATATATTATATGTATTATTAATAATAATATAAAATATTATAAAGACTAAAGGTAATGGATATCCATTTCAAATGGATATCTGTTCTAAGCGAGTTCCCTTTCGAAATGGATATTCTTCTATAAAAAATATCCATTTTTTTTGACAAAATCAACAACCTCAGGATTTTCCTAAGGATTTGGCTTGGGGTGTTATACCTGGAAAGTCAACTAAAAAATATGTTTAGAAATTTTTCCATAGTTTTCCAAAGTTCACCCTTGTGGCTTAGGACCTTTTTATCTGAATTCAATGAAGTGAAAAGGGTTTATTGAGAAAATTGTTAGCTTTCCACTAATATAAGATATGCCTTATTTTGAATTTATTAAATAATTATTATTGATTTTCTACATACATTATGACTAAGTCTTGATTGATAGGTTGATTGAAAAACTTCTATTATTTTAAAACTATTTCACATTTTTCAAATCCAAAAGATGTGTCACATTCTATGCTTCCCATACTATAGGATAAAAAAATGAATTTCATAATTTTTTGACCAAGTTATGGTGGTCAGAAAAACACTTTTTAATAATTTTAAAAAATTCTAATATAAAATTCATAACTAATTATTTATTTGCAAAAAAAGTACAAAAAAATTGTAACACATCCAGGCATGTGTCCTCTACTTATATTGAAAGTTTCAAAAAACATTTTTTTTCTTGTACTTAGGTTGGTCAGACATACACCTACTTTTTTTTCTAAGAATTTAGTACTACTGCATTGAAATTTCGATTTTTTACAAAATATATTTAAATTTTTCCAAAAAAGGACTAGTAGCTTAGAAACTACATTCAATTTGCTGCATATTTTGTTCTTACATATTTTTCAAATTATGTTAATAACCTATTCAAATTTTTATGTCAAGTTGCCAAACTCTATTTTCCTGAATTTTCATTGCCACTTAAGGGCCTAGTTTGGACCCCCATGATCCTGCACTAACCCTTGAACTCAATGTGGATTGTTTTCTAGCGATTTTATGAGACTATGGTCAAGAAATATACCCTTACAAGGGTCAAGAGACAACTTGATGGATCCCTATGTTTGCAAAGCTCAATATGGATTATTGTTAAATAATTCGAGAATTAATATTTTGAGAGTTCAGGAAAATGATAGTCCAAGAACTCAAGAATTCAACTCAAAGCTACACCCTTCCAAGGTTCATGAGGTAGCTTGACAGAGTTTCACTTGATTCAATATTTGTTTCTTCAAAGGAATATCTTCTCAAGAATATACATATTTTGTAGTCAACTAGTTTTGTCATGTAATCCTTGAGGGGGGGTCCATTGGTAAGGTGATTTTGTAGTTTTAGGAACAATTTTATAATGGGGGGATGTTAGCATATTACTACGGTTTAACTGTCATCAATTAACCATAGGCCAAGTTCCGCTCTTTCAATCACTCTTTCCTTGTATAAAGGTGATTGCTGGATAGTGAATAAATCGTTATGTTTTACAACCTTCAATATCTTGATTCCTCATCTTGCTCATTTCTAAAGTCTTCTTCATTATATTCTTCCTCACTTATCCCTTCAATGTATAATAATATTTTTTCTTCACATTTAGGTTCTCTATTGCATTTTCTAGCACAACTAAAATATAACCATTTTTCCTTTTTCTATTTAAGCTTTTAGGAAGTTAATCAAGTGTGTTTAGTGAATTGTTGTGATCTAGGACAAAAGGATCAAATATATAAGTAGGGTGAAACATGCATACTCATGTTTGATGTTATCCTTAATGCCACCAAGAAATTTAGATCATTAATTCTCTCGTAGAATTGTCTCTACTCATAAGGATAAGTTCTATTTTTTTTCAATATAATCCTTATTCGCTCTTGTTTGTCATAGTTTAGTAAATTGGTTTAAGTATCTATCTAATACAAGCTCACTATATTTTCACTATAGCTCCTATATATAAAAACTAATTAGATGACCATGAGAGCCTTTTTCTTCTTTTGAGTATAGTCATCTATACTAAATGAATTGCTCAAGTTCAAGATATAAGGAAACCATTTTAACTTTTTTCTTATTTTGAATTTGATGTAGGGTAAAAGTACAAAGTTGTGTCACACTTTCAGCCAACTTATCAATGCAAGTGAATCTTAGTATTTATAACTAAAAATCAATTTTGGTCAAACATGTGATCTAGTAAGATTCATTCTAGATAAGTTAAATATGTCCACAACTTTTCCAACTAAAATTGTTGGCTAAATCCATATGCAACACCACTTTGAGGCCAATTTACTAAAAAAGTGAAATTATTTTAAAATTTTAATATTTCAACAACTCCTACTCATGTAAATAACATTTAAAAAAAAAGTAAAAATACCCTTTTATAGATCCATAAGTGTAGTTTTCAAATATATATTTATTTTAAAATTTTAATTATGATTTATTTTTATTTTTATTTTTCACTAAAAGTGGGTTATCAACACAAAAATATTAGGTTGATTATCATGCCAAGAAAAATACTAAAACTTATTAAAAAAATAAAAATGATGTCCTAGACAAAAGAATCTAGATTAAGACAATATAATTTATTTTCTATTTTAGATAAATATTTAATATAAAGGTTGACGTCAAGTGGAAACAACTATTTTTTAATACATACACATTTAAATATTTATTTTAAAATATATATTTATTAAAATTATAAAAAAATATAGCCATGCTTTAAAGTTCCAAGTTATAAATATACACAAAGAAAATGAAATTCAATTTTTTTTTACTATAGATATAAAGCTTAACGCCTCATGTAACATCATTTTTCAGCATTTTATCAACAACTAAATTATAGTTTTAATTTATAAAAATTATATTCAAATTTTTTTAAATTTTTTCAAAAAAATACAAACATAAAATATACTAAAAAATACAAATTTGATTAGTTTACATCATTTCTAAATTCAAAACATATATGCCACTTTCTAGTGATTCAAGTTCGAAAGTTAGATCAGTGTTGGTTGTTTCCTTTATAAAAATGTCACAACTTTGTTCTTTCACCATGTACATAAAAGAATCCCGTTTTGATTTTTCAATTTACTAGATCCTTGCAACCAAACTTGCATCTATCCACTTTAGGTGTGAAGTGTTCAACCAAGAAACTATTTAGGTGATGCATCATCTCTATATTTATTTCAAATCCAAAAGCCTCATGTCCTTTAAAAGAAATATCCTCCTCCTAATTCATGTGATGTTGATACACTCCATTTGATTTGTATACCATGTATAAGAAAATCAATTATTTTTTATAATGCAATAAGTTCTCCTCTCATATTCATCATCAATGTTGAAATCTACATTGCTAAACTTTGGTGTTTTCTTTCTTTATAAATTTAGTATCACTAGGATCAATCTTCTTAATATCACTATATTTTCTAGGTGTGATAAAAATTTTACCTCTTGTGGTAGGTCTCATCATGATGGGGAAAATAATTTTATAACAAATAGAATAAAATAAAATAAATGCAAATGTTCTAACACTTGTCAAAAATTCACCAATAATTTAGTTGATTTACAACCTTGAGGGTTAATTTAGTGGAAAACCTAATTTTATAATAACTCTTTAAATTTTTTTCCAAATGACATCACATATAGACTATAATATCTTCATTATGTCCTTGACCAACACTCCAAAAATTAGGGAAAAATCATTGACTTGTTGCCTTAGGAGCAAATTTGGTGGAAACATTAATTTCAAGAACTCCTTCAAATATGTTCCAAATGACCTCAAGTTTAAATTATAGTAGCTTTATTATGGCCTTGGAAAATATTCCAAATTTAGGAAAAAACTTACCAAATTGAGAGAGATATATGCTTCACAATTTGACCTCTTGAGTAAATAAAATTGAATTAATTATTTCCCTCCAAATGCTAAGTTAATGCTTTGATACCAATTGTAATGAAATAATTTATGAAAGAGAAGAGTACAGTAGGAAATATAATGCAACTACTTGATAATACTTGAGAATAATAAGACACTTTGAAGGGGAAAACATTTAGTAGTTCCCAAGATGAACACCATTCATAATATGAAAATAATATAAACTATAGATATACCTAATTATGCTATTGATGCCACCCCATGTATTAATGAACATACAAATTAATTAATATTTATGTTTGCCACAAGCCAACTACTCATTTCCTTATGCACACTATATGTTGATGGCATAGTAGTCTCTATTTGAGATAGTAAAATAAAATGTGTCAAAAGAAATTTAGAAATTGTATTACACTCTCCATTTGCCTTGTTTCAACAAAAAAATGAATTTTGATAAATAAATAAAAATGTGAACACATTGTGGTAAATTATATGTCTCAACTTTTATTAGTATCAATTAAAGAATTAATAATAAATAACATATTTAGTAAAATATGAAACACACTAGATATTATCTAGTTAGTGGTATCCTTTCATGAAATCATAGTAAGATTTTATTTCTAATGATGTTATGCATTATGACAAATTGTTACTCTAAAATAATAGAATTTTTTATTGAAATCTAACTAAAATGATGGAAACAATTTTTAAAAAAATAAAAATATATAAGTTGAATTTATAGAGAAAATTCCACAAATAAATAGCTTACATTGTCCTTAAATTCTTGATAATTTATTTGGTACATAATTGTCAAAATGTGTTTTAAAATGATTTTCACAACCCAATAATCTTGAAAAGTGGGATACACCATTAGGCTTTCACCCAAGATAAAAATGTATGCCTAACATGTTTGCCTCTTGTCTGTACTTGTTTATGGCCTTCTTATAAATATATTTTCTTAGTGCTTAATTTATCCTATTTTGTGTATGTAGGAGTTGAGAAAATACAACACCACAAACCCCGAATATCACCTGCATGCAAATAACCTGTCATAAAAGAAGAGATGGAGACAAACAAGCAAGGGTTCTCTGAAAACTGAAAATGTATATATCAGAGAGAATGAGAGAATGAATTGATATGAAATACAATGGGATCAATCCTTATAAAAAGGAGATCATGCAAACCCTAATAAAACCCTAATAGGAGAAACCCTAATAGAAACCCTAATAGGATAACATTTAATAATTAATATAATTATTAAATGTCACTATATGCAAACTAACGTGAAATCTTAAGAAGGGAATAAAGGTAACTTAATCAACATAATTAAGTTAAGACCTTTACTCTAACAGTGTATACATTAGCCTTAGCCCTAAACTTACCACTTACATTTGTTAACCATCAACTTTGAAAGAAGATTGTTCTTTCACCTTAGGATTTTCCCTTCATAGACTAGATTGTAAGAGCATATACACCTCATAGGCAGGGCCACCCATATGCCCTAGTCTTTCTAATTCAAAGTGCATTTCCCACCTTCCTAAGATGACATTTCTAGATATTTGATTGTTACTACTTGACTTGCACACTCAAATTATTGAATGAAGCACAAAGGATCATGTATTTAAAGACAAAACTAAATCATTAGTAGCTTATCAAGAATACTATCATATCAATATAAAGCATCATAGGACTTGTATCAAAATATGCTACATTGGTTTGTCATCATAAACAATTGCATCATTTACTTGACATGAATTTGAATATTGATATTAATATTAACAAAAGATTCATTCAATCTATTATCAAAGAAATTATAAACTTTTTTCTTCAACTCATTACATTCCAAAATGATTTTTAACACTACCTTTATTTCAATCATATATATTTATAAAACTGAAAAAAAAAAATCAATAATAACAAACCATAAAACTATGTAAAACTCATAAAACTTTATTTCAATCATATATAGTTATAAAAAGTGAATTTTTTTAATAGTCAATAATAACAAAGGATAAGATTGGAAAACTCATGGATAATATGAGGATGGATTAAAAAAATGACCAAAACAAGACAAAAAAATCTATAGAACTATTACACATAAATGTGTTGTTCTATTCCTCCTAGAAATGGACAAGAAAAATGCAAAGCAATAAACACAAGTCTAGGAGGAAGCCAAATCTTTCCATTCGTAATGTTTGCCTACTATAGTAGTTATAGATCAATGTGTTGTCCTCCTCTTGACACCTGACACAAGAATAAATAAATAAAATAAGCAAAAGCAATTAGCACGCAGACTTATTAAAAGGCACATACCTAGATATATAACACTAGGCATGATAGGAGCTAAGCAGAAAAAGTGAAGAGGCATTTCATTTAGGGCTTATGATTGAGTCAAAAGGAAAAATAAGTATGAAATGTTATCTAGGGAGGGGTGAGTGTTAGAGCAAGTTGGCCACGTTGTCCCACGGTGCACACGCCTGTGTACCAATCAGAAATAGAAAAGATGCCAAGGCTTGTGCACCAAATAAAACAATAGCTTAACTAAATTTGGTGACCGACTTAGACCGTTGTTTAAAATGGGACTCAAAAATGGAAAAAGAGTAATTTTGCTAACATAAAGATTATACAGGCACGTAAAACGAGAGGGCATCTGGAAAGAAAAAATTATGGGAACTGGGCTTTGAATGAGATGGCAGCATAACCGAGGGAGGGACAAAAGTATGTTTGGTTGCAGCTAAAATAATCCAATCATTTAACGCCTATGTCAACGCGAGAACAGCATTAAAGAATAGTGTTTGTGCTAGACGCGGTTTGCCTCACTACAAATTGCAATGTGTGCGTTATGAATGCAGCTGGGGTGTGGCCCCCGCAGAAAGTTGAAGGGCAGTTTGGTGGTTTTGGAGTCGGAGGAATCTGCAGGGCAATTAATGGCGGTGGAGAAAGGGAATCACGAAGATGTTCTTCCTGACGACTGACCGCGACTGTTTAGAGCGGTTTTGGGTATAATAATAATGGGCGGTATTGGTATGGGTATCTATATAGTGTGGTGGTGTGGGGAGGGAGAGGATGATATATTAAATTTTAGTTAAAAGTCAGCGCCGTCTAGTGTACACAAGAGAAGAGACTTGGAAGTTGGAACATCTCTGTATCTGTATCTGTATCTGTATCTGTTTCTGAGAGAACTGAGCAGCGTTATCGTTATGTGTATGTGTTGTCTGAACTGGGCAGAAGAAGAAGTGGAAACGATCGCCTGCACGTCAAGATTGCGGTTTTTATCTGTGGGATTTTGGCGGCGGTTTTAGCTGTTGGATTGATGCCAAAGGTGTCGTTTTGTTGTTGGCTTGGTCCCTAGTATTTGGTTTGGGAGACGGGAGATTTCGGTGTGTGGAATTTGTGTTGTGGTTAGGATGTGTAGCCTGTGGAAGACGATGGAGGAGAGCGACGATGGAGATCTGGAGGCGGTCGTGAGAGGGTATAGCAGGATGAATCCCTACAATTGGCAGCCTGCGTCCGCGGGATTCGATCCCGGGTTGACCTTTAGGTCGTCTGCTTCTATGGTGTTCCCCAATTTGATGACCATGACTGCGCCGGCTTCGCCCGTAGGCATGGATCTGCAGGACTTGTGTAGGCCTTTTTATGGTGATGGTAATGGCAGCATGCTCAGATCCGCGTCTTCGTGTTCTTCGTTGATGTTCGAGAGCATGGAAGTGCACGCCGCCTCTTCTTCCATCTTTGCCGCAGAGTCGCCGAGGCCTTCAGCGGCCGCCTCCATCAGAAAGCTTGGCGAGATAAAGGAGGAAAAGAGCCTGGAAATAAGCCCTAGAGCTCCTGAGCCACGGGACGTCCTGGGTTCGAAGCCGGTTAAGGTGGAGCCGCTGAAAGAATGCGACGGCTCTTCGTCGTCCTTGTCTCAGGCCGTGGACAACGGCGGAACTGCTCAGCCGGTTTCCAAAGGCCAAGGGTCCAAGAGAAGGTGAGCATAGGTTGGGGACTAGGATTATAAGATATTTCTGCCCGCGCAGGGGGGTTTTAATGGATTTTGTTTTTTTAATAATTTTTGCAGGAAGTCACAGCAGAAGAGGATTGTGTGTGTTCCAGCGGCGGCAGGGAGTAATCGGCCGAGCGGCGAGAGCTTGCCTTCTGATCTGTGGGCGTGGCGTAAGTACGGGCAGAAGCCTATTAAGGGTTCTCCGTATCCCAGGTAAGATCATATTCGATTTAACTGATAAAAGCAAAATTCTTCTCAGTTGTTGAGGACATCAATTCAATTACTGTAATGAACATGAATAAAAAAGAAAGAAAAAACCCAACTGTCTGTAGAACATATCCGTGTGAATTATTCGATACTTTGTTACAGCTCTGAGGTATAATAACAGTGAGACGAGGTCGAAAAAGTGGTGGAAAAAACTGTAGAATCAGCATAACTACGATTCTCGAACACCTTTGATTTAAATATCAAAAGGCCGTGCAGATAAATTACACAATATTTTGCTCTTTCTAGGTCTTGTTTGGGATAATTTAATGGCGTTTGGAAGTTGAATCAATGTGGACAACTTTTTGCTGACATTGGCAATCAATCGATTTGTTTATTGATGTGATTCTCTGCTTTATGCTTTTTACTGTGACCCGCTATGAATCGATTCATTCCTAATGTGACCAAAAGTGTTTTTCCTTTTGTGTTGTTTCTTGTGTTGGACAGGGGTTACTACAGGTGCAGCAGCTCCAAGGGCTGCTCAGCCAGGAAACAGGTGGAAAGAAGCCGAACGGATCCCACCATGCTGGTGATCACTTACACGTCAGACCACAATCACCCCTGGCCAACGCACAGGAACGCTCTTGCAGGCTCCACCCGTCAAGCCCCTTCGGAAAAGAATGCTCCGGCGGAATCTCGAGCTCAGAAACAAGAGAATTCAGAGACAATCATAATGCCCGAGAATAATCCCGACGGAGAGAATAATAACAACAATAATGATAGTACTACCAGTGCTTTTTCTGTCGCCGGCGGCGGGGGTTCGATTTCCTCCGCGGACGGGGAGAATTTGAGCAGCAGCATGATACAGGATGACCACGACCCGGCGGCGGCGGCGGAGCTGCGAAATCTTTTCAGGCCGGAGGACGATTTCTTCGCCGAGTTAGGAGAACTGCCGGAGCCTCTCAATATTTTTTCCCGGCAGCATTTTGACGACGACAAATCCGACGAGGAGGAAGCAGCCAGCTCAGTGGTCGACCCCTTCAATCTATTCAACTGGTCTTCTCTCACCCCCACTCCTTCCCCGTTTATAGACACTAAAACAGCCATGTAATGTAATCATGACTCCAAGAAATCATGATCACAACAGCTCTAATTAATTGCATATCTTTTCTTCCTCTTCTTTGTTGTAGTAGTTGTATACGAATCCAATGCAATGAGACATCGTATTTTAAATACCAGGCGGGTCGAAGAAACGCCCATTTAAATAGCTGTCTCCAGCGGGACTTTCTAGCTCACTGGTCACGGTTTCGATTCGCAATGCATTGCATTTCGTATGCGTATTATATGTGTACACCGTCACAGAAGCCTTTGCCGCTTCCTAATGTTTCGAGCAAAATGTCTATACTTTCTCGACCGAACATGTTTCAAATCTAGCATTAATTTCTGTATATATATTTCTTGCACCTTTTTTATTAAAACTTCAGCCTCCATTAATACGCTAGGAAAGCACAGAATAGCACGGACTTTGCTTTCTGTCAGATGCTGCCATGGTTGACATTGACAGAGTATTATATCAATTTGTGTGTCTGTGTGCATGGATATGGTGTTAAGCGAAACAAACTCTACGTGAAACTTCATGGGCAGGAGGATTTTCTTTCGATGGGACAGTGGAGTAAACACGTAGTCTGACTCGCTCTTCTTAATTCTCTTCCCAAAAAGCACAGTCCCCCACAACTTGTTTCCTCCACAGACATTCATTTCTTTAATCTCATAGACCATCACATGAATGGCAGTTTCTGCCGGTCAGCATAACTATTCTGCATATTTCTGTTCATTAGACAAGTGTGTTTCTGTCGATTAAGTACTGTAGCAACATGATTTATGACTGCATGAGCTCGTAGAATCTTGATGACAATACACATAACTGCAACGATACGGCCATATCTTCTACTGATTCTTTTGTTCAGGGAATATATATAAATGTATGGGGAATGCAACTTGATTCTTTTTGCTCACGAGATGGGGATTTCATTAAAATGACAGGAATGTTCACAGAAGTTTGATGCGCACTGTGAGGGTAGATATCAGTGCTTGTTTTTCTGTGACATTCGTATTGTTTTTCTTTCATTGTCCCCAACAAAAGTTCCTTGCCTTTATTTGCATGTTATTCATCTGATAAGGCTTGGACGGCGGTCTTTCATTCCTCCATCCATGAAGAATGATAGGACTCGCAACGTGTATCTGTTACAGATTACGACTGATAAGTTATTGCATTTTGGGTTCTGATCAACGCCTGAAGATGACCTTCACCAGAGTCTAGATGTTCCGCGCAAGAAAAGAACCCGAATTCTAAGGCAATAAGTGGTTAAGAATCGCCAATGCTGTACGATTTAAGTGGAGCTAAAAAGACGTACGATATCACTTGATCATTGCGTATTTATAACAGTCATCTAAATGATTTTTCAGCAAGTTTACTGATTTTTATGCTTCTTAGCTCACCATAAACTATATATATTTTTCTTATTTTGGCACAAATTCTTATGTACAAGACATACAGTAGACGAGATATTTTTTTAGGTAACATTGGTTATAATTTGTTTTTTTTGGTTACACAAAGGTGTCTTTAATATCTCACAAAATTATCTGTTCCTTCTTGAAGTTTGGAATATGCAATATATTTGCTTTGTATGTTATATTCATTTTAGAGAAGTTATAATTTGTTTTACAATATAAATTAGGAATACATAATATACTCGTTTATTAATTTTTATATATTTTAGAGAATTTATAATTTGTTTATAACATGAATGTTATTTTGTATTTACACATTTTTTTAATTATGTTTTTTTTTTCATGAATTAATATATCTTTATACAAGAGTTGTATTATATGACTTTTTAAATTTATTTTTGTTTTAAAGCTTAAAAATGAGGTATTACAATTCTCTTACTATCCTTGTAAAAGAATTATAATTTTTAATCTTCCAATTATCCAAAATCTTTTACATGAAAATTTCAATAAAACTAATCATAAAGTAATATTTATATGTTAACAATAGTTTTATAAATTGGATCCTTTTGATTGAAGTAAATGTATACTTCTTGAGAGTGAGGCACTAATTATCATGTGCAAACACACTAATTGATGTTGGGTATTTTCAAAACCTCACACTTTACATTGTCATTCATGACACCATACAAAGTCTTTTGCTCATGTCAACTTTAATTCTCTTCAAACTAAAAAAAATGAAATAATATCATGATTAACATCAAAACGTTGTTGTTGATTCCTTTTAATCATTTTTATTTATTTATAATTGTTCATTATTTATTGTTTGAAATTATAATGAATTATTTTAGTTCATTTCATTCAATCTAAAAATCAAAATTAAAATCCATTTTTTGTACAAGATTTTATGATTTGATGTGAGCTAACATAAAACTAGTGGTAGTAACATACAAATAAAGAGAGTAATTTGACTATGGAAATTGTGATGCATGGAGATATAACTTAGAAATATTTAACCATATAGAGTAATGCAATGATTTGTACACAATGTGTACATCCACATCCTTGTGTTTTTATAGAATTGAAAAACATATAAGTTGCTTTAAACATTGTCCTACAAGAAATTATTGTCAAAAGAAGGGACTAGGTAAATATAAAAAAGAGATGTCTATTAAAATAGAATTATTGTAATTATAATTTTAAAAAATGAGCGATAAACATGTTTGATTTCTTATACAAAATATTATAAATAAAGTAAATGGTTAAAGTATAGATTAAATATTATGTGCATTTTTAAGTAGACATTAAAAAAAATTAATTAAAAATATTCATATAATAAAGTTTTACTTCAAAATTATTTATTGTAATAAAAAATATACAAATAAATACTAAACAAATTAAATGCCATAATCTATATAATTATAATATATTCAAAAGGTTAAAATTCTTAAATATGGAAAAATAAATTAAAACAGCCTTCTAATTTTATATAATAACAAAATTTTGTTCGTGAAACTTATAAACTAGATCTTTTCCCATATAATTTTCAAAAAAAATATTGGATAATTTAATCATTCAATTCATAATAAAATTATGGTAGAAGCATTTGCTTCATTATATTAAAAGACATGGAAAGTTATCTTGATACTTTCCAACTAATTAAAATGAATGATGTGAATGTTGTATTCATTGTCTTTTGATGTAAAATGTATAAAATAATTTCTTACGGTCAGTGGCTTAGGAAGTTACATTGAAAAGATTTGGAGAATGATTTGTATTCTTCTGTATTTGAAGATAGGGTCTTACGATTTGCAAGATAGACAAAATCAAGTGTGAATCATGTGTGTTCTTGTGCTCAAAATATAGAAGTCACTGTAGAAGTTTCTTAAGTTACCAAAGTGAAGATTGTGTTGTTGCAATCATGGAAGGTTTAGAGAAATGCTTTGTATTTCTCCATAGTCAATGTTTTGGGTTTGCAGTTTGGAGAATGAGCTTAAAATATCTATCTTTTTTCTCCCTTTGAGTTTTAGTTGTTGAACTGTACCTCAAGTCAAGTTCTCAATGTTCTATCTCAAGATTGTGTTGTTTGGGTTTGCATGAGATACTAGTTATATGTTTTCTTTCTTGTGCTAGCATAATGTTGCATAAAGTTGTAAAAGGAGGGCATGCAAATATTTTTGAATTGATTCTTGTAATGTATTTCGTGTGATGTTATCTTGTCTCTATGGTCTCGCTTTGTTGTTTGGAGTTAATATTTAGAGGGTTAAGTGTTTGTTGGGATGACTTCTAGTACATTGAGTTTCTTGTGCCAAGTTTTATTATTATATCTAATAATAAAATTGATATAATAGAAGAATACCCAATAATTTATGTAAGACTATAATATAATATTAGGAAGGGATTTTTAAGATATAAAATTACCCAAAGATAAAGGAAGGTCTAGATAAATAGCAATTTATTAAACTTATAAGAAAAATGAAGGAATCATCAAACAAAAAATCAATTCAGTGCTGCAAAGAGGCTAAATAAACTTCTCTCAACATGGATTCACTAATAAAGCTCCTACTTTTTGGTAAGGATACTATAGAGATAGCTTAACCTAATTATTTTAAGAATAACTATGAAAAATAAAAGGTATAATGAGATAATAGACAAAGTTATTTTATTTTTTGGCAAAATTTTAGAATAACACATTGAATTCGTATAAAAAGACATTTCTCCAACATTATAAGGAATGGTTAGTAGTCATGGAGGATTTCTTATGTAACTTTCAATCTCTAGATATTCCCATTGAAAATGTAAGTCATATGTGAGACATGATCCAAGAAGAGGGCTAATCCATTAAGGATTTTGACTACTAGTTTAAAGAAGCTTAAAAAAAATGATTAATAGAGAAATAATATATTGAATAGTTTATGTTTGAGTTACAACCTTAATTAATAATTCATTAGATGGTATTTTTTTGGCACATATTATTAGTAAATAACATTATAATACCAAGTTGAAGCCTAAACATGGAGATGAAAAGATAAGAACATTGAGAATAAAGAAATTGAGAAGTTAAAACTAGAATTAGAAAAGCTAAAGATCAAGTAAGAGATCCTAGAAAAAGAGGAACTAGTCAAACCATCATAAAATATGGTGCACTTATTGTTGTAGGGAAGGCCATCTTAGAAATGAATGCCTGGTAATAAAAGGAAAAAATGAGTTAAAACAATTAGAGTGGATCACAAGCTAACCCCTAAAAAACTATAAATAACTTTTATTATGGATCATGTAGAGAATGGGATGACCATGAGACAAATCACTAATCATATTTACTATTTAGTATCCAAGGTGAAGAAGAATAACATGAACCCTTGTGCAACCATCAACATGAAATTAATAAATCCATCAATTATTGAATGGAATATGATAATTATTGGTAGAAATACCTTTTAATGGCCAAAACCATGGATACAAATAATCAGATTAGTGAAATCAAAGAAATAATACAATAAAAATGCATGACAATGTGGTGAAATACAACTCATTTCTACTTACTCTACTACCAAAGATAGAGGATATTATAAAAAAATATCAATTTGGATACAATAGAGGTAGAGGTAGGAATCAAAGTGAAGAGAGGAGGCCACATGCTATAAATGAAATCGAAATAGGTCATTATGCTAATGAATATAAATATGATAAGAAGAAAACGTATGGGTACCTAGAAAATGATTTATTTACATATGAAAGAGTGTTAAGTATTTTAAAAATACACTACCATAGTTAAAAAGGTGAACTATTCAGACCTAATGCAACTAGAGGGATAAAAACATGTTAAAAGTACCTAAAAACCCACCACAAGGAACAAGATGTCATAAAGAAGATTTACAACCTAGGGAACCCAATAAATTGATCGCTATATTAGAAAAAGTTCTATATAAATAATACCTATAGAAGAAAGAGAAAGTAAGAAAAAAATATCTATCTAAATAGAGGAAGAATAATAACCTTGCAGTGGTCACTAGAGGAGGAAAAGACAATACAAAAGGAAAATAGATGATAATTTAGAGTCAAGTGATGAAGACAAGGATGATTTTTATTATACAAAGAAGAAACATAATTGTATAGTAAAATAAACTACACAAACAATAATTCAATAACAAGAAAAAGAGGATTATCATAAGGTGTTTTTTTTAAAAAGAAGCTTCAACATTAAGAGTTAGCTGATAAACCAAACATTAGAAAAATGACAAAAAATCCAAAGCAATTTAAAACTAAATCAATTATGATAAAATCGCATATCAATCATAAATAGGTCAAATAAGTTATGATCAACTTAGGAGTTGATGTCAATATGATCCCAAAAAGAGTGGAAAACTTTGGGAAACCAAAATTATATAAAATCCATATAATATTAGCTTAGCAGGGTAAAAGCAAGAAGATGAGTCCACGAAACGTGAAAGTTTTTTCCTTAGAAAAAAATTTGAAATTGGTCTTGTGAACATTATTTCACAAATCGCAAGCTTTTGTGGTTATCTTTCCTTTGTGGCTTTGCCTCGTCCTTTATCGCTCTTAACTGTTTGACACTTGTCACGTGGCCTTCAGACGAAGGTTCTTTCTTTTTCGTATCACTTTACTTTTGCTGAGTTTCGTGTGCATGACGCGTGGCTTTCTTTGCGCTTTCTAAGTTGGGCCTACCATGCAGTTATCTTCGCTCGATGTCACCCACGTGGCTCCCTCTCAGAGATTTTTGTTGGGGCGTCCCTCACTCCTTTTTCCAAGCTCCGTCTGCTCGACGCATGGCATTTTCTTGTGCACCGATTATTTGAGAGTTGTTGCTGTGCTGTTTGTTCTCGCTTGCCGCTACATTTTCTTCTTCGGTGTTGCATGTTCATTTCTACTGCTGCATGGTTTTTTGTTCCCTGCAACAACATTGATGGCGCACTGCTAGGCAATCATTCTTTTCGATGGTGACTTGAGATGATCTAGGGCGTCGATGTTTGCTCGCGACATCTTTCTCTGTGGTTTTCAGGCAGTGGACTAGCCTATATATGTGGCCCTTTTTCTATTTTTGTTGTTGTTAAGTCGATAAAAGCTCCCAAGCACTGGGAAAAGCCTCTGTAATATTTTTATTGAACTTGAAGTTTGCAGATTGTGCCAATCAATTCGGCCTTTCTACTTTTTCATGTATTTGATAAGACTGTTAGTCTGTGCTATTATTTTCCTATAATGTATGAATGCCTGTTCTTCAACTTTTGTGATCTTTCATAGCTAAATAAATACAGATCATGTTTCTGGACTCCTTTGTGTTGGCTAAAGTTATGTTAGATTATGCTATGCAATTAGAGGGTGTTTGTTATGTTTTAAAGTGCTTTTAAGAAAATTTACTTAATAAACAACATTTGGTGGTTCGGGCCTTTGCATCCAGCACTGTGCTCTGGTAAATTCGCTTATGATTTTGGCGCATCACCTGTAGTTTAGATTTCATGTTTTGTTGTCTTTCTAACCCTTTACCTCCCCCACTAAATGAAGAGTTAGCTTCGATAAAACCCCATAGGTCACTTAGCTAGCGCACTATGTCCCCCAATAGCTAAGTTTCTCATAAGAATGCCACTACCTGCAAAATCTTGCATCAACAGTTCTTTTTCTGGTACTCCCGGTGGGACACGAACTAGCACGTTTGCTTGATCTGATAAGTGTGTATGACCCATCACCCTATAACTAAGTCGCAAACTGCAAGATTCCCAGGCTTGCTCGTACCACCCTTAGTTTTTGTTCACCCGAGAGGTCGGCAAGGTAGTCCTTCACCTCCTCTTTCTCTGTCATCTCCTCCTTTTCCCACACCTATGGCCACTAGAAACTATGTAGCCTGGGATGTTGGCAGTCCTTTAGTAGCACCTGTGCCTCCTGCAGTATGAGCCCCAATCCCCGCTTTCGCTCTAAAAGCTATTCCTAAGTATTTCGGGGATGAGTCGAAGACACCGATGGAACACTTGCAAGATGTGGCAGACATATGTCTGGTACATGGTGTGTCAAATGAAAATGTAGCCCTTAGATTGCTCACCGCCTCCTTCTGAGGTAAGGCGTTGAACTGGTATAGAACTCTTGAGGCTAATACTATTGCTACTTGGGACCAGCTCAGAACCCTATTTTATGAGCATTTTTTGAATGCGGGTGATAAGTCTTCGCTATATCATCAATTGGAAAACATAAAGCGAGCTCCTCATGAAGCTCTGCTTGATTTCAATGCATGGTTCCATTCGACCTAGCAAAGAGTGCCTATTGGTAGTTGGCCACCCCCGGATTTGGCTTTCATGTTCTACTTGAAGTCCATCAACCCTGATATTTCCATGATTTTACAGGTTCTTGGCGAAGAGACTCTTCCTGATGCTTATGCCTTGGCTGTCACTACAAAAAATAACCTGATTGCTGCTGGAAAGTTGGCACCGAGACCCATCATGCCATTGTTTCCTGAGTGCAACGTCGCGGAAGCTGAAGATCCTTCGACCAGCACGCCTACAACTCCTCCCCAATCTATGTACGTGTATCCAGTGCCTAATCCCTTAGAGACCGAGATGAACGAGATGGGAGAATAGATGTGGGCCATGACTAATGAATTGACTACCATGAAGCGGTAGCAATATAGCTATCAGAAGTCAACCTACCAAAACTATCAAGGTGGGAAAGCTATGTATCAGCCAAATTAGTGGCAGGATAGGTCGTGCGAAAATACTCGGGCTCAGTCGAATAACCAAGTTGTTCTGGTAACCCTGTCAGTGCAGACCATCCATCCTAGTTCAAACAAAGAGCTTGTTGTGGGACAAAATAACTTAGCCGAAGACGCTAATTCATGGTGTTTTCCTTGTAACGATTCTCACATGTCAAGAAATTGTCCACAGGGAAATTTGCAATTAAAGATCGCGGAATAACATAGCCAAGGCGGGGCACCTGATCCTGACAACCAATCATATGCCTCTCAGTAGATGAAAAATGTTGTCCTTACCACTCAAATGCAAGGGATGTCCATTCAACAAGAGTCAGACATAGTTCCAGACCAAGTGCTCTTTTCATGGATGGAAGGAGAAGAGTTAGCATTTTAGAATGACTTTCTGTGAATCAAATTCCACGAATGCAATCTGACTATAACACGCGTTTTAAGCGGAGACTCACCAGAGAATTCACATCTCCATCAACTGACGCTCCATCTCAATCGATGCCCAGTCGACCGACAGACCCATTGTCAATCCCATAGCAGACTAACGTGGCTCTTCCTAGTTCTCTAAATCTGCCTCCTCCGAAGGCAAAGGCTCCTATGACCGTCCCAAATGTTGCCAAACAGCTAGACGTACCAATTATGAGGCTAACACCAACTATGAAAACTAAAGAGCAAGCGACTGTGACTCATCAGTCGTGAGCGTAGTTCAATGTGGTGGAACAACTAAAGAAGTCTTCTGCCAATGCTTCTTTGTGGGATGTTTTGGCTATTCTAGAGCAGAAGGTGCTATTACAAAAAACATTATCGAGAGAGGAAGATGCGAAGGTGCCTAGTCAGACCAATGAAGAAAAAGTATCCAGGCTAGACCTGGATAAAGTGCTAACAAATCAATCGGATGAAAAGCTTGAGGCCGAAAAAGAGAGTAAGCCTAAACCTAAGCCTTTCTTTCTAACACTTATCATTGGTGACAAGCTGTTACATAATTGTATGATCGACTCTGGTGCTAGCACCACTTTCATGCCTAAGCAAGTAGTTGATGCCTTGGGTTTAAAATATGAGCCTTTTAACAAGGGAGTCATGCAGCTAAATGGAAATAAAGTTGATACCGTTAGGGTAATCAAGGGATTGCCTATGATATTGTTTGCCTGCCTCAGCATCATTGTAAATCAGGATACCGTACTTATTGATATTCCTCCTCTATTTGGGATTCGTTTGTCCCGAGAGTTCACAACAAATGTCAGAGGATATCTAGCATTAGATTGGTCACACCTAATCTTGAGGACCAAACATGGAGCCAAGATGAAACTACTATTGGAAAATTTGCATTCCAAACATGTTGCTAATGAGGCTTTTCTCAACTTTGAAGTGGCACATACTTCAATTACTCAGGAAGAGAGATTCAATGTGGAATTTTTGGAAGAAGAAGAGGCTACTAGCTCCTAGACGGAGGATGAAGAAAATTTATTGAATGAGTTTATAGATATAGACCCTTTTCAAAAGTATCAGGCAACTAGACTCAGGACTTATGTCATACATGAAGAAAGGAAGTCTATGCCCAGAGTTACTAAAGAGTCCAAAGGCGAAACACCCTCGAAGTTATGGACTTTGCACTTTGATGGAGCGAGATGCAAAGCCAGAGCTGGAGCAGGAATATGTTTGACATCTTCGTCTGAAGAAAAGATCTTGAGGTCTTATTGCTTCTACTTCACATGCTTAAAAAATGAAGCAGAGTATGAAGGTCTTATCCATGGTTTGAGCCTTGTAGAACAAATGGATGCGAAGCAAATAAGTGTGTTCGAAGATTTGAAATTGGTGGTCAACCAAATCCGAGGGATTTCTGCTGCAAAGAATGTCCGTATGTGATTCTACCGACATAGAGTCTAGGATCTTATTGACAACTTTGAGGAATTTAATATTTGGGCTATACAAAGAGAGAAGAACTCCGAAGCCAACCAGATGGCAACTATCGGAGCTCAGTTTGAGCTAGCCTCTAAGTTATTGAAAAATAAGCATGCGGTAAGAGTAATTGTAAGACCTGCTGTTCCAAATAACAATCAAGACTAGCAAGTCTTCGATAGTGATGCTCATATTGCATCATTTCTCTAGTCATCTGGGGAATTCGCTAATCAACTGCAACCAAAGATTGCCAAAGCTTATGGGGATCAAGTTATCTAGTTTAAATCCAACAAGCTTCCGAGAGGCCTGGTCACTCTGGAAATCCTATTTGATTCTGATGATGCAATGAGAGAAAAAAGGAAGCTCGTAGCTGACAAAGGTGACTACACCGATTTGCATATCGGAGAAGACAGAAAGCTCAAGGTCGGGAAGGAAGTATCTCAGAAGAATAAAGACAAACTAAGGCACTTCTGTGAGGAATATCCGAGTGTAGTAGCCTAGTCATATGACGATCTTAAGGGATACAACCCCGGGATTATTGAGCATACAATTGAGCTATCGGAAGGAGAAAAGCCGGTTCATCAAAGACAAAGGCCTATGAACCCAAAGATTGAATCTCTTATGTCACAAGAATTGAATAAATTGATTGCATCCCGAATAGTGTTTCCAATCAAACACAACACTTGGGTGTCAAACCTAGTACCAGTATGGAAGAAGAATGGAGACATATGACTATGTGTAGACTTTCGAGACTTGAATAGAGCATCCTTAAAGGATCATTACCCCCTGCCTTCAATGGAGGTAATTCTACAAACCGTAGCTGGTTTTGAAATGTTTTCAATGTTGGATGGCTTTTCGGGCTACAATCAAATTTGGGTAAAAGAAGAAGACCAACACAAAACAACATTCACCACAAAATGGGGAACATATGCATATGCCAAGATGCCCTTTGGACTCTCGAATGTTAGAGCCACCTTTCAGGGAGCCATGGATATTGCCTTTAAGGATTTAATCCATAAGATTATACTTATCTATCTAGATGACTTGATAGTATTTTCAAAATCTGTCAATGATCACTTTCATCATTTAGAGCTTGTCTTCCAGAAGTGCCAAGAATTTGGGATTTCTTTAAACTTGAAGAAATGTGTGTTTGAAGTTCCCCAGGGGAAGCTATTGGGGTATGTTGTCTCGAAGGAGGGGATTGCCATTGATCCTGAAAGAGTTGATGCAATCTAGGAGCTTTTGCTACCCATAAACAAGAAGGGAGTGCAATCATTTCTAAGTAAGGTCAACTTCATTAGCCGATTCATTGTAGATTTTGCAGGGATCGTTCAGCCGATTACCTTGATGCTTAAAAAATACTAGACTTTCAAATGGACGACAGAGGCTAGAAAATATTTTGAGCTTATAAAGGAGGCTATTTTTGTTGCCCCTGTATTAGTCAACACAGACCTGTCAAAATATTTTATCATGTATGTTTTTGGTGGTGGCAACAATATTGCCACTGCGCTTATGCAAAAGGATGATGAGGATAAAAGGGAGTCTCCTGTTGCTTTCTACTCATGCACCTTAAAAGAGTATGAGGTAAAGTACAATTTTATAGAAAAGCGGGCATTTTCCATTGTGAAAGGGCTTAAGAAGTTCCAACACCTAATATCATACAATAAGGTGATTGTTTGTGTACCGCATCCTAGTGTGCAGGAATATATCATGGAAGGAGAAATCACAAAGAAAAGAGCTAACTGGATTACCAAGATCTTAGAGTATGATATTGAAGTCAGGCCTATCAAGACTGTCAAGGGAAAAGGACTGTGCGAGTACCTCGCTGAAAGCAATGAACTAGTGACAGAGTTTGAAGCCCCGAAACCTATGTTATTGAACGAGGAAAGCTCCAAGAGTGACTAGCTGGAGGATAGAATGAACTTCATGCAAACTAGAAGGTATTCGATCAATCTCCCTTCGTTTAAGAGGTGTTTCTATCATTTACAAAATAACAATTATGTTCTCTTGAAAGGTGTACTTTTGAAGAGAAATTTCAATGGCGTCCTGCTGAGGTGTGTAAATGAATAACAGGCCAAGAGAATATTGGATCAATACAACAATGGCTCAGCTGGAGGACATTTTTCAGCAAGGACTACAATAATTAAAATTATATGTGCTGGTTATTTTTGGCCAACACTTTTCAATGGCGCATTTTCATTAATAAATTCTTGCAATGAATGTCAGTTTTATGTCAGAAAGAGAAAGAATGCTGCTATGCCATTGAAGCCTATAGTAGTAGAGGAACCCTTTTCTCAATGGGGTCTAGACTTCATTGGAATGATTAATCCTTTCTCTTCAGTTGGACACAGGTGCATATTGACAGCAACCGACTACTTCACCTGATGGGAAGAAGCAGTACCATTGAAGAATGCAACATAAGTAGAGATTGTTAACTTCCTAGAGGAGTTGGCAACTAGATTTGGCCCACCAAAAATAATCATTTCTGACAATGCCAAAGCTTTCCTTAGCTCGAAGATGAGCCAATTTGCATTGAAATATGGGGTTTTCTTGAAAACCTCTTCTAATTATTATCCTTAGGGGAATGGCCTCACGGAGTCTACAAATAAAAACCTCATCAAGTTGATCAAGAGGATAGGCTCGGAACACTAGAAAGAATGATATAGGAACCTTCAGACAGCGCTGTGGGCAGACCAAATTACGCCCAAGAAGATACTAAAGACATCTCCTTATGAGATGGTGTATGAGAAGGAGGCATTGTTGCCTATCGCCATGGAAATCCCAGCTCTCCAGCTGCTCAAATATTTGGAGATTGAACAAAATGGAGCAATGGAGGTACAGTTCTCTGAGTTATTCGAGGTACAAGAGAAAAAAGAGCATGCCCTCGAGGCTATGAATAGTCGCCAACAGGTGGTAAAGAGGTGATTTGATAAAAGGACGTCTGACCAAGCACTACAATGCAGGGACTTGGTGCTCAAGTTCAATGAGCGTGGAGCAAAGCCTGGCCAACACAGAAAATTCGACAATCTCTGGGAGGGGCCTTTCAAAACTGTCCAATGTAAATAGTTCAACTCTTTCGAGTTGGAAGACATGGAAGGTAATGCCTTAAGTATTCGAGTTAATGGAATACATCTTAAGAAATTTAATTAGTTCTGCCTATGTGATGGCTTTGTAAATTATAAATATGTAATTATCTTTCTTGTTTTGATTTTTGGGTCTTCTTAGTGTTATATAAAATAACAACAATAGTGTAGGAAATAGAAGAACATTGTAAATGAGCCAAGATTTGAAAAAACATAAGTATTATATTTGTGCCGGGACATTTACATTGCATACATTAGAGGCCAGTGGCTTTGTATCAAATATATACATATATTCGCTAAAGGGTGGAGGGCTAGCAAAAAGAAAGTCAAAAATCCTGGTTGGGGTTATTTTTTCTTCTTAGTCATGTGGCAGAGGAGGGTCCAGAATCAGTAACATCCAGTGGCGCAGGATGAGGAAAGACCATCCTCTCAAATTCCTCATACCACTGCATGTTCCAGAATGGTTCAATGTGATGAATCCGCATGAGAAAATAGCAGTTGACGCAAACCCTAGAGTGATGTTCTTCATGTGTCTCGAGCTCAAAGCCAAATAAGAAGGATCTGCTTGGAATGGGTCCTCCATGAAGTAGCAATCGATGCAGGTTGCGAATAGAAGGGACCCCACGATCAAATTGGCGGCCTGCACTATTTGCTCCAATCCTCTAAGGTAACGTCGAGGGAACACTCACTTCGTCAGCTTCAAGATCTTGCGTTTGGAGACACTGATATCCAATAGGGAGGTGACGAAATGATAGCAAATGCTGGTGTTGACCCGGTATTGTTCCTCATATTCCACACAGTCTTTGTCGAGGACCCATTTGATCGCTCTCACATATAACAGGTTTTTTACATCTATCATGCACTTCAAGCGCCTACACCTAATTTTTCCTAGGAAAGGGGCTTGAGTCTTTTTGTAGACTAGTCTAATTGGCATCTCCATGTTGCTTGCTACTCTAGCTATAAAATGAAAATTGCTAAAATAACTAAAGCTTGCTAAGCAAAGAATGCTAGAAATAATTGTGATTTACAATGCTGCTAATGGCCCTATTTATAGACTGCTCGGGGTTCACGTGATGAGGCAAGTCATGATTACGATAGAGGCAAAAGGTGTTTCCAAGCCTTGAGTTTTAGTGCCGCGGCGTGTGAAGTGATGGGAATAATCAAGTACAGTTACAACTTGCTCTGTTCAAGTTGCCAAATTAAATAAAGATTGGCCAGGTGTCAGCATAAGGAGCTATTGTCCTATCTGAATCAAGGAAAATCTTTTAAGTAGGATGTTGGGTGATGCACCCAGGTACAATCAGGAAGATTAGTAAATGCAAAAGAGCTTGCGAAAGATATGGCATGGTTGTCTTTGTCCGCTGTCCAAGAAAAATCAGGCACCACCTCATGCGAAGTCATGTCTCTTAAATATGGAGAACAATTTGGCAGGTTGGCGATCTCTTCGCACGCATGAAAAGCTAGTGATGCATATAGAAACTAAATGTGAAAGGCTGACACGTACACTCGCTCAACCGTTTTTCATGAAAATCAAAAAGAAGGTTGAGCATGCAAAGCACATTTATTGTGAAAGTTATCAAAAGATAAAATGGCTAAGTCATTTGCATCAAGAGAAAGATTCTTTTAGAAGCTAAGCCATTTATGAAGGTCTGCAAAAGGTTCTTGTGAATACAGAGAGATGGCTGAGATTGTAGAAAGTTCAACATAAGCCCTGGCTCTAGTGAATATAAACGAGCAAAGATTGAAGGCACCCTATGTAGATATCTATAGTCGGGAGTCTTATGCTACTCCAGGCATCCCAACAAAGCCATGCTGACCCTTCACCAGTCAAGCGGACCAGAGGACATTGAGCATGGTTCCTTCTAGAAACCAGGCTTTAGTATCAGAGGATTGGGATAATGTTTTTGATCTTGAGTTATCTCAGAATCCCAAGAGCCTTAAGGAAGCTGCATGTGAGAAAATGAAGAAATTATCGAACCCCTTCTGCAAACATCTATGGGACTGTGGGCTTCCCGAGTATATGGTTCCCCTGGTACATCATTGCCCATAAATTATGGCAGCATGTGCGGCAAGCTTCGACCCAGAGGCCAGAGTGATAAGTGGCCTTGATTTTAGGGTAGTCATCAACCCCAAAGCTCTTCTAGAAATATGCTATGCATCCCGCTCCCCTTGACCCATAATGTTGAAATTTTCAACATCAAAAGGATGCATGAAAAGTGGGGAAAGCTCAAAATGGCACATCAGTTTTACCACACTGAAATTGCTTAGCTGAAAAATGTCTCAGCACCTTCCAGATTCCCAATTAATCTGGGTGCTTTAAAAACTAGGTCTTCTTCTATCTGTTCTATGTTGGCGCTAGTTTGTGGACTAGATATAGACAAGCGGGTCTTTGAGTTTCAAATGTGTCTCAACTTTATGTTGGAAAGGAATAATATGCCTCCTCTTCTAGACTTTGCGAAGGTTATTGTTGATGAGATAAAACAACAGCTACAGGACTTCCAATTCGATTCTAGATTCATGTATTCCTCTTTCTTGGCCTACTTAATACTGCATCAGAATCTGGACTATTTCCTGAAATTTATGTCTCTGGCCGTTTTCGATGAGACTGGCAAGAGGAAGCCAGTTTCGACATGGACTCTTGTCCTGTTGAAAACTTTTGATTACTATGCATTTTTAGATTCGTTCTTAGCCCAAACTTTGTGGGCTTTGGATAGATTTGGGGGCAACATGTCTGCGCGCCTGTCGCTAAGACAAAAATCTTGGTTGGGAAATCTCATGCCACCCTATGATTGGTTCTTTGGCACAAATTTCACTATGCTCTGCATGTAAGGTTTCATCTGGGAACCCTTCCGGCTCCCACACTTTCTTTCTGACAGAGTGCTAGCTCTAGAGGCATTAAGGAAACTATGTAATATTGATAATGATTACTGGGGAGGAAAGCATTTAACTTCCTATTTGATACTGCCTATCATGTTTGGTTCTGTATCACTGATTAAGAAAAGGACTTTGAAGATTAATACTTCAGAGATTTTGTAGTCAAAATTGGGACATCTCAACCTGGTGGTTATCAAGGACACCTGGCAATATAACCCCAAAAATAATCTAATGGAGGTTGGCACAAAAATCCCACACTAACCTCGGCCATTCTGGGACCCTCGAAGAAATGTTGAAGAGGGGAATTTGAAATTGTATATAGGCCTTGAATATTTTCCTTCAGATGACAAGCGAGCAACATGGCTGAAATTTTACTACATTATGGTAAAGCCCAACCCAAATCAGAAGATCAACCAGTCCCTGTGCAGTCAATTGAATAGGCTCAAATGGAAGCCCGAAAAAATTTGAGACTTCTAGATATATAGGCAGGAAACAAAGGCAACAAACAGGCTTTTCCAAGATTTGGCCTTGGATGATAAATTTGATGAAATCTAGGAGAACGAGCATCCAGAAAGTGAGAGGTCTCTGAAACCTTCAACATCAAAGCAACACTATATGAGGGGAAAGACTACCATGGAGCCCAGAGAGGAGGTAACCCAGAACGCTCCTATTGCAGAAGAAGATCCAACACATGAGGAAGATATCGGTAGGCAGCCTGCACACCTGAAGGATTTGTCAAACACACAAATGTCAGAGCCATCCAGCTCCTCTAAGTCAACCAGGAAGAGGCCAAGGACTACTAGTGATAGAAGACAGGTCATTGTAGACCTTGAGGACTCTCCAGATGAAAAGTGGCCACAAACGAGAGAATCAGGCGGAGAGGAAGAGCAATAGCTAGAGGAAGCAGTTGTATTGTCTGTAGCTCCTCACGAGCCTCAGGTATCATTTCTTCCATCTTCTCTTTCTACTATGTCTCTAGTCTCCTCTTCATCTACCCTAGCTTTTTCATCTGCACCAGCTTTCTCTATTGCTAGATATCCCGGGCAGTCAAGTCCTTTCCCTCATGGTTTTTCATTTTCATCCTCTACCTTTCATTCTGCCCTTGGGACATAATTCATCGCCAACCCTGACCAAATGAGCGAACAATTTTTATCCTCGAGGCCCAACCCTTTAGTTGGTGCTTCCCCGACCTTTCCTTATACTGCATTATCATCCTCTCTGAGCGGTCAATTCAATCCACTATTCTCCTCGACCATTATTACAAGGCCTAGCAAAACCATTGATGCGCTGAGTACGCTATCTTTCCCGCTAGCAGTCCCTTGGGAGTTTCTTTTGCTGGTTGACTGGGTATCCCTTCACAGGAATATTTCTCGCAGGTGGAGGCAAATAAGAGTGCTCAAGCTAGACGAATTCAAAAGAGGAGGCAAAAGGATGCAGGCAGACAAACATAGCCTCTCTTGCAAACTATGTTTAATGAGAGTCAAAATTCTTTGATGTTTGCAAAGATCACTCCCAACGTGATTAAACCAGTAGGAGAAATGATGCCAAGTGATTACTTTGTCAATACCATTGGGCTAGACTTGCAGCAGGCTCGTCCGCGAGATAAGGTTGAGCTGATGGAGGAAACTCATAAGATAGTAACCACCGATTACCTCAAGCTCAATCACCAAGCAAAGAAAAGGGAGGAATAGATATTGGAGCTAAAGGGAAAGGTTGATATCTGGGTGAACAAGTATAAAGCCCAAGAAAATGAGATAAGTCACTTGCAAAAGGAGATGAGTACTTTCAAAAGACAAATCAAGGAGCTTCAGGTTATGAGCACGAAAATTGTCCTGACCCTCCAAAATGAGGCTGAGCAGAGCCAGGTGAACAAAGAAAAGCTTTGTGCTGACATACTTTAGCTAAATGAAGGTATGAAACAGCTTCAACAGAGCACAAGTGATGAAATAAATGAAATAAATACCGCTTTAGAGGTAGAAATTTAGAAGACAAAGCGGGCCGAATTGGCCCTAGAAGAAAAAGAAAAGGAGATTTCCACTCTAAGGGAACAAGTGTCTGCATTGGACGAAAGCTTATCAGAGCTAAGAGCGGACTTGAGCAATAGAGAAGCGGAGTTGGATATTTTGAAGACCCAACCTCTTGCACCATAGATGATATTGTTGGAGATCGCCAAGGAGTTATATGTGTCATACTGGGGTAAAGTCAAGGCATTACGCCTTACTCTGCAGCCCACCCTAAAATTTATGGTGCAAGTGACCAGCCTATGTAGAACAGTCAGTGAAACAATCCAATAGGTATAGGAGGTGACTTCTGATAAGGTTCTAGAGGCCAGGATTTTGTTGGTTAAATTGTATACAACTTTCGATGAGGCTCTAAGTGGCATAGGTATAGCGGACCAAACAACGAAGTCCATGGGCATAAGCATCCTCATTTCTACGCACGAGGCCATCCAACAAGTGGCAGAATGCAGGGCCAAGTTGAACCAAGTTATCAATGACATGTAGGAAAAATTTTCCTGCTTAACTTAGAGAGGCCTCCCTTCACCCTTCATCGCAGATCAGGCGGTAGCAGGTGTTGAACACATTGTTGCAAAGATAAAGGAGAAGAAGTAGGACCTTTCTGTATTCCAATCTTTTGATCAAACTTTGATCACCGAGAAAATTGAAGGTATTGTGCATCAGTTGGCGCAACTCTTCTTCCAGCTGGAATTAGAGACAAAAATATCTAGCGGATTGCCTTTCACGGAAATTATTGATCTTAAATTGGCACACGAAAATCTACGAGCTCTCTCTGCACCATCAAATGAAGTCTGGACTGGTCTGCAAGGTCCCCTCTCTAAGTTGTGAGCGATAATGGGATGTTGAACCAGGGTTTATGGGGTTCTTCATTCCACAGGCGAAATGTCCCTTTGAGTCGCCAAACTGTGAACATTATTTCACAAACGGCAAGATTTCGCGGTTATCTTTCCTTCACGACTTTTCTTTGTCCTTTATCACTCTTAACTATTCCACACTTGCCACGTGGCCTTTAGACAGAGATTCTTGCTTTTCCGTATCACTTTACTTTTGCAAAGTTCCGTGTGTGTGACGCGTGGCTTTCTCTGGTTGCTTTCTAAGCTGGGCCCACCATGTAGTTATCTTCGCTCGGCGTCACCCACGTGGCTCCCTCTCAGAGCTTTTTGCTGGGGCATCCCTCACTCCTTTTTCCAGGCTCTGTTTGCTCGATGTGTGGCATTTTCTTGTGTGCCAGTTATCTGGGAGTTGTTGCTGCGCTGATTGTTCTCACTTGCCACCATGTTTTCTTCTTCGGTGCCACGTGTTCGTTTCTGCTGCTGCATGGTTTTTTGTTCCTTGCAATGACATTGTTGGTACACTGCTGGGTGATCATTCTTTTTGATGGCAACTTGAGATGATCTAGGGCATCGATGTTTGCTCACGACGTCTTTCTTTGTGATTTTTAGGCGGTGGACTGGACTATATATGCGACCCTTTTTCTTGTTTTGTTGTTGTTAAGTCGATAAAATCTCCCAAGAACTGGGAAAAGCCTCTGTAATATTTTTATTGAACTTGAAGTTCACAGACTGTGCTAGTCAATTCGGCCTTTCTACTTTTTCATGTATTTGATAAGATTGTTAGTCTGTGCTATTATTTTCCTATAATGTATGAATGCCTGTTCTTCAGCTTTTGTGATCTTTCATAGCTAAATAAATACAGATCATGTTTCTGGACTCGTCTATATTGGCTAAAGTTATGTCAGATTATGCTATGCAATTAGAGGGTGTTTGTTCTGTTTTAAAGTTCTTTTAAGAAAATTTACTTAATAGACAACATTTGGTGGTTTAGGCCTTTGCATCCAGCACTGTGCTCTGGTAAATTCGCTTATGATTTTGGCGCATCGCCTGTAGTTTAGATTTCATGTTTTGTTGTCTTTCTAACCCTTTACCTCCCCCACTAAACGAAGAGCCGGCTTTGATAAAACCCCAGAGGTCACCTAGCTAGCACACTATGTCCCTGAATAGCTAAGATTCCCATAAGATTGTTGCTACCTACAAAATCTTGCGTCTACAGGGCTCAAGAAAATGAGATCCTAGTTTTTAATAAACGAGATCCCATTTAGGTTTGGGGTCTTGAGCCAAAAATGGGATCTCGTTTCTTAAAAATGGGATCATGTTTCTTACAAAATGAGATCCCATTTTAAAACGATCCACTTAAAAATGGGTTGTTAAAAAATGGGATCCCTTTTTTTAGTGACCCATTTTTTAGCGACCCTTTAAAAAATGGTTTTAACGACCCATTTTAAAACATGATCTCATTTTTTAACGGTCCGTTTTAAAATGGGATCCTGTTTTTTAATGACCCATTTCATTATTTTTTTAATTTTTTTTTACTTTTAAGAAACGAGATTCCATTTTGCAAAAAGTGATCCCATTTTATAGAATGGGACCCAATTTTCAAAATAGGATCCTATTTCATTCAAGTATAAAAAAATTATATTTTTATGAAATGGGACCCCATTTTAGAATGAGATCCCGTTTTTATAAATTTTGATTTTTGGTCGGGTTTTTGCTTTGTTTTTTGGTTCGGCAAAAGGCTTGGGGACCCGAACCTAAGCCCTGGACCTAGCTTGACCTACAAGTTGAAGGTTTTGGCAATGCCATAAGAAAATATCGACTTTGGGCATATATCTAAAGACCTTTTTCGTAGAATTTTTTGACAAAATTAAAACCCATTATAGATGAGACAGTGTAGATTCCAAATATCTAGTTTTGTTTACAATTGGATTAAATTTTTAATTTTTCAATTAATTTATGATGAAACAGGTCCATAAACTTGAATTATCAGGGTTTTTTAATATTTTAGTAACTTGTTATTAACATAATATTTTGACGAATGGATTACACGAAAGCGTACTTTAGAAAATTCTTTTCAATTAAAAAAAAATCAAAAAATGATAAGTTTAGGTCATCATATGCATGACATACACGATGATTTTTCAAAACACCAAATATGGCCGGTAAAAAATTAACAAAAAAAAAATTCAATAAAAAATTACACAAAAATATGGAAAGCGTGCTTCAGTGAGTTAAAAATATTTTCCCAAAAGGATTTAGAAAAATATGATTATTTAGGTCAAAATATGGATGGCATACACGTGCATGGTATGGTTAAAAAAGTGACTTTTAAACAGTGGTTTTTAGAAATGCCTATTGAAAATGAATTTGTATCATCTGAGTACTGAAATAAATTACATATTTGGAAACTAGACTCCGAGTACTACATTATGATCAATGATGTTTTTCAAGATTTCATCTCTAAGTGCTTCAAATTTTAAGGTCAAATGTGTCAAATTTTGAAAATAAGGGAAAACACTTCCACTAAATGGCCAAAAAGTGGACTCAACTTCTTGCCACCACCTAGCAGATGGGTCATCCAAAAGCACAATGGGAACATGGATGAATGTAGAAGTTAAAATTTTAGGAATAAAACAAATAATAGATTTTAAAGTAATAGAAATAAAGGAACCATTTGATACCTCCAATTCCCTGTTAGGATTACAATGGTTTGTGAACTATAATGATGTTATTAACTCTAGGAGAGGAATAATAAAAAAAATAAAAACTGTACATATTCCCTTAGATACTTAAATGAGGCATGCATATGTGGAGGAATTAGCACACAATGACTACAAAGGAGAACCCAAAGCACTCTATTCCCTATCAAAACTTCTAAAATTAAAAATATTTAATGAACCAAATTTAGGAGAAATTTATATTGATATCAATAAGTACGAAATAGATAGTGATGATGTAGTAGATGCTTGGATAAGAGGAAAAGTAGAACTAAAATATCAAAAGATAATAGGAGAAAGGAAAGCCTTTAGCCTACACATGATAGGAAAAAAAATATCACAACCTACCCTAAAGATAGATATTGCTCTATTAATTTAATATCAAACATTTATGCTACTTGCTAAGCTTATACTATTCAAATTTCATGTTGATTAAACCATATTTCACATGGTTTATCTAATATTAAGTAACCTAAGTATTCAAGTGTGAGAAACCTAACATCCTATTTAGAATACATGGGAATAAAATTTGATAAAGAAGAATTAAGATTGGGTGCATTATAGCATACATTAAAATGTAGTATTGCATGTTAGTGTATCATAAAAAAATCTAATATTCCTACATGGAAAAACCTCACAATCTTACCTATAGAGGGGGATAGAGAATCACTTCCTAAATATGATGGTTGCATTAAACCAGAATAACACTTAAATATTTGTATAAGAACATGGGAAAAATAAAGGGAATACAATGGAAGACTATACATACAAATATTTTATTAGAAACTCACACCAATTGCACAAAACTAGTATATTAACTAAGAAAAGAGAGTAGATACGAAGAATTGAAAAGCTATCTAGGGTGAATTTTGTCATACATTTTATTTCTTTAATTCCAACAATTTAATAATTAATAGTACACTTTAGAGTACAAGGGAAATTATTTTCATACCTACATAAGAATAAATGGAGATGATCAATAAAGAAGAAAATATATTGGTACCCATGTACAAAGAAGGAATATGGAAACTTATTGAATGGATGGAAAAAATCACAACACTTAAAAAATGGTGATGTAAAACATAATATTTTATAATAGAATAGATAATCATGAAGAACCACATACACAACACACACAACTATCAAAATCAGTATCGCATATGTTGCTGTCAAATAATTGTCCAATTCTATCATGCATCTGTGTCTATTTTGTGATGTAATTTTTGCTTCTTGTACTACATCTATAACTTTATATATTACATTTATTAATTCCTTGATGTATCTATTTACATGGAGAAATTAGGGTTTGTCTTTAAATGTACAGACTTCAAACCTAATTTGCACAATAACTTGAAATAAGACTAGAGTCTTTTATGTTGAATGAATAAGACAACTGAGAGGGGGGTGAATCAGTTGTATCAGATAAGAACATTAAAACCCTCACTAGTAACCAGATCCACAAGAATTCATGAAACCCTTAATATGTTATAATATTTGAACATGAAAAGAAGATAACATAAATTGAAACAACAAACACCATACACAAGAGAGCACCAAATTTACATGGAAAACCATAAAAGGGAAACACCATGACAAGGATTAGCTCACAATATAAGTAATTGTAAAAATCGGTACAAGGAGGCTCATTACCAGAATAGGAAACATTGTCTAGAAAGGCTCATTCCTAGGGTCACTATCATAATATAAAGAAGAAATAAGATAGAATATTACACATAGAACATAATATCAATGCAATGGAGAATCCGCCATAATAGCTCCAACAAAACTAGCAACCTTCAAGAGCTCAAGATACCTCATCTCACTACATTCAACAATCTTGCGTTATAGCTTGCACTATAATTCATACTTCTACACTTAATTTTGCATCACATCACTCAAATCTATTCCACACATCATCTCGCATCAATTCAACTTATATTTATACCATCTAAAACTTGAAAAATAGCTTCAAGTTGGACACATTCTCTTTACACTTTATAAATTCAAAATAGGTTGGCACTAAGAATTCCTACAATGGATAGGAATGGAAGTGGACCAAAGAAAAACTTAACAGGGACCCAAATCAACTCTCACATGTCACGCTATGCCTTCATTAATGTTCAAACATCTTTGAATGTAGTGTAAACACTAGGTCGATCGCTACCCATGAAAACACCATTAAAATTTGAATTACACACTTCCTCAAATCCAAGGACAACTTGCAAACCACATACCATGATTCATCATGATCTAGAATATTCATCTATCCTCTTAAAATTCATCAAAATCATTTGCAACAACTCACACCTTTAGAATGTACACAACTTGTACATTTAGACTACACTACCAATCATCACAACTCTAAAATCCAACTTCCAAAGTACCAAACCACAAATCCTCTTGATATAGGAAAGAGAGCAACACCATTAACATACATTCAGTATCATAAGACCTAAAGAAGAACTCAGGAGAAATGTGGAACAAATACATTTCTCCTAGACACCTTTGTAAACAACATTGCAAAACTAGTTCACACATTGGTGAACATAACTTCCTTTGACCATCAATCCAAAAGACAAAATTTTGGATATAGAAACTTTGAACACCTCTAACCAACATATTCAAACCATATGAGAAGATCTTCAACCCAAAGGAAATCTGAAGCAAAACCAAAACACCTCTACAAACCAAAATACCTCTACAACACCTTGTTTCCTTATTTTATCAATTTTCTCAATGTCCTCGACATCTAAACCATAAATAGAAGCTTATCAAAGTAACATCAACAAATTAATTGATGACAACATAATGCAACTAATCAAAGAAACAAATCTCTTCTTAACAACTGCACAACTATCATCAACGAAAACACAAGGGTGATCCCACAATACTAGTTTACAATTTTTGGCCAAACTAGACATTGAACTATTTTTTTTTAACTAAATATTCACTTTCGAGCACCTATAGCTGCTAAACCATGAGGAATTTGAAGATTATGCAAACTAGTGATTTTTGACTTTTTTTTCTATAGATTCTAAATATATATTTAAAAAAAAAATTGGAATCATATTGCATTTCTTTTTCCATCTCCTTCAAAAACTAGTTTTTAATAGTAAACACCATTTTTAAAGAGTGATGTTCACCGTATACAACATAACCTTTTTCTCTAAATGATTAATTTTTTTTTTTTTGAATTTAGCTTTGTAACTACGATATCTAGCACATTCATTTGGTTTCATAGTGTTTTATTGTATTTTTTTTTTCTTAATTATGTTTTGAAGTCAAACCAATTACAATTTAGACATAGGTGGATCACATACAACATAACATTTTTTGTATGTATCAAATTTCTTTCTTTTTTTGTTGGATCAAGGGCATCAATACCTAGCACAAACATATTTTTCATAATTTTTTTTTGATAATCTACTATTTTTCCACATGTGCAGAACAAAGAGCTTGATTTTGTTGGAAAATAGTGCATAACATAGATTAATATTTAATATAAATAATGTAAGTGATTATACAATTTAATCACTTTAGTTAGAAGAGATTAGTTGTTGGGTGGTTTTGAGTAGTTAATAGGTTAAATGGCTATATAAAAAAATTGTATGTAATAGTTTATAGTATGATGTGAATGACAAAAATTTGATTTGAGAGTAATCTTGTTTTTCCTCTCATTTCAATATGGTATCAGAGCAGGTTTCTTCTTGGACCTCTCTTTTATCATTCTCCATTCATTTGTTTTTACAAAGTGGTGTTTATAATGGTACTATAGTGAGGACCACATGCAACTACTATTGTTTTCTTCTATTCTTGCATTCGTCAACAAGTGAGCAATGTAGACCATGTGCAAAACCCTTTTGAATCCATCATTCATATGAATTTCTTTTCTTTCTCTCCAATGTGTTCATTCTTGCCATTGTTTGACATTCCATTCTATTAATCATTGCATTCTAAAAATTTAAAACTTAAAATTTAAAAAAACCCCAATCTGTTGCATATTGGGCATTCTGTATTCTATGCTTCCGACCATTTTTGTGGGTGCCATTTTTTTCTATTCTTTTGTTGGTTTCACCGTAGCCTATATTCCATCTCAGTGTTTAAAATTTGGACAAGGCACTTGAGAGAGTGCACAGGAAATGAGTGGAAGTTGAAAGGAAACAATAATATTTTCCTAGGTTGCACATGAAACAAGTGAAACATCAGATTATATCATGATCTATGCCTGATTTTATTTCTTTGGTTTCACATTTAGACAATCTACTGGGTCAAGTGTAAGTTCCCCATTATTGGTCTCTTTTGGGAGCCTGTAAGAGGTCCTAAAATTGGTGGCATTACTTATTGGTAAATTTTCAAGAGAAAAGTTGCTAGCACATCATGAAGTATCTATTGTTGTCACTTCGATGCTTGTGCTGATCAGACGAGAAAATTTTCCCCATTTCCAAATTGGAGAAAGCTGAGTATTTCTAATATAGTTATACAACTTTTGCAACAACATTTATTATAATATATGGGTTCAAACACATAGAGGACCAAAATAATGTTGTACAATTTGATGAATGATGCTTGAATACATATCCATTGGTGCGGGATGACCTTCAATACTAGCATTGTGTGAGTTCCACAAACTCCATTGATGTTTTGGTGGAGGAGATTTGTAGTTTCACCTGGATAATGCAATTCAAATCCAATGCACCAACATATTGGCTATCAATCGATCCATTTTATCATGGACTTCCTCCAATGCAATGATTTTTTCATCCTGATGATTATGTTGAACACACACTAGATTGGAGATGGACTATGCACAATTCATTGGTCAGTTATAGCGTGCTGAATGGTTTTTCGACTAATTCCTAGTCTGAGAGTCATGGATGTCAACAATCCGACACTTTAATCTTCCACCATCCAAGGAGTCACAAAGAATGAAAAAGAAGCAATATTTTGAACTGTGCTTCACTACCCATTATTATAATTGATGCAAAAACCAAGGCCAACTATCGATATGTTACAACATAGAATACAAAATCTTATGTTGGCACTAAAGGGGGGTGTTGGAAAAGAGTGCATAACATAGATTAATATTTAATATAAATAATGTAAGTGATTATGCAATAATCACTTTAGTTAGTAGAGATTAGTTGTTGGGTGGTTTTGAGTAGTTAGTAGGTTAAATGGATATATAAAGCCATTGTATTTAGTATTTCATAGTGTGATGTGAATGGCAAAAAAATTATTCGAGAGTAATCTCATTTTTCCTCTCATTTCAATAGATTTGGTGAAAAACCTATGTTTAATAAAACTAAAAAAAACATAATAAAACAAAAATATATTAAAATTATATTTGATGGATAGTTCGTTTCGAGGACTACCATCATCCAGTTGGGTCTGTGAAGTTTCCTCCATTTTCATCTTCAACTCGAGCTTCGAAAGGTAAAATTTTTCAAAAAATTGGTAGAAGAGGGGGAGAAGGGCAAAAAAGGGAGGTTCTAGTGAACCCCCCTTCACTAGAATGGGGTTGGGTTCTAGTGAAATCCCCCTTCTAGTGAACACCCTAGGGGGTTCTAGCAAATCCCCCCTTCTAGCAAACCCCCTAAAGTGTTTTCCTCTTGAAAATGCATTTTCCTTCCTCAAACTAATTGTAAACCAGTTTGATAGGATCACCCACAAGCTTGTTGACATCAATGACAACAACTTCATACTTGAAACATTTTCTAGCTTAGTCTCACATCTTTAGCATTTTCCCATTTTTCCTAGTTTAAAATTGCATCCTTTAGACTAAGTCCATCATCCAACATCATAGATTTTCATCTTTGTATTTTGAAACCAAGAAACAAAACAAATTAATGATTAGTCCATAATTATCTTTTGAACTTCTTAAACCTCATTACTCTCTTAATATCCCATCAACAAGTAGGGCCTATAACTCATGAGTCTAGTTAAGGTTTGAATTTTTATCAAACCATCATATTAATCAGTTATCCTTCTTGAGGTTTAGGTATTTCATTTGATCAACTTGGTCCTTCATAATTTGTTGGGTATCCTTTTCAAAATAAAAATTAGAAAATCTAAAAATTAATTCATTTTCAATAATATTGTTTAAAATAAAAAAATCCCAAAATATAGCTTAATTTCATACTCATCTTGCATCCATTAAAAATCAAGAAAATTTGAAAACATCAAAAAATTAAAAAATCCAAAAATAAAAAATCACAACAAATATTTTATGGTATAAGTGAGATCACAAAGAAAAAAATGAAATGGATTCCACAATTGACCATACCCTTAACCCCACTAGTGATATGCACTTTGGGTCCACATCAAATGAACAACCAACATTACCATCTAAAAATACACCATCTTTTGATGATGACTATAACTTGAACAATGTTGAAAAATACTTAACCTAAGATGAAATATATGATGCATTAGAAGATCCCTGTATATTAAAAATAATGGAAGAACTCATATCTACTGATCCCAATAGATAATTTATATTACTTGCATAGAATGGAGCTAGACTCCTCACTAACTTTGATATTTCCACTATCATAGGAGAAACATCAAATACAGTGTCTCAAGGACAAGGTCCAATTAACACAACTCCATCACACAACACCACATCACAACAATTGAATACAATCATGCTATTTGGACATACCTCATATAATATGACAACTATTAATATACCTCCCACACCTACGTTTGGAACATAATCCATGAACCCATTTGCCACCATATCTTAGATCATAACAAAATAAAATTATTATAATACTTGTGGCTCATAATACCACAAATACAAATCCACCCAACAAATATTGAAGGACAAACCCTTTGTTCTCAATGCCACAAGTAAACATGACCTTTACTTCATAGAACACAAACACTCTTCTGACACGAACTCGATCATTTTTTTGATTAAACCAAAATTTGAACCAACAACCACCACAATTTTTTTTAATCCAAATATGATATCTACACCTTATTTTCAACAAACCACTCCACCAATGAAACAATAACACACTCAATAAAAATATCCATGCTTCCACTTCAAATATGAGCTACCAAAACACAAACACATTTAGGTACTCTACACAATTCTAAGAAAATACATATTTAGCATCACCATCACCTATGAAGATATTAGATTAGCAACTATAGAGTCCACAACAACAAATTTCAAATATGCAGGTCTCAAGAACAAAAAATACTTATCTATCAAGGACTTATGTCCTTATCCTTTTGATAGAAGCATATACATTCCACCCTTGCCCACAAAATTTATTGCCATGAAATTTGAAAAATACAAGGCAAAGGGGGATATTGTAGAGTATGTGAAATAATTTCACATAGCCTACATGGATGTTGTATATTATCACACATACTTAATGCATCTTTTTCCACCAAATCTTGGGGGAAAAGCACTAGACTAATTTGCACATTTACCTCCTGGTATAAGAACCTAGAGTGAATTGGATAAAAAATTTGTGGCACACTTTGCCTACAACATCGAAAAATGACATAAAAATAATAAAATTATGTAAAACTAAAAAAAATTATGGATAAACATTTGCTTCATTCTCATAGAGGTGGAGAAGTCTTGGAAGAAAGTATCCTTGTCAAATTTTGGAAAAGAAATTGATACAAATATTCATTAAAAATCTAAATAAAGAAGTGATGTTTCATATACAAATTCATTGCTTGAACAAATTCAAGGAGGTTATTGAGAAAGATATCTCCATTGAGAAATCCCTCATTAGAAAATGGCTAGTAAATTATTTTAAAGAGAAGAATAATTACTCAAACTCTTCAAAAGACAAAAAAAAATTCTAGTCATGAAATAAGAATGTGACAAATGATGGAGTGGTAGATGCTAAAGTGATAAATAAGGAACACCCCACCATTAATATTAAAGGAGATTCAAAATCTAACAATAACACCTAATAGAAAAATCATGAACAAACAACAAATGTAATTCAAAACATTGCATAATCTGGTCCCCCAAGGAGTAACCAACCAATATGAAAATATACACCCTTTGCGGAATCCATTGGATCAGTCTTAAAGAAATTGTTGCCACAAAACATTAGCCAACTCCTTGAGATAAGAAACTATTATCTAGGACCTTTCAAACCATCTTGGTGGAATGATAATGACTTCTATGAGTATCATAGAACTAAAGGGCATAAAAAATCTTCATGTTTTAAACTCAAGAATGTTATTTAGGACATCATACAACATAAAGAAATATTGATTGATAATCCACAAGGATCCTCAAATACTAACCATACCATCTTCAAATATCCTTTATAAAATCATGGACAAGGAAAATCCTCTAGTTTAAGAACCAAGGACCAAGGAAAATGCACTCATTTTTCCTACAAATAAAAGGTTAATCATATCAACTAGATGGATAATGATGTCTCACCTATTTCTATCAGAAGTGAGAATCCTGAGTGTGTTATTACATTTAATGAGCACAATGTCCCTATACATAGTTGTGCCATAATGATGCCCTACATCTTGATGTCTTTATCCATAAATATAAGATCAGATGAGTTTTGGTAGATGGTGGAGCAAGACTTAATATTTACAGTCTAATTCTAGTTATGCAATTGGGATATTTTGATCATGTTGTCAATCTGCAAACAAAGATCAATATCAAATAATATGATGAATTTGAACATGAGTATAAAGGCTCTATCATGTTACCCATCTAGGAAGGACCAATTACCATTGAGACTACTTACCAAATCCTAAACCTTAATACTCCCTATAACATCCTTGTAGGGCACCCATGGATCCATGTGATGCAAGATATTCCATTAATATTCCATCAATGCATAAAGTTCCCTTACAATAGAATTGAAGTGACTGTCCATGTTGATCCAAATCCACTTGTATATTGTAAGTCCTTACAAATTAGTCATGTCCTTTCACAATATTGTCTTACCAACAATGCCTCCTTGCCTTCCTCATCAGTAGTTGAGCCCTCATTACTATCCCCATCTCACACTTCCTTGAATATCAAGGTTAAGGTCAAAGACCTAGGCATTGGAGAATATGAGTTACAAACCTTCCTTATGGATCTCACACCACTATCCAATTCATCCCAATCTTTTGATGTCCATGATAATCCCATGTTTGATCATGATATCTATGATAATCCACTCTTTCATCATGATCCTATTGAGAACATCTAAGAGCACCCCCTTCATTCCAAGATCACCTCCCTTCTAGTCCATATCAAGAGCTACCTTAATTCCATCTTGAACATCTTGGATTAGGGTATGCATCTCCAAATTTTGCTTTTAATATGATTTCTTTCCAAACTATTGAGGATGTGCAAACTTCCTTTGGCATTACCAGTGATGAAAATGATAGTCATGAAGAATACATTAAAGAAATTTCTACTTCCTTGCATGAATCATACATATTTACCATTTCATCCATTCCACTCATTCAAACCAACTCATCCAACTTTGTCCACCTCTTAAACTTGGATCAACAAGGATCATCATAAAAGAATAAAGCTAGCAATCAAAAGTCAAGAAGAAAAAATCCTTTATCAAAAAGATATATAAAACCAAATAAAAAAAAGAAAGATCAATTAAAGTCCTTTCCTCAAAATCAAAATCAAAATCTATCAGACATGCTAAAAATAAAATTAAAAAGTAAATGGAAGTAGAAATTAATCTCCAATTATGCCTGTTCATCCAAAATAATTGGAGGTATCTATCAAAATAAAATATCAAGATATGATCTTATTGATCCTAAGTTTTCATCAATTCCATTATTTCACAACCCATACACTTTATTTTATCCACCCATATTCATACACACACCATATCACTCCATATACCTTAGTGATGTCACTCGATGTACATTTGATAACCCCTTGACATGCAATAATCTACTAGTAGTCCAATCTCATTTTCAAGTGAAGCATGATGGTCCATCTAGTGTACACTTTAGGGATCATACTTTAGATCCTCCCACTTGCACCATATCACATTCTCCAACTCCCATCTCATACCATCCATACCCATCCATCCATCACTAGCCTACATCTCCTAAAGAGTGTCCATCATGATTGCAACACTATCAAATTCTAAAAAAGAGAAAAAAAATGTCACCTTGATGAAAACCTGGAAAACATGCATCCTATGTGAATTCAAAAAATCAAAAAATCAAAAAATCAAAACAAGAAAAAATGTCACCTTGATGAAAACCTAGCAAGCATGCATCTTGTGTGACATAAAAATTTAAAAAAATAGAAAACATAGAGAAAGAAAAGAGTAAAGAGAAATAAACCACAAAATAGTGAAAACCATTTCAATGGCTTTTTGGATAAGTAACATGGTGAAAACTTGGCAAATAGGAACCATGTATAGTAGGTCTTTGCTATACCATATATCATTATTCTATCATATTTTTAATTCCATCCATAATAAACTAAGCATAGGCTCCTTCATAATATAACCATGTCACACCTCTCATGGCCTAAGAATGGTTGATGTTTCACATCACCCACTTTCCATATCCATTTCTTCCATAATAAGTGGTCCTATTCATGACTAGGGGAAAATGGGTCTTTGAAATTGTATTAAAGGATATTATTACAACCACTTATCACAATCCGCTTGTCATAGTAAACTAGCCACAAGCCATAATAAACTTTACACCCACCCCATTTTTCATAATAAATTGTCCCTTGTTAAGATCGACACTTTGATCAGACATAGACAAAGCATCCTATAGAAAACTAAGCTTAAAAAATCAGAGAATAATAAACAAACTATCAAACTAGTGTTCAACCTGACCGATCAATTTCCTACATATCTATTAACGAGATCTACTTATATTTATCATATATCAATTATCTTATGCAAGTTGTTGCATCCTCAAAACCAAACTAGTCATCTGATATAAGATGTTTCAATCCTCAAATCAAACATAATTCTTTGAATCCTATCAAAAAACACTTCTCTGTTGGCAAGAAGATCTAAATGGTTTTTGACTCATTTGGTCTAGTTAGTCTTATCTTTTTATCTAATTTATCTTATGTCATGTTACTAAACTAATCAAGGATATCTAAAAGTGATTAGAGGAGTGATGATGGATCATGGTAATTTTTTCTGTGTATTTATGTGTGGATTGTCCTAATAATATGACTAGGTCAACTAATGATTTCTTGCATCAAGATCAACATGCTTTGTGGCTTCTTCCTCACATATTCAAACAAGGTTCTATTGTCACTAGTCTGAGTCATGATACTTATTGTTTGTTGTGTCTTAGTCTTGATAATGGATACTGAAATCACCAAGGTTTGTCTCAACTTGGTGTACATATATCCACTTATCCATATATAAAAACTTTAGGAAAATGGAAATAGATGTTGACATTGCAATTCATGCCTTGGTGTGCATACATCCACTTGTCATATAATGAAATTCTCTATGATGATAACCATACACTAATTAAAGATCATAATCTATTCTACTAACCATACATCAATCTTGATCCATTTCATTGATCTCATTTCTCATGATTTGGATGGAAGGTCTATCTAATTATTCTTCACTTCTTATTAACTATTTCCTCTCACTAACATTTCTTCCATCGGTCTTTGTAGTAATTTCAATGGAATGAAATGACAACAAATAAAAATGCATCAACTACATCATCCTATATCCTATACATTTAATTTCACATACTTATAAGCATTAAAGATTTTATCACTAGAATAACATATATTAAGTTCCAGATTACATTAACTTAAAAGTGGATTACAAAACTCATTCCCGGAATGAGGTAGATCAAACCTAACTATTACAATTACAAGATTCCTCCTTGAATACAAATGAGGGGAATAATAATTACAAGAGCTAAACTATAGTAACTAGAAAGCTTAAATTAAAGAATGAAACCACTGTGGGCTCTCCATTGAAAAACCTTGCAACGCAATCTGCAAATCAAAAGGGGACCCAACGACGTAGGGCGCACGTTCCTCCCAACCAAGTGGTACCCGAAGGCCCACCCCCCATGCTAGGAGATAGTAACACGGATACAAGGACAATCCCTACAACCTCTAGTCACAGGTTGACTCAACACTAAACCAAACCACCACAAGAAAAAATCTAACTCAAGGAATGCATTGCTATCTGAGTTTAATAGTATGACTCACCAGTATCCTAAACAAACTACTAACCTAGGAGAAAGCCACTCAAGATACATGAGTTACCCGTCAGATCATTCCAAATCTCGGCCCCCATTGAGCTTCACCCTCCTACGGTTATCATGTGATTCATCACCACTTTAAACTAAGGAGGTACACAATATCCAACAATCCATTCAAAGAAGAACAAACCATTCCCCATTCGTGGAGACCGGGTGACTCACTGAAAATAACAAACCTTACTACCATAGAGAACTACAAAAGACAAGAACATGAAATAACAACTCTCAAATTTAACATACCCCAATAGGAAGAATTACAATAAATCATCTATTACCTCTTTTCAATTACCCCTAAATACCACATAAGATATCTCAAACACATCATAAAGGCATAATAGTTTAATGTTTACAATACTCTAATTTATCACAACCTTGCATATAGTCAAGAAAATGACTTATAACAATTCACACCATTTAACTAATTAATTAAAAAGGCTCTTCCAAACAGAGATAAACATCACACTAACCATTTCCCCTATTTCCTCAATTTAAATTATTATAACCTTTGTTCCTACTAACATATTATATATATCTTTTAAATACCTATTCCCGCAATACACTTAATTAAATATTCATTTCCTCTAAACGCAATTAGAGGAACCACATAGGCAATCAACATGATAATTAAATCTAAGATTTGGATTTACTAAATCCTTTCACATTCAATGATAAGAAGGAATAATAAGACAAATTACACAATTTTCTCTAATTTAATAAGAACCCTTATAAAGACGAAGGAGAAAATTCAACCCATTAACTAACAAGTTCTTCAACTATCTCAATTTAACTTAAAAAACTATAAGAACTTCATTCCATTTATTATTCCAATTCCCTCAATTTCCCTCGAAAAAAACAATGAACCCTCTCATTCTTCAAGTTGCCGTACGGCGATTTTAAAATATATGTAATTTTTTTTTAATCTGGATATCATAAGAATAATAAATATGTATAATATATATATGTTTGTTAATACAATTATATATATATATATATATATATATTTAAAGATTTTAGAATGATAAAATGATTGGAGAAAAATTTCTGAAAAATGCTATCTACAGGTAAATGTTTATCTGGGCAAAACTAATTTTTTCTTTAGGGAAATTATCACAACATAATTGTTTTCCAAATTTATGAGAGGATTTCAATTTCTACAAGAAAAGTTACACAATAAAATTTAACAAGCTTCTACAGACCAATTTAAACAAATCCCAGAAGATTACTAAAATCACTTCCCTCTAAATTTACACAGAGGCTTTTGAAAACTACAATAAGTTGCTAAACCATAGATTGTTTCCTCGAGTTTTTTCACAGCCATTCAACAATAAAGAAGCCTTATGATTTTTGAAAACAATTTAAAGCTTCTATAACCAAAACAAAAAAAATTCTTGCACAGACAATCTTTCAATCCCAATTAAAACCATTTTAAGCAAAGCTTCTACATAATTATCTTTTGTATAGACAATCTTTCTCAAACAATTGAATAAATAAAATAAAACTTGAAGGAACCTGTTTTCTTGAAGCTTGAAGAAACTTGAAGGTTGGAGCAAAGCCTCTTCTTTAGAGATCAATTCCAAAGCTTTCCTAAAATCACCACTTTTAGGAAGATGTAAAAATACAGAAAACCCCCAAAATTCTTGAGAATCCCCTTTGTTTTTTTATCAATTTTCAACCAAAACTTCTCCCCAAAAATAATATCTTCCTCTCCAAAAATCTCCCATGAAGAAACTTTTTTCCTCTCCCAATTAAATTCCCTCCAAAATAATTTCTCAACCATAAGTAAATAATTAATTCTTCTCACACACATGTCAAATTAGAAATATCTCTCAACAACCACATATATTTTCTCAAAGCCTTTTGTATGTTATAATAATTTCTAATTACAATTTAATTCCAAATTGAAATTAATTAACATTAATTGAAATTTACAATTTAAAATTAAATTAATTTCCCCTTTGCTTTTAATTTTCTCAACAACATATTTAATTAATTAATTGTAATTATTTAATAAATAAATTCAACCCATTGGATTAAATTTAATTAATTAAATAAATCAAATTTAATTAATTAACTTAAATAAAAACTTCTATCAACAATGTATAATTTTAATTTAAATAGATATCAACACTACTTAAAGCAATAATTCTAAGTATTTATTTCCATACTCAAGAGCCCTTCAGAATTAAATAATACTAAAATAAGCACCCAAAGACACAAAAAACTCGACTGATGACACACTATGGCTAGGGTGTAGAATTGACATGAGTAACCTATCTACTATCTCCCAATCATCATACCATTGGGTCGACATGCTCAAACCTGTGAAGCTAGGTGGAGTCGATGTCATGTACCTGCAAACCTGTATCCAAGGCATCGATAGCACATGTATAGAAAATCATAATAAAATACATCGTGAAGAGGAAATCACAAAATCACAGGGTGCTCGCAAGCGAGTGATGCAATCCTATCCCCTTCACCAATACAGTATCACCAAACTGACACTTCCATCATTAATAAAACTCATAAGAAATAATCATGTCATAATAAACCATCATTATTTTAATCAAAGCATTTCAAGTATAACATCAACGAAAATTACATCTCATAACACACATAGTTCATATTGCTCAATAAGAAATAATTAAAATAATAAAGCATCTTGATCTAACATAAGAGAAAAATAGAGGGGTGTTACATTCTCCCTCTCTAGGGTCAGGCTTACTTCTGGAAGCCTGCAAAAACTCCTAGTATGAAATTTCACAAAACACACATAATCCATGGTTCCAACACTGATTCACTAAATACACCAACATCAAAGTAACAATATCCAGAGTTATAATCCTCAACGCCAAATACATTGTCAAACTAAACAACCACATAGTCTCAAAGCACATATCCTATCATAACAAGAATCAAAGCAAAGGATACAACACTGAAGGCACTTCCTCGGCCTCCTATACCATAGGATTTTCATGAGCTCCTAAACTAGTTGCTTTTCCACTTCTAATAATCTCCACATCTATACCCTGATTCTCTATCTGATGATGATCAACCATTGCACTTGTTCCACAAGTCCTTCCTGCGACATTCCTTGTTGGCTCTGTAACTAACGATCTCTGACTGGTTCTAGGTGTGTTCCTATGAGAACACTATCTCGCTAAGTGACCCTGTTGGCCACAATTGTAACATCTTGTACCTTTACCCGCTGCAGCCTTCGCACGTTGTGCCGACTGCTCCAAATGGAAATGCTTACAATGCCTCCAGTTTCAGTTCTTTCTAATTTGGGAACCACTTCCACTAGGTTGAGGTTGTGACACCTTAGGCTTAGGTTCAGAGTGTTGTGGTTGCATACCACACTCTTGTCCAGAGTCTAGCTTGGTAATATATTCCTCTAGCAAAGTACATAACCGAGGAACCAAACGCTCCACACAACTTTGCTGGTGGGGACTCAGAGAAGAAGAGCTCAAACGATCATCTCCACAATCACCTCTCCCAAACATCCTATACACACAACCAAAGTAAGGAGTCACAACCAAAAGATGGAATTAACATACAGAAACTCAGAGATAAATCACCATACCCATGATTAAACATGCATAATACATATACATACCAACAAACAACACCGGAAATCACAACATAAGGTCACACAAGGGTCCATCAGGACACCGAAAAGTAGCATACCAATCCATGATAGAAGAATCCATGAACCAAGAACACAAAACCATCTCATATATATCAACATCACAATTAGTGGTTTGATGGTGTTAGGCCACACAAAAGGTGAGACCATCCAAACAAGACCACATTGACTTGTCTCTTGTTGTGTAAGGGGATTAGCCTCCAAGAGATAGTCATCAAACATAGGTGAGTAGTGGGTTCTTAGCTGCATAACCCTCACATACCCCCATCCTCTATGTTTCCCGCATCTACTTCCTCATACACACTCACCAAGTCCACCTCATACGTCCTTGGAGAGGAATCACAATACGACACATAGTCGACATTGAAAACAACAAAGATAACTAGCTTAGCCACCAAGTTCATAAAGAAGATCAAATTAAAGTTCCATTTCAACAATAAGGCAATAATGCACATAATTTCAACACTAAATCAAATATATAACCACTAGGGTTATAAGAAAATAAGGTCACAAATCGTGGCTAAACTTTCATGATCTAATATAACAAAGTGTCGGCCCTCACAATCAACTGAAAAATCATCAATAACCGAAAGAAAGTTCACAATCTTTAAAATTGTACTATACAACACTATGTGACTAAATACTAGCCACCAACGAGGAAAGAGGAAACAACGTCTGGATAGAATGATAATAGCCCTCATGTGATGCGGAATGAGAATGCTATCCACATGACTAGAGTGTATCCATGACTAAAGAAAACGTCGTCACTCTACCTGGTCATACGCCATACGGAGAAGGCATGTACTAGTCACATGCCATGTGGCAGTGTGTCTATGGGTCCATGGAAATAGGCACGCGCAAAACTCATCCCACACGTGATACATCATGGAGAAGACACACGTAGGAGATCGCTATAGCTAGAGGTATACGTGGCTAGGATCTACCCATACGCTACCCGACCAACATGGTCAAGGCAACCATGAGGATCCCTCTACAAGTGTTCGAGGCCCCATAACACTCATCGCATAAGTAGGCTAACAAAGAATATATCGTAATGCACCTTCATGTGTCTCAACATGTGGCATCGTGTAACACGACATCATCACCATCACTATGTCGGAACATGAGTAGGGTGTGGCATCGTATATCTTACATCATGTCAAAACACATGCAGATAAGGTGCATATAAATAATACAATACGATAATGTCACTATGGGGCTTTCTAGCTTCACCTCTCATATAGATGAGGTTAACTCTTATAATGCCAAATCATCGCCTCTACGGACGTCTAGGAATAACTAACAACCATGCTGCTACACTCAAATCTGTGGGGATTAGGCTAACACATATGGATCAAGTATCCTGATCCAACATAAGGGAAAGTAGTGGGTATGATTTCTCGGGATTGGTTGATCTAAGACGCTCTATGCCGTAATATGCGTACGCTACACACTCCACCCAAAAAAACTTGTGACTGCTACTATCCCTTCACAGATTGAGGATCTAGAGAACCAAAAGAAAAAGAGCTACTTTTGGTTACTCTTATATATAAGTTTCAACCACACCTGGGTTGACCCTCAATCATGTTACAAACATGCAAACACACATAATGATATGGTTAATCCCACACTAAAATGCGAGTTTTCCCCATGGATGGGTACCAAGTAATACCATCACATGGACACACAAAGCAAGTACGAGGTATCTACAACATGCAAACAAGATACAGTTACTAGTTTCTTACATTTACAAAGGGGTACAACAACATACATAATTCCACAAGAATATCCAATTACATAACCCATGGGATACGTATCTTAACTTCCCAACCATAACCTTATATCAGGTTACTTACATGCTACACTCTTTCACAGAGTACATCATGCTAACGTAAAAGCCATGAGCACGTGATCACTTTACACTCCACTAACAAATTGACAAGGACAACATAGTGGACACAAATGTACCTAGAGGATCTAGTGTATGAACCTGGGGCTCTGATACCATGTGTAATGCCCTACCACGGGACCCTAAAGGAAGTTGCAACTCAACGTGGAAGCATACAATTTTTTTTTCTTAAAAGTGCATTAATATCAAAGAAGATGCACAACACTTCGCAACAACCTCTAAGGTAACGTGACAAGATTACATCGATTACCAAACATACACACTACATGCACAAAACATTTATTAAAATATTAACCATACATTTAATTTCACATACTTATAAAGCATTAAAGATTTTATCACTAGAATAACATATATTAAGTTCCAGATTACATTAACTTAAAAGTGGATTACAATACTCATTCCTGGAATGAGGTAGATCAAACCTAACTATTACAATTACAAGATTCCTCCTCGAATACAAATGAGGGGAATAATAATTACAAGAGCTAAACTATAGTAACTAGAAAGCTTAAATTAAAGAATGAAACCATTGCGGGCTCTCCATTGAAAAACCTTGCAATGCAATCTGCAAATCAAAAGGGGACCCAACGGCGTAGGGCGCACGCTCCTCCCAACCAAGTGGTACCTGAAGGCCCAACCCCCGTGCTAGGAGATAGTAACACGAATACAAGAACAATCCCTACAACCTCTAGTCACAGGCCGACTCAACACTAAACCAAACCACCACAAGAACAACTCTAACTCAAGGAATGCATTGCTATCTGAGTTTAATAGTATGACTCACCAGTATCCTAAACAAACTACTAACCTAGGAGAAAGCCACTCAAGATACATGAGTTAACCATTAGATCATTCCAGATCTTGGCCCCCATTGAGCTTCACCCTCCTATGGTTATCATGTGATTCATCACCACTCCAAACTAAGGAGGTACACAATATCCAACAATCCATTCAAAGAAGAGCAAACCATTCCCCGTTCGTGGAGACCGGGTGACTCACTGAAAACAACAAACCTTACTACCATAGAGAACTACAAAAGACAAGACCATGAAATAACAACTCTCAAATTTAACATACCCCAATAGGAAGACTTACAATAACTCATCTAATACCTCTTCTCAATTACCCCTAAATAGCACAAAAGATATCTCAAACATATCATAAAGGCATAATAGTTTAATGTTTACAATACTCTAATTTATCACAACCTTGCATATAGTCAACGAAATGACTTATAACAATTCACACCACACAATTATCCCCATTTAACTAATTAATTAAAAAGGCTCTTCCAAACAGAGATAAACATCACACTAACCATTTCCCCTATTTCCTCAATTTAAATTATTATAACCTTTGTTCCTACTAACATATTATATATATCTTTTAAATACCTATTCCCGCAATACACTTAATTAAATATTCATTTCCTCTAAACGTAATTAGAGGAGCCACATAGGCAATCAACATGATAATTAAATCTAAGATTTGGATTTACTAAATCCTTTCACATTCAATGATAAGAAGGAATAATAAGACAAATTACACAATTTTCTCTAATTTAATAAGAACCCTTATAAAGACGAAGGAGAAAATTCAACCCATTAACTAACAAGTTCTTCAACTATCTCAATTTAACTTAAAAAACTATAAGAACTTCATTCCATTTATTATTCCAATTCCCTCAATTTTAAACTTAATAAAATATCTATTTCCTCAATCAGTTTACATTATTTAAATAAATTTTAATTTCACCTAATACATGCATTTACATGCATCTAATCCAATGCCTATTTAAATGAAAACAATATCTTCATTACAAGAATTCTTCATTTTGGAATTAACTTCAACTTGAACTCGGACATGCATCTATTTAACATATGTAACCAATCAATTATCTAATCTTCAGTTCTAGAAAAATATTTATAACTAATGTATACGTATTTTCTCTATTCGAATAAATATGCATAAAACATTTTCTTTTAAATTACCTTTGAAGAAAATATACATACATAAAATATATATATATAAATAATAATTTTCCATTAACAATAACTATCTCATTATTTAAAACTAGAATAATAATATATATTTTTAAAAAAAAATATATATATATATATATATAATATATATACACAATATATTTTATATTTAATAAACAAATCAAAATCCGAAATAAGAAAAAATATGAATTAATAGAAAAACTGAATTAATGAAAAACAAATTAATAATAAAAAATAACTATTTAAACTCCATTCATAAAATCGCAGTTTTAAAAAAAAATGAAACAAAGTCTTTTTATTTAACAAAGGAGGGGGTATCGGCTGGCTTACCACAGCCGCACCCCACAGTAATGGGGGCAGACTGTGGTAAGTCCAGTGCTCCCCTTGTATGGGGTGGGCGGTGGAAATGCCACCGTCCACCTCCCTTAGTGGGTGTGGTGGTGGTATTTCACCCGCCTTCCCCAACACAACACTATTACGGGTTTTTAATCAAACCGAAAATTTCCCTCAAAAAAAACAACGAACCCTCTCATTCTTCAGGTCACCATACGACGATTTTAAAATATATATAATTTTTTTTTTAATCTAGATATCATAAGAATAATAAATATGTATAATATATATATATATATATATATATATATATATATATATATATATATATATATATATATATATATATATATATATATATATATATATGTTTGTTAATACAATTATATATATATATATATATATTATATTTAAAGATTTTAGAACGATAAAATGATTGGAGAAAAATTTCTAAAGAAAGCTATCTACAGGTAAATGTTTATCTGGGCAAAACTAATTTTTTCTTTTGGGAAATTTTCACAACAATAACTATTTTCCAAATTTATGAGAGGATTTCAATTTCTACAAGAAAAGTTACACAATAAAATTTAACAAGCTTCTACAGACCAATTTAAACAAATCCTAAAAGATTACTAAAATCACTTCCCTCTAAATTTACACAGAGGCTTTCAAAACTACAATAAGTTCCTAAACCATAGATTGTTTCCTCTGAGTTTTTACACAACCATTCAACAATAAAGAAGCCTTACAATTTTTGAAAACAATTTAAAGCTTCTACAACCAAAACACAAAAAATTCTTGCACAGACGATCTTTCAATCCCAATTAAAACCATTTTAAACAAAGCTTCTACAAAATTATCTTTTGTATAGACAATCTTTCTCAAACAATTAAATAAATAAAATAAAACTTGAAGGAACCTGTTTTCTTGAAGGTTGGAGCAAAGCCTCTTCTTCAAATATCGATTCCAAAGCTTTCCCAAAACTACCACTTCCACGAAGATGTAAAAATACAGAAAACCCCAAAAATTCTTGAGAATCCCCTTTGTTTTTTTTATCAATTTTCGACCAAAACCTCTCCCCAAAAATAATATCTCCCTCTCCAAAAATCTCCCATGAAGAAACTTCTTTCCTCTCCCAATTAAATTCCCTCCAAAATAATTTCTCAACCATAAGTAAATAATTAATTCTTCTCACACACATGTCAAATTAGAAATATCTTTCAACAACCACAGATATTTTCTCAAAGCCTTTTGCATGTTAAAATAATTTCTAATTATAATTTAATTCCAAATTGAAATTAATTAACATTAATTGAAATTTATAATTTAAAATTAAATTAATTTCCCCTTTGCTTTTAATTTTCTCAACTACATATTTAATTAATTAATTTTAATTATTTAATAAATAAATTCAACCCATTGGATTAAATTTAATTAATTAAATAAATCAAATTTAATTAATTAACTTAAATAAAAACTTCTATCCACAATGTATAATTTTAATTTAAATAAATATCAACACTACTTAAAGCAATAATTCTAAGTATTTATTTCCATACTCAAGAGCCCTTCAGAATTAAATAATATTTAAACAAGCACCCATAGACACAATAGACTCGACTGACAACACACTATGTGTAGAGTGTAGAATTGACATGAGTAACCTAGCTACTATCTCCCTATCATCATACGATTGGGTCGATATGCTCAAACCTGTGAAGCTAGGTGGAGTCGATGTCATGTACCTGCAAACCTGTATCCAAGGCATCGATAGCACATGTATATAAAATCATAATAAAATACACCATGAAGAGGAAATCACAGAATCGCAGGGTGCTCACAAGCGAGTGATGCAATCTTGTCCCCTTCACCAATACAGTATCACCAAATTGACACTTCCATCATTAATAAAACTCATAAGCAATAATCATGTCATAATAAACCATCATTATTTTAATCAAAGCATTTCAAGTATAACATCGAGGAAAATTACATCTCATAACACACATAGTTCATATTGCTCAATAAGAAATAATTAAAATAATAAAGCATCTTAATCTAACATAAGAGAAAAATAGAGGGGTGTTACATATCAATGAGGCTAGATTGAGTTGCCGCTATCCTCTATTGGTGATGGCCGTAGGGATGGAATATTTTACCTCTATCCTTATGGGCTTGGTTGGTGGTGCTTTTTCTATGGCAATGGAGGTGGATATGGTGACCTCCTAGAGCCTAACACTCCACCACTACTCACTATCTTCCTAGAGTGTGATCAACTTTGGGACTTGCTCTATGTATAAATCAACACTCTCTATGAGGGGGGTACAATTTCCTTATACAAATCTCAATAATATTGGATCTCTTGACCTGCCTAATATAACTATCACATAAAACATGCTATATGTCCACCGATGGTATCTATAAAACTCAAGGACCACTTATCAGCCCTCTATGCTCTAATGACTATGGTATCCCTCTTGATAGTTTATTACACAACCTATGCCTATAATTTTTGAAATTGTGCTTGAAGTGCTGGAACCTAGGCCTATGTACCATCATCCTCCCTAGCCTCAACCTCCTCCTCAAGTACATCTCTGATAACGTCCCTAATAGGGATATCCTAGAGACCTTGATTGACTGCCAACCTCTAAGCATCCTCCTCCTCCTAAGCCTCTACCGCCTACATCTCCCCCTCCTATGCAAACTGCTCCTCCTCCTATGCAAACTCCTCCTCCCACAAGTCATCATCCTCTCCAGCAAGTGGTAATCAAGCCAGAATCATAAGTGGAACTATGCCTCTGCCACTACTCCTACCTCATCTGTGCCTCCACCTCCTCCATCATCTCCTCCATCTCCCCTATCTCTTACTCTCCCCCCATCATCCCCCTAGCTCTCTCCCTCCCCCTCAATCATCCTATCCTACCTTGGCCCTATCCATCCCAAGGAATTGGTACACCAAGATCTATAAATGAAGTAGGTTTGTGATGTGTCCACCATGGATCATACTTAGGAATGGTCCTTGCATATACAATCACTAGAATAGACCCCCACTATACATGTTATAGCTGATAAAACTCTTGAAGTTTTATGTGCAAGCTAATCAAGGGTCCCCAGTGTCCCACCTATCGAGTTGAATGAGAAAACATAGTTATGCCCACTGGTACACCCTGGTGCTCCCCAAACTACCATATAATACCTTCTCTGATAGCTATCTATCTATGATGTGCAAGATTGGATTGTGCATCTAATCAGATATTATGTTTTCTTACAATAAGGAAGGTTCTCTATGTTATCATCCTAGGCTGGACACTATTTATAAGGCCTCAAAGTGAAGCCAACAAGAAGATCAATCTCATGTCTCTCGTAGCCAACATCCTCGACATGCCTTTGAGTAAAAAAACCATCATAGATGTATATGTATGGTAACCCTATGGGTATATCCCTATAAGTCACTGGTCTAAAAACAACAATATTCTCCCATGCCCACATGTGGAGCAGTGTCATGACACAGCTAATAGAACAAGCTCCTTGCTATCCTACACCATAAGGTTATAAATTTAACATAGCAGTAATGCAAGGTCCCCATGCATACATTGTGCCCTCATCCATCATACCAACTAGCATCCAACCCCATACCACTGGACATCTATGCTCACACTGATCAGGTATAAGGAAACCATTTATAAGACTGCAAATAACAATGATCAACCTCTCATAGCGATATACTAGGCTATCCCATTATATCTCTCTAGATATGGAAAATATACCGACACACTTGATCCTGATTACTAACATTATTTCATCCTGAATCATCTTCTCAACTTGTCATCACCTTCCATCCATTAATTGAATAAATCATTATTTATTTGATTAAGTCACTCTTCCTTGTTGATTAAATTAATCAATTTGATTTAATTAACCCTATGTCTCTATTTAACGAAATAATTCATTAAATCTCTAAGGTCATCCTATTAAATTGAATAAATTAAACGTTATTTAATTTAATCTAACATCATCCCCTTTTAGTTAAATAAATCAAAATCTTTATTTAATTAAAGTCTAAATCACTTTCCTCTCAATCTTGATTTAAATAAATTTTCAAATCTCAGTCAAAATTGTCAAATATCCTAATCTCTCATTAAATTAATGAAATCTTGATTAATTTAATCTCAATCTCCTAAATTATTTAGATTTTGCCACTTGCACATGAAAATACATTTAATTAATTTATTAAATCTATATTTTCTCTCAACTTGGCATCTTTTGAGAATATTCCTCCAAACTTTGAAAATCTCTCCAAGTGGATTTGTCCTTCCAACAAGACATTCATTCCTCTTGCATGTCCTTGTGCATTGAGCCAAGTGGCATTTAATTCATTATTTTTCCCTCTTACATGTCATTTCATGAATTTCAAATTCCACCCAATAACATTTATTGTGCACAATCACGAAAATATGCTCAACCTTCCTCCATTCACATTTTGACAAGTGGCACTTGGCCATTGGATGTTGAATGATCCCACATTCATTTGATTTTCCTCTTCTTCTCTCAATCACATCTATAAATAAGAGGCTTTCCATCCATAATTTCATCCACAAATTGAGAGCAAAGTTATTATCTTCATATTTAGAGCAATTTCCATTATCATAGCTAGGTTATTGCAGATTTTTGTCAAGGAATCACATTGTTCTTAATCATCAAGTGGATCAATCTTCATCAAGCTTACAAAGGAGTTGGGAAAGGGCCAATTTCTACACATAATTGGCACCAATTCCCCCATGGGATTGAGGATTTTCATGCTTAATTAGGATTTCAATTGCTTTCCATGTTTTGTTCTTCTTCTTTTTTCCTATTCTTGAGCATTAAAAATGAATTTCATGGGGAATCCGTGTTCTTACTTGCATATGAATCTAATTATGTGTTTGTTTGCTATGTTTGTGTAGGTCTAGGATTGGGGTTCACATTTTGGCACTAGAAGGAGGGCAAATCTCAAGTTCTAATCACACTTTTTTAGAAAATTTCGTGTTTTTTGTGTTTTTTTTGCAGGTTCTAGGAAACTCAACTGCTAACTATCAAGTGAAACTATATTGCACCGCTTAAATTTCTAAACTCCGCTGCTTCTGCTTTCCCATCTAAAATTTTCAAATTTTAAACTGGCCCATGGACTTTCTTAATTCCAAACTGCGTCGCTGGTCAAATAGAGACGCAATCACGGTCTTTGTTTCTATAGAGCATCGCTCTTAGTAATTAGCGGCGCTATATTGTGTCGCTAGAGTTTCTAAACTCCACCGCACTCGCAAACTATGCCGCTTGGGTGGAGTAAAAAGTTCAAATTGGGTTTATTTTGACATATGCTTTTTTGTTTCTGACTTTTTGAGCTTCTAACCTATTTTCTGTCTTTTTGTTTCTTGGTTTTAATCAGTTTGCAGGTTGAGGCAAGGAGGGAGAAAAGAGAATATTTCACTATGAAATTATTGTCTTATTGTATTTAGTGTTTTTAAACACTTTGGGATAACTTATAATCCCTTCCTAAGAATTTGATTACCTTCATGCTTTTAGGTTCACTAAAATTTATTTTGGACTCTAAAAAGAACACTGCAAAAGCTTTCAATTTTGCAACAAAAAGGTTAAAAAGAACTTTAGACAAACTTACTAGATTTGGTTTGAGGTTAACAATTAATCAAAACAACTTCCATTCTTTCCTTTTGGTGCTCTAAAAAGAATCATAATCATTTCCTTGAGGATTTAAAATGAACATGTGCATCTTTGTTTTGTAATCACTTACCCAAAATAATATCTTGAAAAAGATGTATGCACTTTTCTCACACTTTATAGCGATCTTGAGAATCAAAAGTCTTTTTGGTGATCTTAAGTTATGTAAATGATTGCCTTCACATTTCATTTGGGATTAAAAATTGAACCAATCTTGCGAGTGTGAGTGGGGCATATTGCAAGTGTTCTCCCTTTGTTTTTTAACAAAGGTTGATCGAACTACGAGATATGATTGCTCAATTTTGTTTATCTTAGAGGGCCTTCCTGGTGGGAAAAAGTAATCACCCCAAGGAACGACCCAACCAGGAACACGCTAAAGAAAAGTGACTTCCAACCGGTATATAAGTGTGGATTCTCAAGGAAAGTTCAAGAATCATGAGGATTATTCCGATGAGAAGGGCAACAATGGTCTCTCACCACATGGATGGTCCCCCACAAATGAAATTCTCGCATTAAAACCCCTTGTTTAGCAAAGGCCAAAATCATTTCTATTTGTTGGTGCAAAAGGTCATGTCCTTTGAAGCCGCCCCACGTAACATGTAGTTCTGTTGTAGAGATGAAAATTATGCCATGGGAGTTTCATGGGTACTAATGCTTGGATGACTCCAGAAGTGAGTGCACTGTAAGGGGGAGTCTGTGTGGTCAAGCATATAATCATTCGCATTGAATATGCACATCTGAATTTATCCAAGTGGGAACCCAACAGATATTATCTTTTCATCCTAGGATTGTGTATATTCTTGGAATCAAAACACTTTTCTTGGGTCTCAAAACATTTGAAAACAAACATTCACAAAAGCTTCAAAATTTCAAACCCTTTGGAGGAAACAAATATCTTTGACAAATCCAAGTGTTGTTGCTTGCCCTAGGGATTCCGTCCTTAGAGGTTTCTATGTATTTGGGTTTAATCATCATTTGTTTTCACTAAAGTCAACCAATAGGAAACTTTTTCCTTAAATTCCTCGACTTTCCACATAATGGACTTTGTGGGATGAGAAGAGATTAGAACATTAGACATTTAGTTTGAAATTTTAAATTAAGAAATTATTTGTGGTAAAAAAAGAACTCATTAATGAAGCTAAAGAACAATTGAAACCCACACATGTGCTCTTTCAAATGATTTCCCATAAAATCAAAATCCAGAAACCAAGGCTCAAAATTCTTAGTCCAAAAGCCCATGAAGAGCGTCTTTCAAGGCTTCATGAGGTAAGAGAAATATTGGTTTACAAATTCTACAAGAAACTTCAAGAAACAACCCTAGCTTGTATGAGTTTTATTATCAACAAAATCCCAATCTCTTTCAAAGTTTTTCTTTTCTCACATAGGAAGTGTCAAGCATGTTCTTCAAAACTGAGGTCTTGTAAGGAGTCTTATCTATGTCAAATATAGGGTCAAAGTTAATCACTCTCACCCATCCCTCAACCATCAAAATCAAACATCATCTTATCAACAAACTCTTGGAAACTTTGAAAACATCACTTATGCTAGAATTTTAGGCAAAAGAAAAATCATCTTGTTTGGTTAGGTATGTGTAGATGAATCCTTCCCCACATATTTGATCAAATTATCAAATCCTTGTGAACAAGTTTACCTCTTGATAAAATCCAATAGCTTGAGGTTTAGGTGTTCATTATCCTATTTGACTAGGGTGTCTTGATGAATCCTTCTTTACACCTTTAGTCAAATTATCCTCTTGTGTACGAGTTCGCTCTAGGACAACATAACCTCCTAGAGTTTACAAGTTCATTATCCAAATCAATCAAATCAAGTCCTAAAGTTTAGCATCCCCCTTAAAGTTCCTCAAGAGTTTCATCATCCACATCATATGTCTTCCGTTTATTTCATCCTCATCATCACTTTGATCCTTAAATTCATCCTAGTTCTTCTCTTTTTGTACCTAAAGTTAGATCAATTGATCTCTATTTTATTGTGCAAACAAGATCACAACACAAGAAGAATATGGAAATCACCAAGAAAACATCAACTTCAAGTGATCTAAGTCAAACTGCTCTTGAAATGAATACTATTAGATCAAGCAATCCCCCAAGAAACTTCTCTTTACCATCACAAAATACTCAAGAGGAGGGTCAGGTAGAGGACATCATGAAAACGTCTTAGGGATGACACAAGATGATATCCTAGAGATGGTGCGAGATCCTGAAAATCATCAAATTGCCAATGCCATGATGAGGTTATATCCCTCCCAATACATGTTTGAGTTAATGAAAGAAGGGGCTAAACTCCCTTTCGACTTTGACATAAGTACTATTGTGGAAAGACCTCTTGGGATCATTCCCTCAACCTCATCCACACTTCCATTTCAAAGCATCACTCAATAAATCCCACAAATCATATCATCTATTTCTTCAACCCCGCCGATTGTTAACAAGGAAAGCTCATTGCTTCATGCACTCCAAAAACATCCCCTTGTGAGCAATTGAGAGTTGGATGCAAACACCACACTAGATCAATCCATCCTAGTAAGTTCATTACACCCATACATTCCACTTACATTCCATGATACCACCAATCCAACCTCTTTTCACGTAACACCAATTTATCCTCTAGACATGCAAACCAATCCCTACCACACACGAAGAAGGTGATTTGTTTGGAGCAGGGGGAATGTTTGATCCCTCATCATCATCACTTCAAAAGAATGCACCGCCCATCTTTCTTCCATTTCCACCTTTACCACTTACATCTACATCACCCTTTGGGTTGCGTCTTCCCCCCTTTCCCACCATCAATCAACCAAATCAAAGCAACCAAAGCATCATATTGAATCTTCCCATTTTGCCATCGATATCGCAACAACAGATGGAAACCATCCAAGAAACACCAACAATCAACACATCCACCATTCCTAAAGTCTCTCAAAGCATGATTTCCCAAGGGCAAAGCATCTTGATCACACTATCCACAACTCAAACCCCAATCATCAACATGACCGTTCCGCTCATCATAATGGTCAACACCGTTCCTAATCCACCGCCACCACTGCCAAAACACAACATGACAAATTCATTTAGCATCATGTTGCAAGCTAATCGACAAGCCGCCCATCAAAAGGCACTCCAAAACCAACAAGCTGCATCGCTAGCCACTCAGCAAGCAGAAGCACAATTAGTAGTGCAACAAGCGCAACAGGCACAATAGGTGGCTCAAGCCCAATCTTTATTACAACAACAACAAGCTACCCAAGCCGTATAATCCGCTCAAGCCTCACAAGCTGTAGAGGCTTCTCAAATTGCACAAGAAATCCAACAAGCACATGCTCAAGCCCGAGCCCAATATCAAGCCTAGAAAGCACAAGAGCAAGCACAATATGAGGCACAATTACAAACAACCTAGCAAGAAACATATCAACAAGCCTTGCAAGATTATCAAGTACAACCGGAAGTGGTTCAATAGAGAGCCCAACAACAAGCGTTGTTGGCACAACAACAACAAGCCCAACAATAAGCACTGTTGGCACAACAACAACATGATTAAAAACAAGCATTATTGGCTCATCAAAAAACACAAGAATTACTCACTCAGCAAAGCTTGCAACAAATTCCCACCAACATTCCACCCATCAATCCAACACCTCAAAAAATGTTCACCCCACCTCTTGATCCGTAAGGCGACATAACAACACAAATCAAACTACTCTCACAACAAGTGCTTGATCTTCAATCAGGAAAAACAACAAGGACATCCAACAATTTGTGTCCTTATCCTTTCGATAAGAGCCTTGCAATGATATCATTCCCAAAGGGATTTGAAATCCCCAAATTTGACAAATATGACAGATTGGGAAACCCTGAATATCACATCAGGGAATTCCAAGTACATTGATTGGAATTCATGTACAATGACACATATCTAATGCAACTATTTCCTTGGAGCCTAGCCAGTACCACCATGGAGTGGTTCTCTCACTTGCCTACTAGCATCATAACATTCCAAGAAATCAAAGATGCATTCCTCTAGAATTATGCATTCAACATTTGCAAAGATGTTAGTCTAGAGGAATTATCGACACTCAAAAAAGGAAAGGGGGAATCATTCACCTCCTTTCTACAAATATGGCGATCCAAGGCCAATCGGAGTAAGTGGGCCATGCTAGAGGAACAATTTTTTTTCACTATCATTGCTAATCTAGACAAGACCTTGGCATTTTACCTAAAAATGTAGTGCATCACCACATACGACCAATTGATCCCCAAGGCACTCAACATCAAAAGAGCCCTCATCACACAAGGGGGTACACCTACATATCCTAAACATCAAGATAATCGCCCATCCACCAGCTACGATGATAAACCTTGAACATGGGCAAAAAATAGGAATGTCACCAATGATGGAGTGGTCGAGCCAAGGTCATCATCAATGCTCCCACGAAGAATGCCCAAACACATCATCAACCATAGAACAACAATCACAATAACATGAAAACCAATGTGGTAACCCAACAACCACCCCCAATCAAGTCAACAACCTCAATAATCAAGGAGGACCACCTCCGTGAAACAGGTATCCCCTTAAGAGGAAGTTTGCAGCCCTTGGGGAATTTGTTGAATCCATCATGAAGAAGTTGGTTAATGAGAACCTCATCAAAGTCCCCACCTATGATAATTACCAAGAACCTTAGGTGAAACCACCCTGGTATAATGAAAATTTTATTTGTGATTATTATAAGCTCAAGGGGCATACGACAACCAACTGCATGAAACTAAAAAATATCATCCAAGACCTCATTGATGATAAAATCATAAATGTTGAGCAACCAACTAGAAATCAAGATCTGAAAATATACACGAATCCGATGTTGGACCATAATCAAGGAAACAACAAAGGTAAGCAAAAATTTGGCAAAGTGAACCACGTATACAAGGAGTTGTCGCATTCTTTGATGAATTGGTTACTATTGTTAGTATCAAGGGAGCCAACACTGAGTGTGGAGTCACCACACATGGTGGCAAGGTTACCATTGCTGGGGCATCATAGCCATCTAAGACCCCCACCTCAAATCAAAAATCCATTCCTAATGGTTACAACATCTTTGACTAGTTAAAAACAACCCTTGCTCAGATCTCCATCATGGAGTTACTGAAGATTTCAACCACCCACAGAAAAATATTTGAAGAATCCCTGGCTTCATCCACTATCTCCACCAACCTTGATATAGAACAATTTCAAGCTATGGTCGGTAACATCATCACTCCAAATCTCCTCATGTTCTCTGATTAGGAATTCCCAACCCAACCATCTCACAACCACGCATTACACCTCAAAGTCTTGGTTCACAAAATTAAGGTCAAAAGGGTCTTGGTGGATGGAGATGTAGGCCTCAACATTTGTTCACTAAAGCTTATAAATAATCTTTGAACCTATGAAGATTCCATTGAAAAGGGTAAATGTATGACAATCAGGGCTTACAACGATCAAGAAAGAGTGTCTTAAGGCACTATTCAACTCCCTATTCAAGTAGGGGCAATAGTTATGGAAAATACTTGCTAGGTGCTTGACCTTGACCTACCTTACAACATCCTCTTAGCGTGCCCATGGATCCAAGGGATGCAAGTAGTTGCATCAACATTTCATCAATGTGTCAAGTTTTCATACCAAAATGAAGAGGTCATAATCAATAGTGATCCTGAGCCTTTCGCTTACTGGAAGAACATGGAAGCTAAGTACTATAAAGTTCCCCAAGTCCTGAAGAATGATGAAGGCCCCTCAACCTCATATATTGACCTAGCTAATATAGCCTCCAATTTTGGGACAATGACACCCTCCATCCCCGACATATCTAACATCAAGCTTATGATCCAAGATAGTGGGTGTGGGGAGTATAAGATGAAGAAAAATTATTTTGTCATAGGAGAGTTACTTCAATATCCTAGGACATATGGAAAACCTCAATTGACCAAAACACCTTGACAAACTTTCAGGGTAGACCCCTCTAGCTTATGATGTTGGGGGGATTTGAGTCGGGAGGCCATAAATGAAAGAGACAGTTCAAGCTCACTATACCAAGATGAAAGGCTCATGCCTTATCTTCCCATGGATGAGAGAAGCAAGGGGCTACAAATGATGCTTGGTATGGGATACAATAGAAATGAAAGCATTGGAAGGAACAAAAATGGCCGATTGGAGCCCATCATTGTTGAGAAATGAATGAAAAATATTTGCCTTGGGTGTACCCCTCCAAGTGTAACCATACATGGCCAAAGTTCCCCAGTTAGAGTAGTCAGGACTCCCCCTCAGTTAACTCAGCTACCCATATCTACAGGTCTTCCCTTAGATAACTTCACTTTTGACATCACTGATGTGTGTAGTAGTAGTGATGATGAGGATACCGTAACCATCTTACCTATGATTTTTGAAGATTCCTCCCTCCTCATGATTAGTACCCTATCCTTTGAGTCAGACCAACAAACCTACAAGATAAACCTGGTCTACCCCCAACTCATCGATTATGACCAATGAGGACCACCGATTTTGGAAATGTTTGAAAAAGATGAGGCGCTCTCGGAATTCATGGGATTACAGGATATGGTACCATATGGAGATCATAAATCTAGATTTGACATCACACTGGATACTCAAGCTTATTACAGGGAGACAATTGAGTCCTTCAGTTGCAAAAGAAAAAGATTGAGAATAATCTCAAGGTATTTGAGTGAAAGCCACTCCGTGGCACTCTCTAACCCTAAAACAGTAAAAATAAAGGACACATCCAATGGTAAAAACCTCTCTGAGGTGCCGGAGGATGAAGGATTGAATCTTCCCCTCACTACACTTCATTGAGAAAAATCAGTAGTCCTAGTAGAACAGTGTAACACCGTCAATCTGGGAATGGAAGAAATGCCACACATCACGTTCTATGTCGAGTCAATTCTCACGGAAGAACAATAGCTCCTAGCAACATTCTTAAGGGAAAGAAAGGTAAATTTTGCAGGGACTTATGTTGACATACCTAGGCTTGATCTAGAGGTGGTAGCTCACCACTTGGCTATATATCCTCAAGCAAAACCCATGAGACTGAAATTGAGAAAGATGCATCCTCAAATAGCCTTGCTAGTCAAAATTGAATTTCAAAAACTCTTGGATTCCAGTTTCATACGCGCGATTGATTATCCATAATGGGTGTCAAATCTTGTGCCAGTTTTAAAACCAAATGGGGGCATCCACATCTGCATTGATTTTAGAGACTTAAACAATGCATGTCCTGAGGATGATTTTCCACTACCAAACATTGACATGATAATGGATATGACAACAGGACACAAGATGCTGTCACTAATGGATGGTTTCTCAGGATATAACTAGATCATGATAGCAAAGGAAGACCAACACAAGACAACGTTCACATGTCCGTGGGGAACCTACTACTGGAATATGATGCCATTTGGGCTAAAGAATGCAGGAGTAACTTATTAGAGAGCCATGACACTAATATTTCATGACATGATTCATAAGACTATGGAAGATTATGTGGATGAAATATTAGCTAAATCAAGGAAAAGATAGGACCACATAGCAGCTCTGAGTTCCATTTTTGACAAATTGGAAAAATACAAGGTTAGACTCAACCCAAAGAAGTGCGTCTTCAGAGTGCAATCAGGTAAGCTTCTGGGGTATATAGTGTCAATGAGAGGAATTGAAGTAGATCCCACCAAAGTCAAGGAAATCCTTGAAATTGAAGCACCTAGGACACTAAAGTAGCTAAGATGTCTACAAGGAAGGCTTCAGTCTATCCAAAGATTCATAGCACAACTGGTAGACAAACAAATCACATATTCTCATCTACTCCACAAGGGAGTAGCATACAAATGTGACAACAAATGTGACCAAACGTTCAATGAAATTAAGGAATACCTACTCACACTGCCAGTTCTAATGCCACCAATTCCAAGCAAACCATTAATCCTATACATATCAACAACAATGACAGCTCTTGGTGCACTCTCAGCTCAGCATGATAAAAACAAAAGGGAGAGAGAAATTTTCTATATCAACACAACTATAGTAGGAAATGAGCTAAATTACACACCTATTGAAAAATCATGTCTAGCAGTCGTATTTGTAGCTCAAAAGTTTAGGCATTACATGCTTGCACATCAGATCAAGCTAATCGCAAAAATAGATCCGCTCAAATACCTACTCTCCAAAGCAACTCTCACAGGAAGGACAACCAAGTAGGTTATGATATTAACAAAGCATGACATTGAATATGTAGAGTTCAAGGCCATCAAAGGACAAACAATTGCGGATCAATTGGCGGAGGAACCTATATATGCCAAAAATCCACTTATCTTAGAGTTTCCCGATGAATCGATTTTTAGCCTAAGTGTAACAAACCACTAGAAGGTGTGTTTTGATGGATCCTACACACATCATGGGTTAGGAGCAAGAATTTTCTTCATCACTTCCCAAGGAGAATGCATACCCAATTCCTACAAGCTGTCATTCCCTTGCAAAAACAACATTACCGAATATGAGGCTCTCGTTATAGGATTAAAAATTATTGCACAATGGCAGATCATGGAACTAAAGGTCTATGGAGATTCACAGCTTATCATCAACCAAGTCAATAACGAATACCAAAAAAAGGATGAAAAGGTGACACCATACAAGAAACTGGTGGAGAGCCTCAAAGACTCCTTTATTGATGTCACCTTTGAGTAGATACCAAGAGCTAACAATAGAGAATCAGATGCTATGGCCATAATTGGATCACTCTTGGAAATCCCACACAACATCCCAAAGCAGGAATTCCTCATAGAGAAGCTTCTTGTACCAACATTCAAGGTACTAGAGTCTGAATTCGTGTGTGAAATCGTTGGTCTCGGTGATCCCTGGTACCATGAAATCTACACCTACTTGAGAATAGGAGTTATTTCCGTTGACATAACCCCAAACCTTAAACGAGCTTTTGTCAAAAAGTCTTCATGTTTCGTCATCCTAGGAGAAACCCTCTACCATAGGTACATCAAAGGGACCCTTTTACATTTCCTAAATACCGAGGAAGCCCTGATTGCTCTAACTGAGATTCACAATGACATTTGTGGTTCGCACTCGAGTGGTATAACTTTGGCAAAGAAACTGCTAAGGACTAGATACTATTGGCCCACGATGGAAAGAGACGCACATGACTTTTTTAGAAGATGTTTTCAGTTTCAGCAACATGTGGACCTCATCCATGCACCAATTCAGGATCTTCATCCCATTGTCACACCTTGGCCCTTTTCACAGTGGTGGATTGATCTCATCAGTAAAATCACTCCCACCTCATCCAATGGCCATAAATTCATCATCACTTCCACATAGTACTTTATAAAGTGGGTCGAAGCCATTCCCATGACCTACATAGCTAGAAAGCAGATATCTAAGTTCATCTTGAACTACCTCATTTGCCGATATGGTGTCTCCCAAGATATTATCTCAGATAATGGGACACCTTTCAAAAATCAGGATGTTTGTGACCTTTGCCAAAAATTCAACATCCAACAATGCTTTTCCACTCTGTATTACCCCCAAGGAAATGGCCAAGTAGAAGCCATCAATAAAACCATTCTAAAAATCCTTAAGAAAATAGTCAATTACGCTAGTTGTGACTGGAATTTACAACTAAATCCATCCTTATGGGCTTATCGCACCAACATTTGCACACCAACAGGTGCCACCCCCTTCTCCTTGGTATATGGATCAGAAGCCATCCTCCCCATTGAGTTCAAGCTCCCATCCCTAAGGATATCACTGTAAAATTTCATTTCAGATGAGGAATATCGGGTCTCAAGGCTAAATGAGTTGGAGTTACTATATGAACGATGCATGGATTCCCTAAATCACTTACAAGTATATCAAAATTGCCTGAAACACATTTACAACAAGAAAATCAAGAGGTGGACCTTCCAAGTCAACAAACTAGTACTGAAGGAGAATCAGAAGAACCTACGAAATCTTAAGAGCAAGGGAAAATTTGAGCCCAACTGGTTGGGACCATTTATGATCATGAAGAGCTATAGATCAAGAGCCGACCAACTATCAATGACCAAAGGGGAGCCTTTATAGGAACCCATGAACAACTCTCATCTCAAAAAGTTTTATGCTCGATCTTTCAAGGTATAGAACCAAAAAATCACAGAAAATGTGCTGAAAAAATGGTCACCCTGATGAAAACTTGGTAAACAAGCATCTTGGTGACAGCAAAAATATAAAAGTATAAAAATCCAAAAAAATCAGAAAGAGGATTGAAAACAGTAAAGAAAAAAATTGTCCTCTAGTGAAAACCACTTCGGTGGCTCTTTGGACAAGTACCTTGGTGAAAACCTGGCAAATAAGCGCCAAGCATAAATAAAGAACTCTCCATCCACCAAGATCTTTATGGCTTATTTTGCACACTCACTTATCCATTATACCTCACCATTTATCCACTGCATTCCATTAATCCTTCCATCACCTTTCTGTGTCTGTACCATAGCTTGATTATGTGTTCGTATCATGTTCCAACCTAGTACTACTTGGCACACTCCCAAGATTAGTTTGACTTTCCTTTATCAAAGTAGTCTATTGCACCATGCTAGGGGCATGTTCTTGTACCTGCATCAGATCAGATTCATGTATATTCTTGTGATCTTCCTTAAAATCCTTCAAAAAATCCAAAAACATTCAAAAAATCCTTCAAAAAATCCAAAAACATCCAAATCATATCAAAATCCAAAACATGTCAAAACATCAAAAAATCAAAAATAGAGTCAGCATGCCAAACTACATCATCTACGAGCTTGAACGTAGGCAAGGTTGATCTTTGATCATCCCCCAAGACACCCTAGGTTAGTCCTTTAAGCGTCCATCACAATAAAATGGAAATCCGTTTTCCCATCTATCTCATCAGTAATCAAGTCAAGTCATCAGTCAAACTACGTGGTCTCTATGTGTATAACATAGGAAAGGCTAATCTATTGATTAGCTCCTGAGACCCCTAGGGTAGGTCTTTAAGTTAGTCTTTTGTTCAAAATCTCGAAAATCCAAAAAATCAGAAATTCAAAAATCAAAACATTCGTAAAAGATCTAAAAATCCCAAAAATAGCCTCAAAACATTCAAAAAACACCAAAAACATCCAAATATTTGAAAAAACCCAAAATGGTACATCTGTCTCATCTTGCTTTCACCCGCAATAATAATTCGCTCCGAATAAATCAATCATCATCTTCATCCTTTGGTAAGTCAGTTAGAAGCAAGTCTACCAGGTTCAAAAGTAAACACCCAATCATCAAAAGTCTGAAGTCTAGGTCAGTAAGTTAGCAAGTTAATCAGCTCAGAGTATCAATAGCTTATCATCCAATAAAATCTCATCATTACCTTATAACAACATGTCCTAGGATTCATCCTTTCTACAATGGACATCAACATTAGACATCACCGTAGTTTAGTCTTGGCTAGCAGTATGAAGAACATTATCTTGTGTGTTTACTTTATCTTGGTCTTTTTTGACTTATCTTATTTTGCGCTCATTCTAATGACCTCTTGATGATGCCTAATCAAAATGGTTTAGAGAAAAATGAATGGGGCAATGATCATTATCTTTTTATTTGCTGTGCTTGTTGGATATTCTTGTTAGATAACTTGGGTATGCGTGCTTTGTTTGAATTGTAGGGAAGGTGTTTTAGGTGTCTTGTTGACCAAATAGGAAGGCTTTCTTTTCTATATTTTGGCCTGAGATGTTTAGAATATTTGAACTACATCCTAAATAAGGTTTTGTATGTCAAGTGTGAACAGGAATACTCTTATCTAATTTTTGATTTAAATTCCATCACACTAGGTACAACACCATCCTGGTTCTTCATACCTTGATTCATCGTACCTACGTGTATTATCAAACATAAAGTAATTATCCCTTTTAAAATCCCAACTCCTGGTAAGAAAATCATCATCATCATCATTAATAAGGTAGGCTTGTTGGATCTCTTTTCTTCTATCTCCTTTTCATACTAACATGGTACCATGGCAGTTAATCAAAAAACATCGCTAATACATCCACCCTGCATCCAAAAATTATCAGCATAATGCATATCATATTATATCATATAGGAAAGATAATCATATCATCACATTTCATTACCATCTTAAGTTATGGAGAATAATAGAGATTTGTTATTTTGAGTATCTTAAAAAATCATTGCATTCATGTCATTGCATTTGTTCCATTACATTCATAGATCATAATACATAATCACATCATAAAACCATCACATGTCATACATCATCATAATAATTTTGCATAAGGAAAAGAAAAAAAAATATTATCATCAATCATAATGCATCACATGAATCATTAGGGGCATAATAGAAATCATCTGCATATCATGATTGTATCCATACATCATTACCATAAAATGCATAGAAAAATACAAAAAGAAATACATCCATAATCATTGCATCACATCATCACATCATATAGAAACATACATATTGCACAACATAAAATAAATGCATCTCATATTGTATCATAACACATAGGAAATTAAATGCATCCATACATCATGCATAAGTAAATTAGAACATCTCATAAAACAAACCATCTCATATATATCATCAAAACATATAACTGTCATGGTACAAAGATCGGATCAAGTGTGTAAACATCAAAATATATGATACAATTAGGGAAATAAAAAAATCGGGGCCCATGAATAAAAAATGAATACTGTCTATGATCAAAAGGAAGGACTAGCCCTACTGGCTGTGCCCTTCACTCTCCTATCTCTCACCATGATCCTCCAGAGGCCTCATCCCTGTCTACTATGAAAAATTTGGCACCCGACCTGTTGGTGGCACTACCTACCTATAGTGTTGCCGATAGTACTCTACCTCTCTCACTACCTCCTGAAATGCCCGTAAGGATACTGTCCTACTTTGGGATGATGAGGCCATACTCTTGAGCTATCACCTCTAGCCTATCTCTTGGTCTCGCTCAGACCTAACCTGATCCCTCTCTATTGTGACTATTATAACTTGCTGCTGAGACTGATCTCTCTCAGTTGTCAAAACCTGTACCTGACCTTGTAATTGCTAGATCAGGGCACCTTGGTGGTCTAGCTGTGGAGGCTGCTACTGAGGGACCTCTCTCTCCCCATCTCTGGGTGGGGTCTGCTGTGCCTGATCTCTAACTAATGTCTACACTCGGGGTGGTGTCTGATGTGGAGGAGGTCCTCCTCCTCCTAGCGACCCATCTCCATCCCCTTTACCTCCCTGTCCCCGCCCTCGACTAACTAACCTACCTCTGGGCCTCCACCGTGGGAGTGCCATACCTAGATCTGTAAGTCATTGGGGTGGCCGAAACTAATCTTTGCAGGACTATGTCACCCCTACATCACCCTATCCATGATCAAATGGCCATGGCCTGGCCACCAACTGCCAAAAGGATGAAACTGCCTCCTCTACAGGGATAGGTCTACCCCATGCAATCTCCCTCATAGTATAGGCGAAGATAGCCACATACTAGTCATCGGGTCTGTCCTGAACATCCCCAAACTACTTGGCCACTCTATCTGGAAAATATCTCTCAATCATGGTGTGCTCTCTGCCCTGCATATACTTATCCTGGAAAGAAAAGAACAACTATTGTACATCATCCATCCATGGGCCTACGCTGAGCCAGGGCCTCCAAGTAAAATCTGTCATCTCATTAATAAGTTGCTAGTAGTGAGTGATGCCACCTGCCCCTAGATGTGTAAAAATAATCTGAGCCATCACCAGACAATCAGATCATCAGGCTCTAGAGCAACTGGTGTAACTTGAGGGCGAAGCACTGAAATCCGCTCCCAAGCCTAGACGTGCAGTAATGTAAACCTAACCCCAATGGCCCTGCTATCCAGATATGCAAACTCGTGCAAATCCCTATAAAGTGAGGCTAGCATCACAGGACCCCATGTAAGGCACTCTCTCTAAAAGAGAATCCGCTCCCACACCAATCCCCATCCTAGACTGAAATATCAACCCCGTCGATCCGGTGCCACAATACCTGATATGATCATTAAAACTATCAATCTGAATATATGCATTGTTCTCTTGTATCTCTCAAGGTTAATTTGGCCCTCAGAGAAGATGATCTCGTCAAGCTCCATGACCTCAAAGCATGCATCTCTCTCAACATCCACATCATAAATGACCCTCTCACCATGGATGGGTAGCTGTAGGATGCGCTAGACATCCTCTAATGTAACTATGGCCTCGTCGGTAGGAAGATCAAAGGAGGAGGTCTCACTATGCCATCACTCTACTAAGGTTGTCATCATCCCCAAATAGGTACGAATAGGATGAACGTATGTGACATACCAGAGACCAATGGCACCGAGATGCTCCTAGAGAAACTTGGGTAACTCACCTAATGTTCCAAGCATTGGGAATCTATGCTTCTGAGAGTGTAGTATCCCGAGGTACTCCTATGCAAGGAAAGCCACAACATCAAGTTTTGAAAAAAATCGGACCCTCAAACTAAGTTTTTGCAGTTAGAACAACAATTACGGTCCTATTTGCAATTGTAGCGTAGTTTGCAAATTCCAAACTATGCCACGATGATGCAGTTTGACTGCGCTCCCAAGTTCTAAATTCCAAAGAGGCTCGCCATGGTGCTATTCGCATATGCAGCTGACTAAAAGCTAAAACCCTAATTTCTAAAGTGGCCCACGACAATGCTCTTGGCATATGCGGTGCACTTAGGGGCCATGTAGTGTCAATTTTGTGCTATATAGCGCCACTTGAACTAAATTTGACTTTGACCCTATTAAATGCATGAAAAAAAAGGAAATCACAAGTCAGGGAAGGGGTACATACCATGGGTCCTACGTTGGTTGGTCGTTGGTGCACTTGTACTCACTCTGACACATGTTGGGGAAGCAATCTTTACACCATCTCCATCAAGGCTTAGAGCTCAAAATGCAAAAATATTTGAAGGCCAAGTGTGAAAATGATTTGAAAATGACCCCTCAAGGTCTATTTAAGCTGAAAAATTAGGGTTTTTTGACCTAATTTAGCCATCCAGCTTGGGTTTTGGACCCTTGATCTCGTTTTTGCCTGATCAAGGGCTGTTTTGCATCATCTTTGACATTTTAACGTGTTTTTTTGGCATCCTGGAGCCTTTTTGGACCGGCCGAGCACCTTGTCCTCTTTTTTCGTGAGATCACCCAAAAAATGCAAATTTTCATCCGATCTCTCGAGGGGACAATATACTGGCATAATCCTTCTCACTGGGGCAGCAGTGGGGCATCCAGAAAATTGAGGAATTTTTGAATTTTGATCACAACAGTTTATTCTTTGAACCAACGCAACAAGTGCATTGCTTCAAAGAGGGGAAAAATGTAGATATGGAAAATATACCAACACACTTGATCCTGATTACTAACATCGTTTCATCCTGAGTCATGTTCTCAGCTTGTCATCACCTTGCATCCATTAATTAAGTAAATCATTATTTATCTGATTAAGTCACTCTTCCTTGTTGATTAAATTAATCAATTTAATTTAATTAACCCTATGTCTCTATTTAACAAAATAGTTCATTAAATATCTAAGGTCATCCTATTAAATTGAATAAATTAAACCTTATTTAATTTAATCTAACATCATCCCTTTTAGTTAAATAAATCAAAATCTTTATTTAATTAAAGTCAAAATCACTTTCCTCTCAATCTTGATTTAAATAAATCTTCAAATCTAAGTCAAAATCATCAAATCACCTAATCTCTCATTAAATTAATGAAATCTTGATTAATTTAATCTCAATCTCCTAAATTATCTATATTTTTCCACTTGAACATGAAAATGCATTTAATTGAATTATTAAATCTATATTTTCTCTCGACTTGGCATCTTTTGAGAATATTCCTCCAAAATTTGAAAATCTCTCCAAGTGGATTTGTCCTTCCAACAAGACATTCATTCCTCTTACATGTCCTTGTGCATTGAACCAAGTGACATTTAATTCATTCTTTTTCCCTCTTACATGTCATTTCATGAATTTCAAATTCCACCTAATAACATTTATTGTGCACAATCATAAAAATGTGCTCAGTCTTCATTCATTCACATCTTGACAAGTGGCACTTGGCCATTGGATGTTGAATGATCCCACATTCATCCGATTTTGCCTCTTCTTCTCTCAATCACATCTATAAATAAGAGGCTTTCCATCAAGAATTTTATCCACAAATTGAGAGCAAAGTTATTATCTTCATATTTAGAGCAATTTCATCCCTATCCATGAGCATTTTCCATTATCATAGCTACATTATTGCAGATTTTTGTCAAGGAATCACATTATTCTTTATCATCAAGTGGATCAATCTTCATCAAGCTTACAAAGGATTTGGGAGAGGGCCAATTTATACACATAATTGGCACCAATTCCCCCATGGGATTGAGGATTTGCATGCTTAATTAGGATTTCAATTGCTTTCCATGTTTTGTTCTTCTTTTTTTTTCCTATTCTTGAGCATTGTAAATGAATTTCATGGGGAATCCTTGTTCTTACTTGTATATGAATCTAATTATGTGTTTATTTGCTATGTTTGTGCAGGTCTAGGATCGAGGGTCACAATCTCATACTCTTCCAACCCTAGGTCATTAGTATCAAAACAACTTTGCATCACTGCTAGACCAGATTTTGGGTCATACACCACTCTCTCCCCATGGATCAAGATGTGTAGAATATGCCATACATCCTCTAGAGTCACTATGGCCTCTCTAGTGGGTAGATGTAAAGATCTAGTCTCAGAGTACCATCGTTCTACTATTGCAATAATAATTCCCTTGTTAGACCTAATCTCAGGCATGAAAGCGAAATAGATTTATACCAAATCATGTAGAGTAACCTGCTCGCCCATATCCAGATGATCCTAAAGAGCCATAGAATACAACTGTCTCTCATGCGTATATATTAGTAGCAATATCACTTACATTCAAACAACACATTGCATCAATCATGAAACCTATCTAAACCTTTTTGACCCATTAAATGCTAAATTGTCATAAAAAAAATTATTTAATTAATGGATAGCCAATTGCATCACTTTATTTGATAAATACATCATTTTAAATAGATAAAACACACAATAAAATTGTGGCTCAACATAACACTTGTAACATTTTATTCAACAATTGTGTCGCTAGAACACAAATGTGTCACATAATCTGATGAATGCATCACTACATAACAAAGGTGTTGCATAACATACTTGCAGCCCATAATTACGATTATGACACCACAAGATAATTGCATCACACAATTGTAATTTTAAAACACTAAATATTATAAATGTGGTGCTTATGATTATAGATGTGGAACAAAATTTTGCATCACATATGTGACTCTTTTGTTGATCCCTAAAATCTACCAAAATTTGATAAAATCTCAAAATATGGATAGGGTACATATTGCGTCACTTGAGCCCTCTAACCACTCATAGATCCACACTCACCAACCTTGATGGATTCTCTCTAGAATCCTCACCATAGCTCCACTTCTCAACTAGTCTGTTGCTCTAGCTTACTCCTCTCCTCTAACATTCTCAAAAGCCACATGCACAAATGAGGATATTAATCCTAAAGGGCACACAATCTATTGAGAAGGGGGATGAACCAATAGATCAAATCTATTTAAAATTATTAAATCATCCATAGTTATCAAAATACATTATTCCTCACAACAAACCCCATATAATAAAGTTAAAACATAAAAGCATAAAGCACACAAGAGAACACTAGATATACATGGAAAAACCAAGATGGGAAAAAAAATGGCGAGAATAGATGCTTGGATCTACTATCCAAATCAAACCTCACAATGTAAAATATATAACTAAATTTTACACATTGAAGTAGGCACCAACCTACTAGAGACACCAATACCCTGATGTGCTTGTAGGGACTAACCTACTAGAGACACCAATCCCCAACTGAAACAATACAACAAGTAGAACACTAGTCCTATCAAATTACAATGATAAATCTTGTGGATCTTCAAGAAAATACATACATATTCTAGAGTCACAACTGACACTCTTCCTTATTTCAAATGATCTTCTGATATGGGTACACACATTAGAACCTTTTATCTTCAAAATCTTCTTTTCAGTTTTCACCAGCGACCTAGTTCTTCTTCACACAAGTGTAACTCTATTTGATGCAAACATACTCAAATACTTACAATGCATCTAAAAATTTGAAATATATATATGAAATTACATTAAAACTCTTCTATATCAGCCAAGGATCCGTAAATAGCCAAGATGACATGAGGTGGACCTAAATTCAAATTACATAAAATGTGTAATAGTTTGGTCAAAAACTATTTTTTTGCTGCCAAAATAACTTGATGCCATGTGCTACAACAAGAATCTTAAGTAGGTCCTATCTTAACACCACACACAAGATTTTAATTCCCCATGCTACTAACCATTATCATGCACACCTTGAACTTCAACTAGTTGACAGACAGACATAGAGAACCTTCTCTCAATTCAATATTTTTGCATGCTAAACATATCCTCTAGAAACTTAGGAATATAATTTAAATAGTGTAGGCATACTCTCTTTCCAAACCATAGAGAAAAAGTGCATTTATGAAAGAAATGCTAACCATAATTATGTTGTCAAAGAAATCTCTTTACCTTGAGAACTAAATTAAAACACACTAATATAGACTTTCAGATCACCACTGTCATAGAAAATAGATGCAAGCATGAAATTTCAAGCTTACAACATTCATACACTTTCCTCAACAACTAATAATCTATATATATTGATTTTGCATCCTACCAACAAAAAAATATTGAACTTTTGATATTACTGATATTACTAACAACTTTTGACAACCTATGTTCAAAAATCTCCCCCTTTTTCATTGATGGAAAATAGTAAAATGTTGGGCCACCAAAAAGATACTAGGTCAACAAACCAATCGGCTACACATGAAGTTATTTCCCCGTTGAGATAGATTTCTCCCCCTTTGAAAGATATAAAATTGTGAGTTTACTCTCTCCCCCTTTGACATCAATGGAAAAGGTTCAACATTCTCCCCCTTTGAGTTCACTTTCTCCCCCAATGATACCAATCTCTACAAACACATCCTTCAAGTTGTAGGACAATAACTTCAAATGTAGAAAAGTGCAAATCATTTCTATGAACCTCCCTGACTACAACAACACTTTCTTTATTCTATTGATTCTAAACAATTCTATGATAACTTATATAATCTAAAAATAGGAACATGCATGCTTCATACACACTTTAGAAAAATTTCCAAATCGTACAACCAAATATGTAACTATGGAGTTAAATGTGGAACATTTCTTGGAGCTTTTTTAGTGCAAATACCCTTGATTCCATACTATTCTATTTCTAAAAATCATTCTGCAAGACGGCCAAGCCTTCTTGTGGTAGGGAGACCAAGCTCCCCCTCAACCCATGCTTCCTCTTGATTCAAGAGGATGGAGAAACAACTCCCAACTTCTATCGAAGAAACTCAAATGTCTCCTTAGGAAGTGGTTTTGTGAATATATTTGCTACTTTCTCCTTTGTCTCAATATACTCCAAAATTAATCTATTTCTTTGTAACTTTCTCCCTTAGAAAATGATACTTTATTGTAATATTTTTTTCCTTGAGTGCATTACTAGATTCTTTGAAATTTTTATGGAATTGGTGTTATCACATAGAATAAAGATAGGTTCATGAAATTCAATCTGTAGAAGTTGTGAAATCCAACTTCATAGACCTTGAAGATCACCTGCATGCAAATAACCCGTCATAGAAAAAAGAGATGGAGACAAAAAAGAAAGGGTGCTCTGAAAGCTGAAAATGTATTAATCAGAGAGTGTAAAATACAATGAGATCAAATCCTTAAGAAAGGAGATCATGCAAAACCTAAAAGTAACCCTAATAGGTAAACATTTAATAATTAATATAATTATTAAATGTCACAATATGCAAACTAAAGTGAAATATTAAGAAGGAAATAAAGGTAACTTAATCAACACAATTAAGTTAAAACCTTTACTCTAACACCCCCCCTTAAGATGAGCAAGAGTGTAGCTACAAAAATTTGCAAGAAAGAAAAAGGTAACTACAATGCATGAAAACAAACATGGGTCCCGACAACTAGGCCTGATCAAGTACCCATTTACAAAAGCAATGCAAACTAAATGAAATGAGGTAAAGGAGAAAACCTAGTGGGAACAAAACTCCTCCCCAAAATAGAATGCAAAGAAGGAATGCAATGCACTAATGAAAGAAGGAAAGGAGGTGGATCACATGATACCCCCCATAGATAGCTTCTATCATATAAGTACATGTACAATGGTATCCATAGGAGAGATAGAAAGAGAGAAGGCCCCCCCACAATGAAGAAAATCCTATCACAATGGTAGATGCCTGATGTAGAATCCAAAAAGAGATCCTGAAGTGGAAAATGATATTCCTCCCCTTGGGAAGAAACATATCCAAAGGACGATGTCGAAGAAACCCTGTGAAGAGTGATGAACCAATCTGCCTCAAGATGTGTGCCATGATCAGATGCTAAAAAATCTCTCTGTCTGAACTGAAAAAAATGATGTCAAATCCAAATTGATGTGGAGAGTCCTGAAATGCAACCTCTGAATGCATTGATAATGGTGGGTGTACAGTGATAACCTGATTGTCAAGGTAGAGGAGATGAATGTCCTCATAAGAATCCTCCAAATCTGCAATATAGGACTCAAAAAATAAGAAAGATATGTCTACAACATAACAGTCCAAAGTAGCTATGTCTGGAAGATGTATGATTCCCTGCTGCACTGAGTGAAGAACAATAGGAGATGCTGATGAAGTCTCAGTCTGAAGAGTAGGAACTTTGAGACAAGCCTCTGATCCATCATAAAATGTAAGGGTGTCTAAATACTCAATCTCCTCTAAAGTACATGATCAGAGGGTGTATTCTCTCTCCAAGAAATGAGTAAGAGACAATCTGAAGTAGGATCCTCTGGGAATGGAGAGAGACTGGGGTCTCCATAGATCTCCCAAAGATGTGTCCAAAGTGGGTGAGGACAATCAATGTCCGATATAGCCAACATAGTGTCATGATCAACAATAGACAATATACGTCCTACTATGTGATTTCTAATGATATCCCATGCTAATTTTCCCTTTGAAGTGGTTGGTTCAGGTATGAGATCATACAAATAAGTCAAAAGATTAAGCCACCTACAATGTGTAAGTGTGCCCTTTGCCCATGATTCATAATTACCCCGTTCCAGAATTACAACTAAAGGGTGAGTAGAAAAACCCATGATAACTCTTCAAATTAAAAAAATAGAGACTAATGATCTCAAAAATGATAAATCATATTAATCTAACCCATTCAACGTAAACATAACCCATGTAAGTGCCAGAATGGCCAAGTAATTGAGCAAAGTGTAAAAACACACAAAGCTGAATGAAATTTACTTGGTAAATTATCTAATTAAATAGACTATTTATCTGGAAATATCACTGCAACACCTTTCCAACGCCTATTCGTTTGTGCAAAATGGAGCTCAGACGCAAAATATACGCCCCCGGGAGTGAAAAACACAAGTTCTAACTTTGACTAGACAAAATGACTGCAAAATGGCAAGATCAAAAAAAATAACTAGTACCACTAGAACAACACCAAAACCAGCTTTCCAGCAATATCTTGTTTTCCAAAAATGGAGATCGTATGCAAAAAATATGCCTGATTCCGTGAAAACAACTCCAAAAAGTCCAATTTGACCCTTCTGGTCCTTAGGGGCTAAAACATTTTAGCCCCTGGTCGTATGGCGACCAGGGGGCTGGCGGCTGGGTGCTGGGTGCATGGCCCCTGGTTCTACATATGACCTCTGGTAGGGGCTTAAGCGACCGGTGGGCTGAGTGCAGGCCCCTGGTCCGTAATAAGACCTCGGGCTTTCGGCTTAAGCCCGTGGGGGCTCAAAGGAGTGGTGCAGGAGGGGAGGCGCCGGTGGCCGGTGGTGGAGGGGAGGCTGGTAGGCAGTGCATGGGTGGAAAACCTATTTGAACTGGCCACATAGTTTGCTTGCGCATTTAAATTTTTTTTTTTTCATTTTTTTCGAGAATTTTGACCTCGGGAAGCGAGTTGGAGAGGCCATACGATCTCTCTAGCAATTTTGTTTTGCCTCTCTGATCAACTTTGTCCAAAATGGACAAATTAACAGTCATTTTTGGGGTTTTGGGCCATTGCAGACTCAATGGCGAGGTCCATTTGGGCTCAAAATGCTCCGATCAAACAGGTGATTCCCTGGATCAAAAGGCAAACCCCAAACCCTCGAAACTCCAAAACCTTCAGAAGACGAACATGAAGCAACAGGTCTGGAGCTCTGATACCATGTAGAAGTTGTGAAATCCAACTTCATAGACCTTGAAGATCACCTGCATGCAAATAACCTGTCATAGAAAAAAGAGATGGAGACAAAAAAGCAAGGGTGCTCTGAAAGCTGAAAATGTATTAATCAAAGAGTGTAAAATACAATGAGATCAAATCCTTAAGAAAGGAGATCATGCAAAACCTAAAAGTAACCCTAATAGATAAACATTTAATAATTAATTTAATTATTAAATGTCACAATATGCAAACTAAAGTGAAATCTTATTAAGGGAATAAAGGTAACTTAATCAACACAATTAAGTTAAAACCTTTACTCTAACACAATCTTCATTTCCTTCATATTTTGCTTCATCCAAAGCACTTGAGTGAAAAATTATGCTGCAACAATGTATTCTCCTTTTTCTATAGATAAGGAAACTAAATTTTGTTTCTTGATCAACCATAATACAATATTTTCACCAAGAAATAAAGCTCCACCACTTGTGCTCTTTTGGTCATCTATGCTTCCTTCCCAATCTAAATATGTGTATGTAGTTAGAGTGAATTTTTCACTCTTAGGATACCACAAAAAAATCCATTATAGTCTTTAGATACCTAAATATTATTTTCTCAACTTTAACATGTGTTTCCTTAGATGTTCCCTGAGATCTAGTTACCATTCCAACTACCTACATTATATCTGGTCTAGAAGTAATCACATATAATAAAATACCAATCGTGGATCTATATAAGGTCTGGTCTACTAGAGTAGATTCATCATCCTTACTAAGATTACATATTGTAACCATAGGTGCACTCAGTGGTTTGCATTATTCCATCTTGAAATTACTTAACATTTTAGTTATATGTTTGTTTTGAGAAATGCATATGCCTTTGTCTGACTAAGAAAAAATTATAAAATAAGGAAGAAAGAAAATTCACCAAGAACTGACATTTCAAATTCACTCTACATTTAATTTCAAAACTCCTTGGACATATCATCATTGTTTACCCAAAGATAATGTCATCAACATAGACAAAAACAATCAACAACTTGTCACATTTAGTTTAAATATATACAAATTTATATTTGCACTGCCTCTTTGTACCCCATGTTGATGCAAATACTTATCCAACCTAGAATACCAAGATCTAGAAGCCTATTTTAGTCCATAAAGAGACTTCTTCAATCTACACAAAAAATATAGAATATCTGAGATTTGAAATCCTTTTGGTTTCTCTATATAGACTTCCTCTTCTAACTATCCATTCAAGAATGCAAACTTCACATCCATTTGATATACTTTGAAATTCTTAAATTTTGAAAGGATGAAAAACATTATGATTAACTCTAGTGTTACTACCAAATAAAATGTATCTTCAAAGTAAATTCCTTCAACCTAGGAATATACTTTACACATAAGTCTAGCCTTGTTCTGGATCACCTCTCCTTCATTCAACTTGTTTATGAAAACCCACTTAGTACTAATGAAATTATTGGATTTGGGTCTTGGAACCAGCTCCCAAGTTCCATTTTTATTTATTTGAGATAACTCTTCTTCCATAGCATCTATCCATCCTTTCTCTTGGCTTGCTTCTAAATATGAACTTGGTTCAATCTTTGACAATAGGGAAAAATATAGTTGTTGATTTTCTCTTTTAATTCTTCTTTAGGTTTGAACTCCACTGTTCTTATCTCCTATAATATGATCTTTAGAATGATTTTTCCACACATAACTTGTTAGAGTCTTTGTATCAATGTTCTTAGAATCATCTCTTTAGTCTTCATCATCATTGTAGATTAAATCTTCATCATCTTCCACTTCTAGAATATTGGTAGACTGAATTGTCTCATCAATTATCACATTTGTACTCTCCACAATCCTCTTCAACCTTTTTTGTAACATCTATATGCTTTACTTGCCATAGAATACCCCACAAAAATACCTTTATCAGATCTAGAATCAAACATACACAATTTTTCTTCATACCTTTTGATGTAGAATTTTCTTCCAAATATTTTGAAATGTCTCACAAAAGCTAGTCTGCCATTCCATAGCTCATATGGTGTTTCATTAGACTTAGGTCTAATCTGAGCTATCTTTAGAAAATATACTACAATATGAACTACTTCTCTTCAATACATATATGGTAGATTTTCTTGACTCAACATTGTTCTTTCCATCTCTTGTACAATTTGGTTCTTCCTTTCTATAACTCCATTTTGCTATAGAGTCCTATGAGAAAAAAATCGCCTCTAGATTCCATGCTCTTGATAGAATACATCATATTGGCTAGAAGTGAATTTCCCACCTTTGTCTAGTCTCAAAACCTTGATCATCCTTTCAGTTTCATTTTCAATAAATTCCTTGAATGCTTTAAACTTGTCAAATGATTTTGATTTTGATTTTAGAAAAGTAGTTTGATTCATTCAAGTGTAATCATCAATAAGAATCATGAAACACCTATCACCTTGTAGACTCTATATCCTCATTGGTATGAATAGATCTATATGGATTGAATCCAATAGGTTTTATGTGGAATATTCCTTAGTATAAAATCTGGACTATTTATTTTCCCTCATGACATGGTTAACAACTTGTAGATTGAGTTTTCTTGATCTTTGGCATGTCCTGGACCATTTCTTTTAAGCTAATATTTAATATGTCATCAAAATTGATATGATCCAATATTTTGTGCCAGAGCCAACTCTCTTGTCTTTTCATAGTAAGGTAGCTTTGTCCATTCAACTCACTGAGAGTATATATGCCACTTTTTGTCTTGGTTCCTTTTGCAATCAACTCTTTGATAATATATTTTTGGATCTCACAACCTTTAGCACCAAATAAAAGTTGGTAACCTTTTTCACAGATTTTATTGACACTCAAAATATTATGCTTTAATCCTTCAACATATAGAACATCATGAGTTTTTGTCCTACCACCATCAAGATTCAATTACCCTTACTGATAATCTTGGCAATGGAATTTTTTCCAAGAGTTATAGATCCTCCATCAAGTTTTTTGAAATTAATGAGCTTACTTTTTTCTCCGGTCATGTGACTTGAACATCTACCATTTATAATCCATAGATTTTTCTCCTTTTGAGCATGTAGTGTTTTCTAAGCTATCATGGATTTATTTGGTCTTTTCTCTTTCGATATCTTCTTCTAGAATTTATCTAATTCATGAATCTAACGTTCTAACCCTTTTCTTCTTATTTTTGATCGAGGAGGACTTACAAAATTGCTTCTCCAATTTCTAGCAATATGTCCAAAATTATTTCAGTTGTGACAAATAATATTAAAATTGTACAAAGGTGAAAATGCATTATTGTTAAAAAAGTTATTTCTTCTTACTGGAGCCTTTCTACAATCCATAGCCTTATGACCAAAATTATTGAAATTAAAACAGCAACTCACGAAAGAATAATTGAAGCTGGTATTGTATCTCTCTGTCTTTTGGATCTTTTGTTCCTCTTCTACACTTAGATAAAACCATCATTCTATGCTTTTTTTTCATCACTTCCAATGAATCTTTCGAAACCTATTGAACACTTTCAGAGACTAAGAGGGGGGTGAGTTAGTCTACACAAAAGCCTAACCCCTTCTAGAACTAATTTTTTTAGCACAATTCATACTCCTTTAGTAGATAAACATATAACTTTAAGTAGAGCAGTAATAAAGAAGATTATAGCATTTAGAATCTTTAACACCTTCAATAAACATAACCAATGAAAGATATAGAAGTAATCTTATCAGAAACAAAGAGATGGAAACAAAGAACAAACACATGCACAAGGAGACACTAGATTTATGTGGAAAACCTAATGAGGGAAAAACCACTGTGAGAGTTAACTCACAATATAAGGCTCACTGCCAAAAAGACTTGCTGCAAGGCTCACTACCTAGGGAAATACAAATAGGACTTGCAACACTGAAGTAACAACCAAATCTAGGAGAAAGATATAGGGAGAAGATGAGATTCCCTATCTCAGAGTAGGATACAATATGATTAAAAGAGAATTACGAATATTGCCAACACAACTATCTATCGACTAAGGTATTCAAGCACAATTAAATTTTTCTTTCATAATATTTAGCACATCTCTATTGGATATTTGATATTATTTGCACACACACTTTTTCGTACTTGTACGCTTCACACATAATGATGCAACCAAAATGATATTACAATTATATCCACCACAACACTTTAATTCTTTAATTAGATTGGATAAGAAGAGAATAAGCAACAAATATAACTGATCGGCCATAAAAGGATAATGTGGTCCTATCCCAAAATAAGAGAGGACCAAAAAATATTAGCACTTCTTTGAATGTGATCCAAAAATATTTACACATAGGAACACATCAACCTATGTTACCATCAATGAAATGTGTGGATGAAACAATGAAGCACACACTTAATCCACCTAAAAACACTCTTTCAATTGAATTTGCTTGATGTGGTCCCAAAAAAGATAGGTTAGGACCCAAATATGTCATGATACATCTTTCATTACTAGCTTAGAACCCTAAGCACATGACACAAGAAAAGGAACAAGCCTTGTTGGCCAAATAACCATTAATAGCTCCAAAATCCAACTTAAGACACAATGTAGCAAAAAAGTAGCCAAGCAACACCATGAAAACCAAATAGGGATGTTCCTTAAACATCCAATGCCACTTCCATATACTTCTTTCATACTGTCATTCCATCAACAACTACCACATATCAAACAGGTACAAAATACTTTATCCAAAAAACACATAATACATAACTAGATGATATAACATTCATATAATAACTTGGAGACCAATTTCGCATATGATATTAGAACTAATACATTTCATAGACATTGTAAGCACATTCACCAAGCCACAGGAGTAGAGATATCAATGCAGAGAATTTCTTAGACCAGTCTAGACAAGTAGCAACACTGCCAACCTTCTGCAATTGATATGAATCTCTTGAGAAACATAGATTGCTAACATTGAATACCAAACCATAAGACTAGAATTGCAACAACAGAGGAATGCAAAGCATTTTCCTAGATAGATTTCAATACAATTTATTGAACCAAAAACATTTGAACAACATACAAAGACTAGAACTCCCTTTTAGCAACACATATATTATTAGGAACAATAGGAGAGAGCATAATACATACTATAGACCTTTCATAACATCTCTCCATCATTAGTCATGCTTCTAATTCTCATCTTAATTTTTCTAATCCTCATATTAATATATCAGTGAAATCACATTTTTTGATAGTAATAATGAGTTATACGAACTTCATCAATTCTTCTTTGAAAAGCCATGACATCCAACCATAAACTTCTTCAATTCTTCTCTTCTATGAACTTATCCTAGAAATCAATGTTGAAAACAACTGCCAACAGACTAATAGACTTCTTAGTGTTAAAATAACTGGGAAACATCAGTGTTGACATCAATGACAACAACACAAATGTCAGTATTGAAATCAATTCCAAAAATTTCCAACAATCTCCTCCTTTGGCATTGATGGAAACACACACTGCTCACTCCCCCCCTTTAACATCAAGGAAAAAGAGCTATAAATTCCTTAATAAAGCAACAAGACATTTTTTGACTTTACGAACAAAGGGTAAAATGATCTTCTACTGAAGCAATAACACATGCCCCCTTTTGACTAGCAACACATCTTCTTTATACAACTATACATGCACAATAACCGCACAATTCCTTCAGGATTCCCCCTTGCTACTAGCTCCCTCTAAGGGGTAGCACCCATCAATCCAAGAGAAAAAGATATGGGATGAATTTCTCCCCTAGAATGATGCACTATCTATGCATCTAGTGAGAACAAGGAGGGGCAATAACCCCTAGATTTTATTGTAGATACTCAAAAGTATTCATTAAAAGTGCCTTTGTAAAAATATCTACAATCTAGTCCTTTGTAGGAACATAATCCATTATGAATTCATATTTTCAAACCTTTTCTCTCATAAAATGGTACCAGATTGAGATGTGTTTAGTCCTTGAATGCATTACTAGATTCTTAGAAATGTTGATTGTACTTGTATTATCACATAGTATAGGAATAGGTTCATCATAACTCACTTTCACATCCTTCAAATTCTACTTCATCCAAAGCACTTGAGTGCAACAAGATGCTACCACAATGTATTTGCTTCTATAGTGGACAAAGAAACTGAATATTTCTTATTACTAAACCAAGAGACCAATCTTTCTCTAAAAAATAATGCACTTCCACTTGTATTTCTTCAGTTATCAACACAACTTTCCCAATCAGCATCAGTATAGACACTCAAAGTGAAATTTTGATCCTTTTTTGTACCATAGCCCATAATTTGGAGTACCCTTTGGGTATCTGAAAATCATCTTTACGAATTTTTCATAAGTTTTCTTAGGATTGGCTTGAAATATGGCAACCAAACATACTACATGCATGGAAAACTTTATGTGAACAATATTTTCAAGCACCATATGTTTTGTAGTAAGGATAGGAATTGCAACATGTTTATTTGAGAAATAAAGCATTACAACACACCAAAACATTTCATACATAAGTGATGACTCTAGTTTATGGTCTAATTATTAATAGAGTTTTTTATCCATTTGCTGCAGTTGTCAAAGACTTTGATGTTTGGATATTGATCTTTTTATGACATTTCCTTAAAACCTTAGACATTGGTCATAAGCTCATTTTCATAAATTTTAATGATATTGAAATTCTATATGAACTATCTGTGTTAATTTTGCATGTGATTAATTAATGCCACTTTGAGATAGTTACAAATATGCAATTGTTGTGCATACTAATATTATCATGTAGATATAATTTGAGGCTTGTAGCTAAGGAAGATTCCGCCAGATGGACATTCGCCATACCAGTCAACAAGGTGGTATTTAATGGAGAAAGACTCTAGATGACGAAAATAATCCTCAATCAAATCAAACTATAACCACCTTGTAATGGTCTTAATTGTTGTTGTGAAAATTTAGGTGTTACTATTGTATTAGATGCACATTAAGGAAAACATGCCTGACATATTTTGTGCGTGCATAGACGCCTATCCAATTTATGTGATTTTCCTAATGTGGCATCCTCTGCATCTATGGGAGTTAGCCACCTTGCTAGGTGATTAGATGAATAAGAATCTGATTCTCCTTCGGGGGTTCAAATCAGAGGTTTCTCAATCTGATGATGTACTCACACTCTTACGTTTTTTGAGTAATACAGTCATGTTGCTCGATTGTACTCATGTTTTTCAATGAATAAAATGAAGATATAAGTTCATGCTTTTGAGTTTACATTAGTTTTAGGGGATACTCAATCAAGGGGGCCCACTTGGTGAGTATTCCATCCCGTACCTTAGTTTAGTTTAGTTGTTATTTTTTGTTCAATTTTTAGTTAAGAATCTGACATTGTCTATTCCTACTAGAATTCCATTATGTGACTATTCTTACAACCAAAGCAAACATAGTAGTTTCCTGTTTGTTCACTCAAATTTTAAATTTTATCATGCATTCCAACTTATTATAGTTGTTGGTTGATGCTCAACACTTATGTTATTTCCTTACAAGCAATTTACTTTTAGCATTATGTCTTTCTTAGCTATAGGATGAATATGGCTACTTTGGATTCCTAGTGCACATACAGTGCTAACCCATTTCAAGTTTACATCCTTGGGTTGACAATTTAAATGCACTTTCAAGATGATTGAAATAGCTATTTAGGTTAGATGTCCAATCTCTTAATCACAACTATGAAGGCTTAGTTGTTGAATCATTATAGGAGGTTGACATTTTTGGCACCGTTGCTGTGTTTGGTGTCAAACTAGGGTGTTCTTTGGAGTCATTGATAGTTTTTCTTGACGTAATATTTCTGGAAGTTGTTCTTAGTATACCCCTCATGTAGGAAAGTAATGACCCCCCTATTCTTTTGCCAATTTTTTGTGTGAGTTGGCTGATAGTGAGTTGATACCGTATGCATAGAGAAAGGACAAGAGATTCTCGTGGGAGATTCCTTCCTAATAATCCTGATCTATTCTAGATAATTGTGTATCAAAAGCTACCCAGAGATGAAGAAGAAGAAGAGCCACACCTATTTGTTGATACATTTACAGATCTAACCAGTTCTAAAGCTTCCTCTGAAGATCAAAATCTGATTAAGAACCCCCTTGCTTTGGAACTTCATTAGACAAGCATGGGTGATGCATATAGAAACAAACCTAACCAACTCCCTTTTCATTTCCCCATTGCTCATGAAAATGAAGTAGACAACCTCAAAAATATCCCTGCTTCAGTTCACCCTAAGTTTTATGGACTTGTCACATAATATCTTGTTACATTCTTGTTCAAGTTTGATATACTCTACAGGAGCTATGGCTATACCATTGATGCCCACCAAATTAAGTTATTCCCTACCACCTTGAAAGAAGCCGCATTAAGATGATTCATGAGCTTAGGCAGAGATACTATGGAGACTTGGGAGGACATGAAGACCAAGTTCCTTAAGAAATACAAGGAATATTGCAGGGGTAGTGACATGAGAGGAGGTGACATTTTTAGGATGCAACAAAAGGAGGATGAGAGTCTAGAAGATTATATTTCAAGGTTTATGTTTTGCCTACAAAAATCTGCACACCATACACTCAATGAAGAATGGCATAAGCTGCCTTTCTTGAGAGGAATTAATGATAACTGAATAGATACCTAGGACTTGATGGGAGGAAGAGATATCACCCAAGTTCCCTGGGAGGACATCAAGAAGATATGTCAGAACTATTCTAGGGTAGCTTCAAAGAAGGGGAGAGCTTACCAATATTCCATGAGTAAGTCATCTACTAGTGGAGTTTCAAGGATGGAGATCAATCAATTATTGTAAGACTTCAAGCAAGACATGATAAACAATCTAGCTACTCATTTGGATACACTTCAAGCCAAGAAGAAACAAGAGGAGGCAAAGACAATGTTGACATAATATTTCCCTCATTGCAAATAAAAGAAGAAGGACTACAGATGCAAGATGATAGCTAATATTGATAGCAAGATGGAACCTGAGTTCAAGCCAATATAGGGTGAAGAAGATCAAGTCTCCTTTGCTTCACAAAGGAGGCCATGGGTCCCGAGACATGGTATGCCACTAGATCTACTATCTTTTGTTGGGCCATATTTCAATTCTTATTCATCTAGTAACAAATGGAAACCCCCACATTCATCCACTTATGGAGGATATCCACCACAACCTTGGAATAACCCTCCAAATGCCTGGCCCAATCACCAAAACTATCCACCCCAGTGGTAGGAATCCCAGGGGAATTGGCAGCCACCTCCAAGAAACTAGAAACAAACATCCCAATGGAGGGGAGGACAACAATGACCAAACTAGACAACCAATTACATACAACCACCTTCTTAGTCTCAACAACCTGCTATAATTCCTCCTCTTGCTAGTTCAAATTCAAAAGCACCTAAACCTACTCAGCTACCAGCCCACCCACACTTAACGCAAATAATAAACCACAACAGCAGTCGGTATACTTTTTTGATCCAAATCAATTCCCTACATATGCTATGAGTGTAAGTATCATTCACTTGCATTCAAGAACTAATTTTACAGCTCCTTCCACACCCATTATCACTGAGCTTCTTATTGAGAAAGAGGAGCCTCTGAATGTCCCCATTCAGCCAAGTGCACCTAAAAATCCTGAACTAGTCCCAGTCAAGAAGACTGAACAAGAACCACCATTTCCCTAGAGGTTGGAAATCATGAAACAAAAGGAAGAAAAGGAGGACACAACTTTAGACATTCTAGATCATTTGAAGCATAAATGTGTCTAAATACCTCTATTTCAGGCCATAAAATATGTTCCCATATATGGAAAGGCAATCAAGGAAGCATTCCTTAAGAAGATAGGCAAGAAGAAGAAAGACCCCACTATGGTCCATGTGGTGGGACAATTGGTCCCCAAATATAATGACCTAGGCAGTCCTGTGGTAGGAGTTACTATAAATTGGATCCAAATAAAGAATGCTATAATTGATTTAGGAGCAACAATAAATGTGATGACTAAGGACATCCTGTAATAACTAAATGTTGCAAGCATGAGACCTACTCCTACTATCTTGCAACTTGCTGATAGTTCTACTATTAAGCTTGATGGGATAGTAGATGATCTTGTGGAAACTATAGACTCTTGGGACTACCCAACATATTTTATAATTCTTTCTCCTAAGGCCACACTAGGCGGGTACCCCATTATTCTTGGAAGGCCATGGTTAGCAACAAGAGATTCTTATATTAGATGCCAAATAGGAGACATGACGATTTTTTATGGAAAGCGCACCAAAAAGCTTGTTCTCTACCCTCCTGCTCAACCCTCCCATGATAAGAATGATCATGTATTGCCACATGTTGGTGAAGAGGCAGAGGAAATTGATTCTATGACACAACTTATGATGTTTAGCAGAAGTCCTTTCATGTAGCTTCAAGATGAAGATGAAGTATTGTCTAACATAATTCAGAACCATTATGAGATAGAGGAAGCATCATCCTCTCGTGAATTTGATTCTATTGAAATAGTGAAGACACTCCTACCCACTCTTCCTACAACCGCTCTTCTTGTAGATGCTCGTCATACAACCACTCTTCATGTAGCTGAATTTCTTGTAGCAATAAGTATGTCTCATACATTTCTACCATATGAACTCAAGGTACCAATAATTAGTAAAGCATCTATGGTAGAGTTAACTACAAAAGTGCAAGTATCAAAAGGAAAATATCTAATTGTTAACAACAAACTGAGTGAAGGACAACAATTTTCATTGGAAAATTTGCTAAGGGCCCATCAGAATGCATTTGCGTGGGACTATCATGATATGAAGGGATTGGACCCTAAGCTTTGAACTCATAGGATAGACATAAGAGATGGTTGTACACCAGTGAGGCAACCACAAAGAAGAATTAACCCTGCATTGAGAGAAATAGGAAAAGGGGAATTACATAAATTGCTAGATGCATGATTTATCTACCCCATCTCAAATAGCCAGTGGGTTTCCCCATTGGTGATTGTGCCTAAAAAGGAAGGGAAGTGGTGAGTTTGTGTTTATTACAAGGAACTTAATGCTGCTACCAAAAAGAACCATTTTCCCTTACCTTTCATAGATCAAGTTTTGGACTCACTTGCAGGAAAGCAATACTTTTCTTTTCTATATGGATTCATCGATTACAACCAGATCCAAATTGCACTAGAGGACCAAGATAAGACCACCTTTACCTATCCATGGGGGACCTATGACTACTCAATACTTCCATTTGGCTTATGCAATGTGCCTACAATGTTTCAGAGGGCAGTCATTAGCATATTTTCAGATATCTCTCTTGATTGCATGGAAATCTATATGGATGACTTCACTACCTATGGTGTTGATTTCAATGAAGGATTGGAAAATCTCAGGAGAGTCCTACAGAGATGTGAAGACCACAAATATGTATTTAAATAGTGAAAAGTACTTCATGATGATGTAGGAAGGTGTAGTTCTTGGACACTACATCTCTCACAAAGAAATTCAAGTTGATCTTGCAAAGATTGAGGTGATCACCAATATGCCTATCCCTACAAAAAAAAAAGATGTTGAGAGTTTCTTAAGACATGCAAGTTATTATAGGAGGTTCATCAAAGACTTCAGAAAAATGACAACACTAGTATAATATCCTAACTAATGATGCTGAATTCTTATGGACAGAAGACTATGACAAGGCATTTTCTGATTTGAAAAAAACTTTGACTCATGCTCCTATACTCAAGGGTCCTAATTGGGAGTTTCCTTTTCACATCCATACTAGTGTTTTAGACTATGCTATAGGAGCAGTCCTAGGGAATAAAGAAGGAGCTATTGAAAATTTTATTTACTTCGTCAGCAAAAATCTGCAAGGAGCTGAATTCAACTATACAGTGATAGAAAAGGAAATATTAGCAGTGATCTATGCCCTAAAAAATTCAAGCACTACATAATAGGATACCAGATCATTGTGCACACCAATCATGCAACCATTAGATAACTCATGAATAAACCTCTGAATTCAGGTAGGCTAGAAAGATGGTTATTACTGATCTAGGAGTTTGACATGACCATTGTGGATAAACTAGGGAAGGCCAATTGCATAGGGAGAGTTTCTCCTCATTTCTCTTCAAAAGAGAAGAGGGTGCTCATTGAAAAATATTTTCCTTTCTCATAGGTTGCTGGATGCTTGTTTTACATTGGACCAGACCATGTCATGAGGATATGTGTGAGGGAAGATGAGACATATGAAATTTTGCATGCATGTCACAATGAACCTTGTGGAGGGCATTTTGCATCCAAGAGGACAACAATGAAGATTTCAAACACAAGATATTGCTGGCCCACACTCCACAAGGATTTAGGGTGATATACAAGGAAGTGTGATAGATGTAGAGGATGGGTCGGCCAACCAAATCTGATGAAATGCCACTTTACCCCTAAGTAGTAATCAGTCCATTTGATATGTGGGGGTTGGACTTTGTAGGGCCCATTGATCCTCCATCACATGGTAAATCTTATATCTTGGTATGCACTTATTATGTAACAAAATGGGTAGAAGTTAAGGCCATGAAGCATGCAAGAGATAATAAGGTTGCAAAATTTCTTTATGATGAAATTTTCATATGGTATGGAGTTCCAAGAGAGATAGTGACTAATCAAGGGGCTCAATTCACTTCAACCCTTGTTACAAGACTGGTCAATGAGTACAACATTAGGCATAGGAAGTCTACTCCTTATCACCCCAGGCTAATGGTCAATTTGAGGTGACCGACCAAGAAATTGAAGGCATTCTGACCAAAATAATGGCTATCCATAGGAAGGATTGAACAAGTAGACTACCAAAATTTTTTTGGGCTTACAGAACTACATGGAAAACAACTATAGGATTCACTCCATTTGAGCTGCTATATGAAAAGACAGCTATGATGCCCATTGAATTTGAGCATAAGACTCTTAGGACTGTAGTGGACTTGGGGATGGATATCTCTGAGGCACAAAGGGAAAAATCATGCACCTAAATGCTTTGGATGAGATGAGGAAGGTAGATTTGCATCACATAGAGGTAGTGTAGAATCACAGAGTAAAATGGCATGAAAAATTCATCAAAGATAAGAAATTCCAGCCAGGCGACTGGTCACTACTCTATGACTCAAGGTATCAAGACAATGCATGAAAATTGCAAACAAGGTGGCTAGGACCATATGAGCTTGCTGAATTATTTCCCAATGGGGTTGTTCAACTCACTACCATTGACCTTGTCACATTTAAGCTACTGGTGAATGGTCATCACCTGAGATTGTATCACAAGCCAACTTCTAAGGAGGAGTTCCTACAAAAATTCACTCAGCATGCAACACCTAAAATTCCTGTAGTGAGAGGAAGTGGACCTAGTGTCTCTCCTGGCTAACTGAGGTATTTAGCTTGTCATAATAAAGACTTCCACTTCTGTGGGGGTCCACTTCTTCACCCATCCACCCATCCATTCCATCTTTCTCTCTCTTCCACCTCGCCATCATCACTTCACTTCACTTCATTCCATTCCACCTCATTTTGCTCCACTTTCATTAATTGCTCAACTAATTTTTTTGAAAAGTGACTGGTACTTTCTCCATAATCTTTGCAATAAATCTTCGACGAATTCAGGTACATTCACATCAATTGTTATATCTTAATTGTCTTTTAGTACATTTATTTAATTTTTTTAAATTAATATGGACGTTCAACATAGCATGTAATTATTCCCTGTCCTATCAAATCATCATTCTGCATCACATGTGAGGACACGTGAAAAATTAGGTTGGGGGGGGGGAAAGTGAAAATACCATGTCTTTGTGCCTATCTGTACTGTTTCACGTTAGCAAAATTTAAGTATTGAGCCGATTTGAATTCTGAGTGTGATGATGACTCATATGTGTGAAAGGAAATCATCCGCTGCCATTTTCCTTAATCATAGCCTGCACTTATTGCTCCTTTACTACCTTTATTTTCTCCTATTATAATCTTAAGCTAAAAGTTAAAATTCAGTTGATACGAGCATTGAAAATTTGACAGCATTGCAAGAAGGAGAAGTTTGGCTTTTAGACAAAAATTCTATGAAGGAAAATTTTGCAGAGCAACTATTTGAATGCAAACAATGGGAGGTGGGTTAATTCAAAATGAACCCACGGTTCATGATGTATTACTACAGGATGCACCCTACTAGGCCTAGTTCAAAAACTACAAATGGCTAGACTATTTCCTGAAGCTGAATGTTTTTGATGAAGATGTTGCATTGGAATTTTCCCATACATTATCTGAAGGAAATGCCACAGTAAAAGGGTTGGAATTCATAGCTACTAAGGAAACAATTTCAAAAGTTACAGGGTTTCCTGTCAACGGTGAACATTACCTTGCTACTAGAGATGCCAAGTCAACCAAGGTTGAATTTATAGAACCCGATGATCCTCCATTGAGTATAGAAAAATAAGGTGCGAATAGAACATCTCTACCTGAGCTATGGAGACAAGTAGTTTTTTATGTTGTGAAGTATATTACTTGTGAAGGTTGTCAGTCAAATATGCATTCTATGCATTTGAAACTCCTGAACCACATAAGGCATGAGAGAAGAATGATTGTGCCAAACATGCTATACCACCTTCTTTCAATCATGTCATCTCAGACCCAAAAAGGTAGGGAAAAATCTATTTCCCACCATTGTCTGATCAAATTATTAGTTGAGAAGTCCCTGCATGATGTGTCTGATATGTCTTGGGAATAATTCTTGAATATTGATAAAATTAGACTAGAGAATTTACAATCTAGGTAATTACTTCATAGGGTGAGTAGAAGAAGGAGCAATGTTGGGGCCACTCCTGGTGCAAACCCTAGTGCAAACCTTCCTACAGCCAAACAAACCATTGAGATTAGTTCTTCAGAGGCAGAGCATTCAGATAGAGAAAGTTCCTCTCCTAATTTCGATGATGATGTCCCTCTTGGCACCCTAATGAGAACTAGGGCACAAAAGAAGAAGGAAAAAATAAGGAAGGGAAAAGTTAAAAAGAAAATGACAGAAAGAGAAATTCCAAGCTCTAGGATATGTAACGTTGACACTGTTCTTCCTACAACAAAGGAAAAACATGAAATCCCTTCCAAAAAATCAAGACCTACTGAGCCAACCTTTGGTGCATCTACAAAGGAAATCCCTAAGTTTAGAGAGACATCATGGGAGGATGCAAAAGCTCCAATGGAGTAGGTAAATGTTGAGGAAAAGGAAACATTTGAGGAAACAAAATTTTTGACATTGGAAGATATTTCTTACATTGCAGAACAAGTTGGAAGCCAGGAGAATGAACACAATCAAGAGCTCCTTTAGCATGAGTAGAAACAAGAGGTCTTGCAGCCAGAACTGGGGGAGAGGTCATTATCTTGGTAGCTAGTATTGACTGAGAAAATAGAGTCCCTACAGATGGAGCCTAATGAAGAAAAATAAAAAGTGCCAGGTAATATTTTTGTAGGAATACATAAGCCTTCTAATTTTTCAATGCATGTGGTAGTCATGAATTTATGGAAAGAAGTGCAAAGGCAGGAGGAAGAATGGAAAGAGGAGAAATGTAGGTTAAAGAGGGAAATTCAAAATAAAGATGAAGAGAGTGAAGATAAGAATAAATAAATTGTTGTTTTAAAGAAAAAGGTGGATAATATCATAGCCTTAGTACCTCATATATTAGAGTGCAGGGCCCCTCCAAGGGTCTATGCTATGTATTTAAAGGAGAAGAATCTTTCTTTTAAACTAGAAAGGATTGTATCAGGTTTGAACCCTTCCATTGAGACCCCTCTTGAATTTTTGAATTCTTATCGGATTGCTCCTCCTAAAATGAAGAATTTATTGTGTGAATTCTATTTGCATAATTTTGTTGTAACCAAAGACCATGATTGGAATTCACTATTGTATGTTGGGGTTGTCCAATTGAGGGCATTTATATCTTGGGTACATAATGAGATCAGTTGGGGAAAACAATTCAGAGCTTATAGGAAAATTGAATCCAAAACTCCCCTACCCATCATGGCCGAGTTTAAAAATCCTGAAGGAATTTTCAAGGATTGGCACAAAATGTTATACCAACCAAGTTATGGCAATAAGACCCTATCTAAGAGAGAAGTAGTTTATAAAGAATATGAGGAGATAGCAAAAACTACAGGAGAATCTATAACAAGATACCTGTCACAAAGGTGGAACAACCTAACTGACGACTTGAAACAAGCTGAGCCCCACTCTATGCAAAAATATGCTGCAATACTTAAAAGAATTGATAGATATATACGGATTGGGAGGACAAAAGGACAATTTTAGCTTCCATTGACTTTTTAGCCATCTATCCTATTATGGCCTATGCCAAACTTCATATACTACAGGTATGATATAGTAGATGAGAGACAAAGATGGAATAGGTTGGAAAGGCAACAAAATTTCTATTGGGATCCTAATTCACTCACAATAGACACTAATGTAGGAAAACTAGCAGCTACAAATTTTAGGGCATTGACCGAGCAAAAGAACAACCCTTCCTTTGTTGGAGAACCAAAAAAACCTTAGGTTGGGGGGGAACGATGAGTCTAGTTTATGGTCTAATTATTGATAGAGTTTTTTATCTATTTGTGATAGTTATCATAGACTTTGATGTTTGGATATTGATTTATTTATGATATTTCCTTAAAACCTTGGACATTGGGCATAATCTCATTTTAATAACTTTTAATGATATTGAAATTCTATATGAAGTATCTATGTTAATTTTTCATGTGATTAATGAATGTCTCTTTGATATAGCTACAAATATGCAGTTGTTGTGCGTACTAATATTGTCATGCAGATATAATTTGAGGCTTGCAGCTAAGGAAGATTCTACCAGTTGGACATTCACCATACTGGTCACTAAGGTGGTCATTTAATGGAGGAAAGAATCTCGATGGTGAAAATATTCGTCAATCAAATCAAACTGTAACCGCTTTGTAATGGTCCTAATTTTTGTTGGGAAAATTTAGGTGTTACTACTGTGCCAGATGTACGTTAATGAAAACATTCCTAACAGATTCTATGCGTGCAAAGGTGTCTTTCCACTTTCTGTGCTTTCCTTAATGTGGTGTCCTCTGCATCTGTAGGAGTTGACCACCTTGCTAGGTGATTAGATAAATAAGACTCTGATGCTCCTTCGGGGGTTCAAATTAGAGGTTGCTCAATTTGATGATGTACTCACACTCTTAATTGTTTTGAGTAATACAGTCATGTTGCTCGATTCTACTCATGTTTTTCAATGAATGAAATGAATTTATGAGTTTGTGTGTCCGAGTTTACATTATTTTTAGGGGACACTCATCTAAGGGGGCCCACTTGGTGAGTATTCTATCTCGTACCTTAGTTTAGTTTAGTTGTCATTCTTTGTTCAGTAATTAGTTAAGAATTTGGCATTTTCTATTCATGTATCCACTCGAATTCCATTCTATGAATATTCCTATAGCCAAAGAAGATAGAGTAGTTTCCTGTTTGTTCACTTAGATTTTTATTTCTGTCATGCATTCCAGCTTAGTATAGTTGTTGGTTGATGCTCAAAACTTATGTTATTTCCTTACAAGCAATTTACTTTCAGCATTATTTCTTTCTTAGTTCTAGGATAAATATGGCTACTTTGGATTCCTAGTGCACATACAATGCTGACCCATTTGAAGTTTACATCCCAGGGTTGACAATTTAAATGCACCTTCATGATGATTGGAATAGCTATTTAGGTTAGATGTCCAATCTCTGAATCATAGCTGTGAAGGATTAGTTGTTGAATCATTATAGGAGGCTGAAAACAAGGATACCATGTAAGGATATGTCAATAGATCCGTATGGATAATTTTTTTCTTTTGGAGTAGTGCAAAACATTAACAAGGCTTCAACATTGTTTCATTAATCTAGACCGAACCACTGCCACTGATATCTTCCACATTAGTAGGTATAAGGACTTGAAAACTTAGATATGATACCTTCACATTATTATCACATTGATATCTAGACCACGAGGAAAACAATATTTATGTGGAGAGATAAAGACCAAAACATTTTGAATTTTCCATAAAGAATGGGTAGTGAATGTCTTGTTAAAACTTCTAAAACTTACTTTTTTGAAACTTTAATCATTATGTATGGTATACCAAAATGGAATAATATCAAATATAACACATGTAGAAACCTTCAAACATCATCATAGTCCACTGGGATCTCTAAAAATTTTCCATTTATGCGCAATAGATCAGCATACTGACTGATCTAATTGAATTTTTCCTTCATGTTGAAGCCTTCAAAATATTATTTTTAATTTTAGGGGGTAATAGGGCTCTACTAGTGATATCTCCCCTTGGGATAATTCTCTATCTCAATTTTTCTTAGGATCTTGTGCACAAGGTTAGAATCATCCTTCTCATGGTCTTCATTCTAGACCTTTTCACTTCCTTGATGGCTATGGGATTCATCATTTTTCTAATATTGAGAAGATTGCTTCACAAAACCATTTCTACAAGAGTTTTCCTTACATCCCATGTTATTGCATTTGTAGCACACCAAATTGTACTCTAGAACGGAGTTGTTTCTCTTCACCTTAGATATACACTCATCAGCCTTGTGAGAATAGTTTTTGTAGACAAAGCAATATGCATGAAGTAAAAAAACATTGTTTATTTGAGGCACATATGATCTTCTGCTCATGTTATTATTCTTTCTTTACCTAACTCTAAAATTAACAACTTTATATCAAAAAATATTGCAAGAGAAACAATAACCTTGAAAGGATTGATTGAATCTGCTAGGAGAATGCTATTTTGATGATGGGGGACTTCTTAAAATTTTATAATTTTGATCAAAATTGGATCCACCTTCTTTCTTTGCATTATAAATATTGTTGCAAAGGCGGCTATCGTTGCACCAAAAGATCGACCTGTTAATGCTTGATATAACCACTAGATTTATAAAAGATCCAAGATCCACAAGAGGTAGTTAAACCATGTCACAAAGCCCAAGCACCACATTGACCCATGCTGAGGATACCAAGGGTGACACCTTGCAAGGGTCCCCCCAACACATGCAAGGGGTTGAAACCTATGACCTCAACTCTAATACAAATTATTGCAAAGGCAACTGTCATTGCACCAAAAGATTGACCTATTAATGTTTGATATAACTGCTAGATTTATATAGGATCCAAGATCCATAGGAGGTGGTTAAAAAATGTCACAAAGCCCAAGCATTGCACTGGCCCATGCCAAGGAGACCAATGGTGACACCTTGCAAAAAGTATTCTTTATATCTCCAGAGGAAATTTTCTTAGAGTCTTTAGAGCTAATTCTCTCTTCTTTTATTTAAATATTTTCATTTGATTTTGAACTTTTAGGACCAGACTTCTCTCCTTTTTCAATTTGTTCCTTTTCTATTTTTAGGTCATTCCTCAAAGTGAATTTTTTTTCAAGCCTTAAACATTCAATGATTTTATCTTTGATCTTGAAATTCGAACAATCTTTGGTCCTCTTACCTTATTTAACATTTGTTTTTAAATAAGAGATCATGCCTTCTACCTCTTTTAGTTTGACTTTATAACTTTTGGCTTCTTATACATGAGTTCTTAGATTGTCAGATTCTTATTTTGATTCTAAAAGAAATATTTCATATTTTTGATTTAGAATTCTTACTTCATTCAGGTCTTCCAATGTAGACCTGAGTTTTCCTTCAAATCCACTTCCCCATTCATCTGAGTTGAAGTCCCAACCTTTAGGTTCCATAGATTTTAGATCCAGATCAAAGGAAAATATGTCTTCATCACTCAAGGAGCTTGACTCCTTATACTTGTTAGCATTATAATTTTTATTAGTAGTGTTGAAAACCATAAAGAGAGTCTATATTTGAATCATTCTCCTTATCTTCAGAGAAACCATTTCTTTCTTTATAGAAGAGACCCTTCTTGATCTTGTCTCTTTTATTGCTATGATATGATTCTTTATATGGACATTTAGCTTCAAAATAACCTATTCTTCCACAATTGAAACATTTAAAAGGTAACTTTCTATTGTATTTTCCAATGCCCTTCTTTAGTATTCTCACAAAGTTACCTTCAACATCATCAAAGTCTTCATTGAGATCTAGAGCCTCATTCTCAATATTTTTTTTTACTTTAAAATAAATTTTTCTTTTTGGAACTTCTTTATCAAATTCTCTCATCTCAAAGGTAGTAAGAGTACCAAAAATTTAATCTACTGATTACTGATGCAAGTCTTTGGATTCTTCAATGGAAGATACTATAACTATAAGATTTTGGGAGATATCTCAAAACCTTCTTCATAATTTTAGTTTCTTTCACTTCTCCACCAAGACCAGTAATTCCAGTAACAACTTCTTAGACCTAGAGCATATAGCTTGCAATATCTTCATCATCTATCATCCACAAAGTCTCAAATATGCTCTTAAAGATCTACATCTTGGCTTGTTTTACTTTATAATATCCTTCATAGATACTACTAAGCTTCTCCTAAGCATCTTAGTTAGAATTACAATTCATCACCTTCAACAGTTCTAAATTAGCTAATCCACATAAAATAACATTTTTGGCTTTAGTATTACATTCATACAATCTGATTTAAGCAGGATTGTGATAGGAGTGGTAGGAGGAATATAACCACTTTTGACTAATTTTCACACACCAAAATTGAGATAGTTTAGGTGTCCTTCCAGTAGGATTAATTAGTCCCATCAAAGCTAGGACCCTTTTATGAACCATCATGTGCCATCTGAGATATTTTCCCCAAGTAGTTAAGATTCTACAAAGGAACTTGGCTATGATACCAATTGTTGAATAATTTTAAGAGATTGAGAGGGGGGTTAATCAGTCTACACAAAAAACTAACACCTGCCAGAATTGAAACTTTTAGCACAACTCATACTCCTTTAGAAGATAAAGATAGAGCTTTAATCAAATCAATAGTAAAGAAAATTATAGCATTTATAATCTTTAAAACTTTTAGAAAACTTAACCAATAAAAGATATAGTAGTAATCATATAAAAAAAGAGAGATGGAAATAGAGAACACACACATGCACAAGGAGACACCATATTTACGTGGAAAACCCAATGAGGGAAAGAGCATTGTGAGAGTTAACTCACAATATAATGTTCACTACCAAAAAGACTTGCCAAAAGGTTCACTTCCTAGGGAAAGATATAAATAGGACTTGCATCATTGAAGTACCAACTAATAGTAGGAGTGAGATACATGGACCTGATGAGATTCACTATCTCAGAGTAGTATACAATATGATTAAAATAGAATTACAAATATTTCCAACACAAATCTCTATTGATCGAGGCATTCAAACACAATTGAACTTGTCTTTCACAATATTAAGTACTATCTTTGTTGGATACTCAATATGATTCACTCACACACTTCTTCAGACTTATACATTTCACATATAATATTATAACCCAAATTATCTTGCATTTATATTCATCACAACAATTTAATTCTTTAATCAAGTCATCTAGGAAGAGAATAAGAAATGAATATAACTTGTCAGCCACCAAAGAATAATATAGTACTATCTCAAAGATAGAGAGAACCAAAACAATCTTAGCACTTATTTCAATGTGATCCAAAAATATTTAAACATAGGAACATATCAACCTAAGTCGACATCAAGGAAATGTGTGGATGAAATATTGAAGCACACACTCATTCGATCCATAAACACTTTAAATTGAATTTACTTGATGTGGTCCCAAAAATTATAGGTCATGAATTAAATATATCATGATACATCTTCCATTGTTGGTGTATACCCCAAGCATGCATCAAAAGCAAAGGAATGGATGCTATCGGCTAGATAACCACTAATAACCCAGAAAGCCTACTCAAGTCACAATTCAGTACCAACGTAGCCAATCAACACCATGTGAATCACATAGGGATGTCCCTTAAAAGTTCAACATCACTTGCACACACTTCTTTCATATTGTCATGCCATCAACAACTATTGCATATCAAACAAGTACAAAAAACTCTATTTAGGAAACACAAAACACATAATTGGCTGTTGTAGCATTTGTAAAATAGCTTATGGACCACTTCAACATATGATATTGGAATCGAGACATTTCATTGACATTGAAAGCACATTCACCAAGATACATGAGTAGAGACATCAATGCAGAGAAATATAGAGAATTTCTTGGACCAGTCCAGATAACTAGCAACACTACCAACCTTCTACAATTCATAGAACTCTCCTTGGAAACATAGGTGACCTAATAATATAGAAGTCTAATATACATCAAGCACTAACATTGAATACCAAATCATAAGACTAGAACTACAGCAGTGGAGTAATGTGAAGCATTCTCCTAGATAGACTTGTATGTAACTTCCAGAACAAAATATATTTGAACATGCAAAGACCAAAACTCCCTTTTAGCAACATATATTATCATGAACAATAGGAGAGAACATAATGCATACTGTATACCTTCAACAAAATATCTCCATCATTTTCCATGCTTCTAATCCTCATCTTAATATATCAGTATGAAATCACCTCTACTGGTAGTAATAATGTGTTATATGAATATCAACAATCCTTCTTTGATAAGGCATGGCATCCAGCCATGAAATTATTTTTTTAGATAAGGCATGGCATCCAACCATGAATTTATTTCTTTAGATAAGGCATGACATCCAACCATGAACTTCTTCAATTCTTTGAACTTTTCCTAGCAATCAATGTTGACAATAGCTGCTAATAGATCAACAAACTTCTTAGTGTTAACATCAATGAAAAACATCTGTGTTGAAATCAATGAAAATAAAACAAACATTAGTGTTGAAATCAATGACAACAACACAAACATCAATTTTTACATCAATGGCAACAACTATCACTAGAACTAGTCTCTTCGAGACTCCATTTAGCAAGATTCATTGGTTGTTCTTTCACTTTATTCTTCTGATCATCAAATCCAATACTGGTTTTTATATGCTGAGATCTTTGACATCCCAATATTTGATCCAAAGTCTCAATACTCTTCCCAAAATTCAATTGAAACTAATAGTTTAATTTTTCAAGATCTTTCCTTAGTGAAACATTTTTTTCTTCAAGGTTCTCACAGTCCTTATCTTTTGACAGTAGTCTTTCAATTAAAACCTCTTCAATTCTCTTCTCTTCTTCTACTTGAACCTCCAAATCAATGATCATATTTTTAGCACTGTCAAGCTTCTGAGATAGATTTTCTTTAGCCTTCACATCTTCAACAATTAATTTCTTTAGTCCCTAGAATTTTCTTTAGACTTCACTTCTTCAACAATTATTTTCTTCAGTCCCCTAATTTCCTTTCTGGTAGAGAGTAACTCTTCCAAAAGATCTACTTTTTCATCATCATTTCTAAATTTCATGTTAAAAACATTTTTAGTAGTTTCTATGGCCATGAATACAACTTTATCTTTTTTATCTCTGGAGGTGTCTTCATCCTTATCATCAATAGAGTAGCCTTCCTCATTAATAAAGAAACTCTTTTATGCCTCTAAACTTTATTCCCTTTCTAAAATGATTTCTTTCCATACTTTTTGTCAACATTGTTAGAGTTATTATAAGGACACTTAGCAATAAACTATCCTACATCACCATAATTAAAAAAAATTAAAGGTAACTTACCTTGGTACTTTTTGGAACCTCCCTATAATTTTCTAACAAAATTTTCTTCCTTTGAATCTGATCAAACATCATAATCTAGATCAACTTTCTTCTTGGATGCTCTAAAAGTAGCCTCTTTCATTATTGAGTTTTCAATATCAAATCTCATTTCATAGATAGTGAAAATTCCATTTAGTTCAGCCATTTTCAAAGAATTCATATCTTTATCTTTTTCAACAAAAAACTTTAGGATCAAACCTTGTAAGAAGACATTTGAGTACCTTTTTCGTAATCATGCTTTCCTTCAATTCCGCACGAAGACCTATGATAGAGTTGACAACCTCATCAATTTGGAGAAGAAATATGGAAATTCTTTCTTCCTCCTTCATTTTTTAGACTTTCAAACTGAGCTCTATGAGTTTGAAGATTTTCTTATTTCTCCTTGTCATCACCTTCATTTATAGTGTGTAATTTCTCCCATACTTGATTCACTACCATGCATTGCATGACCTTCACAAATTTAGAGTTTGATAATCCACATAAAATAGCACTCCTAGCCTCAACATTATTTTCATATGCCTTCTTTCAGATTGGATCCCTTCGAGGATTTTTCAAGAATATCATATCTATCTATCTACAATAGGATTTTTCATAGGGCCATCAAGTGTGATTCAATCCTTACTTTCCAAAATTCATAATTGGATCCATCAAATACTAGTACCTTATTTGCAGAAAATCCTTCTCGAGCTACAGATTGTGCCATCTTGGACCTACATTAAGTTGTTAGGCTTCTTTAAAGGAAATTGGCTTTGATACCAATTGAAGGGAACATAATCTACTCAGAGGGGGGATGAATCAATAGATAAAATATATTTAAAACTCTTGAAAACATATATCTAACCATGAAACTTGAATATTCACCACCACTAAATAAGTAAAATTCATGAGCACACATTCAAACAGTAGAACACTAGATATACATGGAAACCCAAGATGGAAAAAACCACAATGAGAATAGCTGCTTGGATCTACTATCCAAATATAGCCTTGCAAAGCATGAATACAATAAGGGAATTTATAATATGAAATACAAACCAATCTAATAGAGACACCAATCCTCAAAGGTATTTGTAGGAACCAACCTAGTGGAAATACTAATCCCCAATACAATAATCTTAGCACCATCTCTATGAGTAGACCACCTACTCTACAAAATTACAATGATAAAGGTTGTGGAACTTTAGTGTTGATTGTTAAATATCCAATATACTGAGAGGGGGGGGGGGGGGTGAATCAATATATTCTTAAACTTATTGAGCAAATACCATCCAATAAATCCAAAGGATATGATGATTAAGATAAGAAAAATCATCAACAAAACATGAAACACAAAACACAAGACACCAAAAATTTTACATGGAAAACCTAGAGTGGGAAAAAACACAATGAGGATTAACTCACAATATAGTATAACCAGTTATAAGATATTACAAAGGGGTGGCTCAATGCCAAGACTCACTGTCCAAAAATGGGAGGCTCACTTCCTATAGAAATGAAGTAACAAAATGGATAACCACCAGAATTGAACTGATGAAAGTACACCTCAAGTGAAAATTTAGTTCCTTTGTAGCTTAGTAAATTCACATTCCAGTAGATCACACTTTTCCCTTTTCTCTGCCACATATAATTTGCTAATATTCGTTCACACCAACTCTCATACTCACCATATCTTCAAAAACATCTTATATATATATTTGATTGTGCATAGAAAATAATCAGGTCGGCTTCACAAGTCTTCTCAGTGAATAATTCAAATGTGTGGCATGCAAAATGCCAACATGGATTACACAATTTTTTTTAATCCATTACATCTTCAACCACTTGATAGGTCATCCAACAATAGACCTAATAGAAAAAAAATTAAACAGAAAAAATGATACTGAGTATTATACACACGAGTTCCTGTCCATGCATTTATCACTCACAAACCATTTCCCAAAAACTGAATTAGTAGACCGAAGAGGATCCCAAAGAAAAATATCGAAGGTTGATCCTACATTACCGGTTTAGAAGACCAGATCAATGTGACTTTGAATCTTGCAGTTGCAACCCATATATCATGGTGACATCAATGACAACAAAACTATTAACAAGAGATATGACATTCTTCATTCTTCCAACAATCTCCCCCTTTTTCATTGATGGAAACATGTGCCAAAAATAATTTACATACATTCTATGTACAAAATATACTCTATTTCTCTTTTCTCTTCTCCCCCTTTGACATCAAGGACAAAGGTCGAACAAAAACATGAAAGATATGTACACAGGGTCCAAAAAAACACATAGAATCAAACTTCTAAACTCCCCCAGAGGAGTTATCCCAAGCAATGTAAAAAATAGAAATAATTTTACCCAGAGGAGGTAGCACTTTGTAGTTCCTGAAGAATGCCTTGCCAGGACACTTTCCCATTCTCCCAACTCTGCTTAGCAGATACCAGAATTTTGTTCAAGGATTCTAAAACAATAAAATTTTCTTCAGCTTCTTCCAAGTGTTTGGAGTCAAATTGATCTTATCCAAATTCTCAACATTAGCCAAAGCATTGGCTACCAGATCATACTCCATCCTCTAATTATCACCAAGTAGGCCGAATTTTCTGATTATTCCTTCCTTCTTCTTCTATAGCATGAATTTTTTTTCTCTATGCACAAAAATGGCATTCCAAGTTGATCTCTCTCTGTCCATGGATACATTGTAGGTGTTGGAGATAGGGTTCAACTAGGAATGAATGGAGTCCATGAGATCTTTTATGCTTTGAGAGGCATCAGACCACCTTATACTATAGGAAAACATAGAAGTATCTTCAGATTCACAAGCCTTTACATATTCAAGGCTCTTCTCTACATTGGTATGTACCATGGAACATTTGTTGTGAAGGATCAATAGCCTTTTCTCGTTCAGTTTCTCTTCCACATCTTATTTTATTTTCTCAATAATTCCTATGGAATGCTCCTAGAAGGAGTCTAATAGAAGCTTTAGGTTCTCAACTGAAGAGAGAGAGATGTATCTACAAATGTGTCAGGAGTGACATCCTATAGTGCTTTAATGGCATCTTCAATGATCTCAATTCCCTTTTGATGCATTTCTAAGATTTATCTTCTATTGGATGCATGAAATACATCACCTAATACCAATTTATGTACCAATGAAATCTTGTTCATATTTGCATAACCTTGATTCAGTGGAAGTTGCAGGAGTTCCAGAGGAATTACTGGTTGAAATCTAATATGCTTAGACAATAGTCCCTCTAAGACATCATCACTGGAGGAAGATTCTCTAGTGGAATTTTGTGATTCTACAACTTGCTAGGATACTTATACATTCATTCCAATAATATTGTTTGATTCCTTATTTCTATTTTCTCCTTCTTCTGCTTTTTTTTTTTTTCTGCATTCTCTTCCTTTGCACTATTTTCTTCTAACTTTTCTTCTTCTACCTTTTCTTCTTCAATTTTCTCTTCTTATTTTTCTTCTTCCCTCTTCTCTTCTTCTTCCTTATCTCTATCTTGTTCTTCAGGGTGTACCAGAGGGGCAACAACATGAATTTATGCTTCAACATGTTTTTCACTTGCCAGATTCAAATTAGCAACATTGATTTTTGGTAGAACATTTGTACTACCCTTTTCTAGAAGGGTATTGGTGTCATTTATTTTCAGGGGTACATTATCATCAGCAAAACCAAAAGAGGTTCTTCTACAACTTCCATAGAATTTAATTTTATAGATTTAGGTGTTGAACCAAATGCACCAGTCATGACATACTTTACTGTAGTACTCCTGATAGTACTTATTGTTTCCTTCCTTATTCCTTTGATTTCCTTCCTATCTTTTTTCATCAGAGTATTAACTTTTCTCTTCACCCTGAACATATTATTACAAATCTTCTACAAAGTTTCCAAATTATTTGGAGACAAAGAAGATGTAATTTCTTTATATGCTTTATTTATTATCTTGTCTTCTAGCTCAACTACCTTTTCTCTTCTCTTCATTAGTATTTCCCACAAGTTTTCAGAAAAAACACACCTAATGTTATCCCATTTAGCTTCCAAAAGGATGAAATATTTGAGAATGACCAATATTATTCTTTCTTTATCTTCTCTTCCTACTAAATCATACACTTCCACTCTGGATTTCACCATATTATCTTGATTCACCATATTATTCACCAAAACATCTAGTTTGAGTGGGGAACCAAGCCTTATCAAAGAAGCGTTATGTTTTTCTTGGTCCAATGGAACTTCTTTTGTAGCTTTTTCCTTCTTTTCATCATTAACATTCTATTAATTAGTATCTTCTAAGGATGACACAAAGCAAACTTTCTTTGAACCAACACTGGTTTCTTGTGATGCTCCTTCACCGGAGGAGACACTCACCTTTCTCTTTCTTGTTAGTTTTGCAGATAGATCTTCTTCCTCTTCCTCCTTATTATCAGTTATGCTCATATTATTTTCCCTAGTAGCCTTTTATTTTCTTCTTTTAATGGGGGCTAATGAAGGAACAATTTTCCTCTTTCCTGATTTGGAAGTTGTTCTGAAAGGGGTTGGGCCTTTTCCTTTGTCAACAGTGTTGGGCTCAATCTTCACTACAACTGATCTAGAAGCTGGTATGGAAGGAGGGGTCCTACCGGATGTCCTTACACTAGGTAGTTCATCAAACTTTTGTCCTCTAACAGCTCTTCCTATAGCCATCTCTTTAGTTGTGAAACCAGATTTCTTGAGCATTTTTGTTATAGTTTTCTTCCTTGGAGCTTTGTTCTACTCCAAACGGACTTCCATGGATTTCTCTACATAAGTTCCAATCTGAGGTTCATTTGGATATTTTAGACTCTTCAATAACACATAACCTTCAACATCATGTTTTGATACTTCATAACCAAGAGGCTAGATCTAGATGGTCCAGGGTTCAATCGCTTCTATCATACACTCATCAGAAGATACATGAAATATAATCTTTTTTTTTATATTTTTCAACAATCTTCCCTGGAATTTTGTCTCTCTCATTCATATTATTCTTAAACACATAAAATAATATCGTCAAGGCATTTTCTGAATTGTTCACATCACCCAAACTACGCATGTGATCAGAAATTTGATGTGCAACTGGTCGGGATGGGTTCCAATACACTATTCCAGATTTTCCCAGAAGCATTTTGAGAAAGTAGAATAATAGGCACACAATTAGAGAACAAAACTTAAATGAGCACTTCTTCTCTTTTGACATTCTCAGATTATCAAGCAACTGTTGTTGAAGTATCTCACATAAATCATAATTTGCACCATTTACAATCATGTCATAAGCAATATAAATAGTTGTAGCAAACACAAAATTCTCTTTGTTGGTGAAGTATATTTTGTGACCAATCATTATGGATGCATACTTCATGGTTGGATTAGTGATAGGTTTTGTCGCAAGAGCCCTCTTTTCATAGGTTGCACTAGAGTGAGATTCGTTACTATTTCATTTTTCACTGCTTTTAGCATAGGTACTGGTCAGGTGTCGAATAGTCTGGTGACAACTTTGATTGCTTCCTTGGTTATCAAGTGTGGCTCATGGGTCCATAGGGACTGATCATTTATTCTACTAAGGACCAATTTTATATAGTGATCATGTACTGTAGAACAAAAAATTGGAAAGTTGCTCCAAGAGTCCAAATTATTTATCACAAGATTCGAGTACTCAGGTTTTACCAAGAAATAATCTCCAGTGAGTTCATTTATCCACATATCAATCAATTTGATATGATTGAATTCTTCTATCTTAACCATAATGTACATGCTTGTATCTTCTATCGGCATGACACCATGAGGAGTCGAAGAGAAAGCACCCATAGGGTCATCCTCGAAGACCTTCATGAAGTATTTCTTGTAGGAGGGTCTAGGTCTTTCTATTGTGTTTACAACTACAAGAGTTTCCATTTTCTATTTACCGAGCTCTTAAAGGATTCAAGAAGAAATTTTCACAAGCTCACATCAACAGAAAATCAAGAAAGACCTTTTCCTTCACAAATAGCCAATACTAGGGTTTGCACCAGTCGCACCTAAATTCGCTCAAAATCACTCCAAGTCATTCTTCACCTCTTTCAAATGCACAAATGATCAAGATGCCTTTATGAATTCACTTTATAGATTAATGTGATGCCCTAATTCACATTTAATGCTCTTGAAATTTGAAAATATGGCAAACTTCCTTATCTACACTAAAAAACCCTAATATGCTCCACAAACAAGCATACATGCCTCTTTTCTTCCGATTTATTTTTCAAAACCTTTGCATACTTATTTATTACAACCTCACTTCATGTCTAAGACTTACACACTCAAAATCAAGGGGGTTCAAGATATTTTCTACTAAAGCTTCCCCTAAGACCATGCTAGGTCTAGTTCTCAGAGGATTCATCTGCACTAGATGAGGGTATAGATGCATTAGTAGTCCCTGACTCTTCTTTCTTTTTCCATATCTTAGTCATTACTGGCTTAACTTATTCTTAGTCAACCTTCTTCATAGGTTCATTCTTCTCTATCGAAGCAGTTTGTTTTCCCTTTTTTCTTCAACATACCTTTGAAATATGTCTTGGTTTATTACAATTATAACAAACAATACTTCTTTCATTTAATTGACTTCCATTGAACCTTGTTCTGCACTGATTCATTTTATGCCCATATTTGTTGAATGTATAGAAATAACAAACAAATGATTGATTTATCCTTCCTCCATTAAACCAATTAATCATCTGAGTTCTGCATTCATTAGATCTATTTCTAAACTTATTATAGGTATAGAATTTTCCAGGGAAAGAACCAGAGAATTGATTCATCCTACTCCTTCATTTAGTTGCCTTATGTCCAGACTTGTTGCATGAAAAACAAGTGCAATTGAAAAATGGGTACCTTTGTGCATTTGGTTGTCTAACATGTGGTTTCCTTCCTAGATTTCTTTTCTTCTTCCGTTAACTTGAGTCTTTTGATCATTTTCTACTTTTTAGCTTTAACCAGCTTCTAGTGCCAATCCTTCTTTGTCTTTAGAGGGTTTATGTCTTGCAATTAGTTCATCAAGCTTGGTAGAGCTTGTTTTGAAACTATCTTCACAATTTTTTTATTTTTCCAGTTTTGCTCTCAGATTTACCACTTCTTGTTAAATCCTAGAGCATTCATCATACTTATTCTTTATTTTTGTATTCAAGCATTCTTCAATCCTCTTCTTTTCTTCCACTTGCAACTTTAGTTCGGTAACATCTTCATTTGCTCGCTTCAATTGCTCGATGAATTTTCTATGTCTCTCTTTGAATTTCTTTAATTGTTCCTTCAATTTTAGGATGCATTCATTTGCTTCATCAAGATTTTCTTTCAAATCTCTATTCTCATTTTCAACTTTGTCAAGATCACCAAGGGCAGTCCAGAGTTTTGCATTATCCTCCATTTGTTCAATCTCCAAGATCTCCCTCAAGCTATTAGACTTCTCCAGAGGAACCAAGCTCTGATACCAATTGCTGAGAGGGGGGGGGGGTGGGTGAGTTAGTATATTATTAAACTTATTGAGAAAATGCCTCCAATCAATCCAAAGTATATGATAATTAAGATAAGAAAAATCATCAATAGAACATGAAAAAAAAACACAAGAGACACCAGAATTTTTATGCGGAAAAACCAGAGTGGGAAAAACCATGGTGAGGATTAACTCACAATATAGTATAACTAGTTATAATATATTACAAAGGGGTGGCTCACTACTAGGACTCACTGTCCAAAAATGGGAGGCTCACTGCCTACAAAAATGACGTAACAAAATGGCTAACTACCAGAATTGAACTGATGAAAGTACACCTCAAGTGCAAATTCAATTCCTTTGTAGCTTAGTAAATTTGTATGCCAACAGATCACACTTTGCCCTTTTTTTTTCCACATATAATATGCTAATATTCGCTCACACCAACTCTCATACTCACCATATCTTCAAAAAAATCTTATATATATATATATTTGATTGTCCATAGACATAAATTAGGTAAGCTTCACAAGTCTTATCAATCAATAATTCAAACATGTGGCATGCGACAACATGTTGGTAAGGATTACACAAAAAAAATTTAATCCATTACGTCTTCAACAACTTGATAGGTCGACCAACAATAAACCTAATAGCAAAAATTGTAAATAAAATTATGATACTGAGCATTTGTACACATGAGTTCCTGTCCATGCATGCATTTATCACTTGTAAACCATTTCCCAAAAATTGAAGTGGTAGCTATTTATCAGAGAGGATTCCAGAGAAAAATATCGGAGGCTGATCCTGCATTATCAGTTCAAATACAAGATTAATGTGACTTTGAGTCTTGCAGTTGCAACCCATATATCATGGTGACATCAATGACAAATTTGTTTTTAACAAGAGATATGATCTTCTTCATTCTTCCAACATTGATTACATAGATTATAAATAGTTTGAGCTTGCTTCAAACACTCTTTGACTCTTCTTAGGATCTTCTAATAGTGGTGCACAATGATTCAAATTATTTAAATTGAATAATTCTTCCTCATACAATTGTATATTTAATCACCACCATCTCTTTAATTATACTTCACATTGTGAATCTACAAAAATGTATGATTTTATAAAATAAATTACATTAACAATCCTCCATGTCATTGAGGGCTTTGTATTTTACCTAGATGACATAAGGTGGACCTAAATTCAAATTACATGAGACATGTAGCCCGTCGGTCCTAAATAAAATTTGTTCCACCAAAAGAAGATTCCATGTGCTTCCAAAGGAACCTTAATTGACTCCTATCTTAACTCCACAAGATAAATTTAAATGTTTCACACTACTAGTCATTACCACACAATTCTTGAAGTCCAATTGGTTGATAGAAAAGCACAAAGAGCCTTCTATCACTTCAAACTTATTTCATGTTGAACATATCTTCTAAAAAAATTGGAAAATGATAGAGCATGTGTAGACACTCTTTATTCAAACTATAGAGACAAAAAGACCTTCAGGAATAGATACTGAACATAATTGTATTGCTAGAGATATCTATCTACCCTAAGAAACTAAACTGAAACATTTTGAATCAGACATCTGGATCACTTCTATCAAAATGAACAAATAAAGTATGATACTAAATATAGTCTTTAAATTATTTTATCAATATAGATAGAAATATATACTTTTCCATCAAATCAAAATGATATGTTAGTAGAATCGCATTTAATTCTCATCGATCTCCTAAAAAGATTCCTTTGAAAATATAGTGAGTTCCTTTGACATGAATAAACTCATTTGACATGAGTGACAACCTTTGTTCAATAGTACTATCATATGGTGAGATATAATTCTTTTAGATATGTAAACACCTACAAGGAAAGGAGGAAGGTGAGCCCTTGTACCATTGAAGACCTAGCTATCCCCCTTCAAGAGTGCAACCATGTATCTATGTTCTTCTAGGTTATTTTATTTACTGGGTCTCTGCTAGCAAGGAACACCTTCAACACTAATTAGGCTGTACTTCTTGGAGTGTTTTATTGTTAAGACCAATGTTAATATTCAACCTATCACCTCAACAACTATCATTTTTTCTATGTGACTACTTTTCTTGCCAAATTTTGGTCAAAAACACTCAAATCATGCCAAATTATGTAGAATCATGTAATTTACCTTCAAAACTTCATATTTGAGTATTCTACCACACAACTATTTATCCTTCTATGTAACTATCTATCGTATAAAACTTAGAAAACTTAGTTTTAGGCTAAAATAATACATTTATTTAGTCTTGTGGTGCAATTATTGTCCTATGCAAAATTGTATTCTTGTGGCACAATTATCCAGCTATATGGTGTATTTATTCCTTCCTTTGGCACATTTTGTACCATCTTGTGGTGCATTTGTGGAACTATGTGGTATGTGGTACATTTTTCTTAGCCTATAACACAACTGATTCTATTGTAAAAACCATATTGTCCTCCATTTTTACATAGAAACACACATTTGAATCAATTGGTGCAATTGTCATATCCCAAGTCATAATTGTATTATATTTCAACATAATTATTCTATCATTTAGAGTGCTTACTATCATTAGATATCATAACTCCTATAAATATACCTACAATAAACAAACCTAAGATCTACTAGCATATAAAAATAGACCTAAGGCATGTCAACTAAGTTCATCATCAAAATATTGGGTCAAAATCTATAAATTATACCATTCATTGCAACCCCAACTTGGCAAGGATCACAAATCCTAGCTTGGTGGTCAAAATTATGAGTTATTTACATCATTTAAAATATCTTCAGAGTTATAATTTAATTCCATTGAAATAATTCCTTTGGAAACTATTTCAAGTGATCAATGACAATATTGACCCCAAATGCCACTCTGAAGGCCTTTAAAAATATTGATTTATTTTCATATTTCTTGGTGCCAACATGACCCAAGCTCTTCTAAATAGCTACTAGATCATTAATCATGTATCACTCATCCACATCACATCACCAGCCTTCACTTACATCCATATTTTATAAGGTCATCACAACCATATGTTTCTTACAAGGCCACAACACAAGAAACCATAGATTCTAATCCTAGTAGTTCAAATGTCACAACACCCGTGGGGCTTTCTGAACTATAGTTTGGAATGCCTAGTCATTTATTTGATCCTCATGAATACGAAACTCCAAAACCAGAACAACAACCTCAATATATGAAAATCATCATAGAAGGAATTACAAATAGATCTATGGAATATGAGGAATCAACTAAAGATAAAATTTTGGAAATTGAACAAGATCTCTCCTTAGCTATAGCACTTGATTCCCTCAATGCTTCAGATTCCAACACATGTAATTTCTTAGACATGCACAATAACATGCACAATACAAATCATTCATATAACCTAAAGAAAAAATTTCCATCCAACCTACTATCACTTCCATTTATTCCTCACACTCACCTAATAGCACACCTTAAAAAATTTCCAAGTCATCATCCCATAATCAATCATAGCTACTAATTCCACACAAGTATCATTACCTCCCATACACCATGCAAATAACCAACACATTATATAAAATAACATGTATTAATACTATCTCCCCCACTTCCATAGTGTCACAACTATATCAAACCTCAAATAGAATCTTCACCCAACTTACATATGAACACAAGCACCATTTAGTATCAAAACACTATCATTTTTTTTTATATCAACAAAATATTCCATTCAACATCTCTAATATCTCTACTCAAATGAACAATACCCAAGTACCTTGATATACACCCTATAGTTCTCAACCACTTACATATAAAGTTCATACCTACATACTTAACAACCTTAACACCACCCATCAAAACTATAATCCCACATCACAATATCTATATGATACCACCTCAAATCCTAATCAAAACATAAATCCATCTAACCAAAAAATATATGAACATAACCCCACTTAAAATATCATGACATATCAACGACACATAGATACACCAAAATTCAACGTGAACCCATCTAACCCCAACATTCACCAACAATACCCTTCTCAAAAATCATAAACCTTCAACAACAATTCACTACATCAAACCACTTTTCTAGCTCTAGAATACATCTGCTCATGCCTACAGTCCACAAAACTATTTACATATTCACCAAAAAATCCCATCACCAATTTACCCCAAGGTAAATCATCATCACATCCCATATTGAGTTATAATAACATCAACATACCCACTTTCATGCACTTGAACTATTTTTCTCTATAAATGCAAGATCTCCAACAAAAAAAATGAACATCCACATGGGACCAATGAAATAGAGCTACACACTAGAGGACATATGCCCCTATTATTTTGACATGATCATAACCATTCCACCCTTTCCACATAATTTTGAGATGCCTAAATTTAATAAGTACATAGAAAAGGGAGACCCTCTTGAAAACATTAGAGAATTTTGTGTAGCCTACTTAGAGGTTGTGCATAATGATACTTATCTTATGCATATTTTATCAGGAAACTTAGGAGGTAGGCCATGGAATGGTTTTCTTGACTTCCATCTAGAATTAAAAATTTCAATGACCTAGCTCAAAAATTCATTTCATATTTCTCCTATAACAAAGAACATGAGGTCTCAATGATCGATCTATGCACCACAAAACAAAAAAATTGAGAATTTTTCACCTAGTTCATATAGAGATGGAGAATCTTAGCTATTAAATTCCTATGCCATATAATAGAGAAAAAATTAGTCCAAATATTCATCCAAAATATGAATATGAAGATAAGATTCCATCTCAAAGTTTAATGCTTCAATACTTTCAACAAGGTCATAAAAAAAGGCTTACCATTGTGAAAACCCTTATAGCCAAAGGAATCATCAAGATATTCAAATATAACAAAAAATATATGATCTCCTCAAATGATAAATCATATTTTTGGAATAAAAATATAAATGTGGTCAATGATCATGTGGTTGACACCAAGATGGCCCAACATGTCCAACCCACCTTAATATTACAAGAACCACCCAATGTCCAAACATCGATGGAAGTCCAAGATAAATCACAAAGAGGACCTCCTATACAAAACATCCCACAAATAAATATACTCCTTTGGGAGAGCCCATCGAATCAAGAATCCAAAAAATAGTCCACTCAGATTTACTTACACTCCTAGAAATCACATAGTATGAACCTCAATTGAAACCCACATGGTGGAAGGACACTCATTTATTTGAGTACTAAAAGGCCAAAGTACATAAAACTCCAAATTATATCAAGCTAAAGAATCTCATTCATGATTATTGAACAAGGTGACATCACTATTGAATATAATTTGAACAAGTCATATTAAAATAATCACATTAATAATATTCTAGCTCACATGATGAAAATTCATATATATATCAAAATAATTTTCCAAAACATGATTAAAACCATCCATCTATAAATGGCTCATGTCACAATAATGGTGTTAGTCCTAGCCATAACATATCCACCTCATTTGACTTCATAATAGCTTGTATTGAAGAAGCCTACCCACAAGAAGATTCCATCTCTCCTCTCATTCCTTCATACTCTATACCTTCAAAAGATCAATCAATTATATTGAAGTTGATGATTGAACTCAATAGCACCCATAAGTTACCTACAAGAAATTATCCTATCACAAAAGGAAGATCAAAGCCTTTGATAAGATCATGCAACCTTGAGAGGAAATGATCCAAAAAAATAACTAATTTTCTATGAATTAATATGAATAGTTCTGAATGAATGATTACAATGAATGTGCATACTTATAAAAGAATGAAAAGGAAAAACCTAGATGAGGATTGAATTAGATTGTGACAAGTGTCTTAATCTCATGTAATGAGACAACTAGATCTATAATTAGCCCAATCTAATAATAAAAGATCACTCCTACATTTAGCTTGAGTGAACTAAAGTCCTACATCCAAACTACTAAATAGTTCATCCACATCTTACATCCCCCATCAAAATCCAACATCCCACCTAAAATCCAAAAATCCTAAATCTCACATTCACTATGTCTTAGTAGCAACACTTTATCATAAGGACTTTAATGGAACTCTATCATAATGTTTGCAATAGGTAAATCCAAATCTAGTAGAAAAAAGGATCACAATAACATCCATGGGCTATATAAAGTTCCCTTATCTCAAGGAAAAGTAACTCCTCAAAGAAGGAAATTATTGGAAAATTATGATAGTTGCATCTATATCCACACCACCAAGTGGTCTAACATAGTTTATTATCATGAAAAATAAAATAATAGTAAAGATAAAATTTTCCCTCTTATGAAGAACACTTTAGTGGCACTTTGGACAGGTACCATGATGAAAACCCATTCGTAAGCATCATGTGTAGAATCAATTATATATGTCTACCATTGTAGTTGGGAGAATATTATCCACTATCCATCTAATCCATTCCACTTTTATCTATCTTCCATATCTAATAAAGACTAGGGGCATATACTTCAAAATATTCTTTTGGAAAAATCTTGACATGGTCATTTTACTTTGACCATTTACTATCCCATGTCATACCATCACCCACAAAATACTATCCAAACAATTATAAAAGGTAAAACATGTTATCTTATTAAAAGATAATCCTTGAACTCAAAATCACTTAGCCTAGATCTATTTGCATAATGCTTGTCCTTCACATATTCACTTCCATCACACTAATCTATTCACCGAATCATAGTGTCCCATATATTTCTAGACACTAGGGGTAGGTGATTACATATTGTATTGGAATAAATATTGATATACATATTCTAGCTCACTTTTTGATCTAGACACCTTCCAAAAATCCTTAAAAATTAAATATCTTGAAAAATAAATAAAAAAACACTTTCAAGAATTTTCCACCATATCATGAATAAAATATTCCATCAATATCAATCCAAACAATCCCCATCAATTGCATCTTGCCTACACTCCAGTGGGTTATCAAACTATCTAACAGATTTTTTTCTTAGCCTTGCTATAAATCTTGATCTTTTTATCCAATCAATCATCATCGAGATGTATCCTTCCCAATCATTGTGTTTTTCCTATCTTAAAAAAATATCCTTGCATTATTCTTATCATCAATAATGTTATCACTATTACCGATTAGTCAATTGAATCAATCAAATTTATCCTGGATAGAAATAAGATATCAAAATGTCTTTGATATCCGTAAACATTCATATCTCTTAATCATTCATCTTCATCATTATCATCACCATAAAAAAACAAAAACATCAAATAATCAAAAAAATATCCAAGACCATCGAATAATCCCAAAAGTCCAAAAAAATTAAAAGATTCCAAAAATTCAAATCACAACATCATCAACCATAGACATAATAAATTTCTTTTACCTAGACATGACACTTAAGTAAGAACAAACTATGCATTACCTACAAATTTCGAGCTTTCAAAATACTATATCTAAACTAGCTTACTTCCTATTGATTGAATTCTCAATCAAATTTAGCCACCTTTATCCAAACCATAATTACTAAATGGATGCATTCTTCCTATAATAGGCCTTATCCAATATAAAAACATACCCCTTGGTGAGAAAATCTGATGGTTACTAATTTGTTTGGTCAATGAATCTTTTTATTTCTTGAATTATCATATTATCCTATTCCAATTTTCCTCAAGGATATCTTAAAATTATTAGAGGAGAACGAATGGGGCAAGGTCAATGTTTTCATAGTCCATGTTTGTGGAGTGTTCTTGTTGCATTACTAGGGCATGCATGTTCCTTGTGTTTGGGATCTACTTTTAGTATTGACAAACTTCCTTTGTATATAGGGTCATTTAATACCTTTTTACAATAGAGATATTATTCTATTGTTGGAAAAAGTCACTAAAACTATCATGTGGTGTTTTCATTGATGGAAATCCTATGAGTTAATCAGGTATGCATATCTTCATTCGAGCTTACTAATAGATAGATTGAAAATCGTCGAGGCAGAATAGGGTATCCGACAACTCAACATTCATCATTCTTTGTAAAGATTTCAGGTTATCATTTTGTGTTGCACATCTTAGGAAACGATTATTGGTGTATTATCTCTATTGAGATTGAAGCGTAGTGGCTCATACCAATTCACATGGGAATTAGAAGATCTAGTTGGCATATTATCAGTTTTTCATGTATAAAGGCCAACTTCATAAATGCATTAAGTCATAGATGTATGAGAACTAATTAGTTGAGTATCCCTATGTTTTTAGATCTTTTATTGGGTCCTAGCCAAGTTGTGGCCGACCATTAAGGGTATGCATTGCATATTTCTCATTATGTGAGCCAACAGTTGTAATATTATTATGTTCTATTGAAGACGAAAAAGTGTAAATAAATCCTATGTTGCAGATATATATACATGATCATCTGTATCATTTTGTGTGGTGTACATATTGAGTTAATGTACAAATTGTGAGTTAGAGAATAGCAGTGGTGCAATAAAGCGCAGTTTCACTTGTGCATAGAAGATCTATGTTGTGTGTATGAGCAGAGAAAAACAAAATTACAGAATCAATCTGTAAGGCATCACATCTATTATTGTGCCTAATCTGTAACTGTAACCAGGAATTTTAGATGCTATCATCTTAGTTCAAATCTTCAGATGGTTTTAATCTGAACACTTGGGCAGTAAGTCCTCTTTTCTTTGAGCAGTGAGCTCTAGGCAGTGCACCTAAATGCAAGTGCATTCCCATTTTGTAATCTTCATTTTCAGTATACTTAGAATCATAATTATGGATTGGCCATCCACTATGGTTTTTCCCCTAAGAGGTTTTCCACGTAAAAATATTGGTGTTATGGCATTGTATTTACTTTTTTGTTTATGTTTTATGATTGAATGTTCCTTTGGCTTGAAAATTGAAGGCTAATAAAGTTAATTTTTGCACAACACTGATTCACTCCCCTCTCAGTGTGGCTTGTTTCCAACAATTGGTATCAAAGCTAGTTCCTTAGAATAAGAAGTCTAACAGCTTGGGAGATCTTGGAAGAAATTTCAAATGGATTCAAGTAGTCTTGAACACAACTTATGGTGGCCCTAGATGACCTTGATCAGTCAAAAGATGAAGTCCAGAAACTACAAACGAATCTCAATGATGCAAAAAAATTCATCGAGTCTCCGAAAGAAAAAATGAACAAGTCAAGAGAGAATAGAAAGGAACTCTGTGATCAAATACAACAAAAAGACAACAAGAGCATTGAAGATGAACAAACTAGTAAACCCCTAAAAGAAAAGGTAGAGGAATTTGAAAAGCTTACCCAAGAGAATACAGTTCTGAAGGCTGAAATGGAATCCATCATGATGAAAATGACCAAAGAGATTGAAGAAAAAAAGAAGAATGAAGAAAGATTAGCTCAGTCCCTGAAAGAAAAATCTGAAGTATGTAGCTAATTGGATGATGAATTGGAAGTATCTAGAAATAGTGAAGAAGCACTTGAAAGACAACTGAATGATCTTAGAAATGAACTTGCTACTGCAAATGAATACAAAGATAATTTCAAAGCCAACTCAACCATGCTCAATGAACTGATTGAAAATCAAAGGACTCATGGTGATAAAAGAGGTCTTGGATTTGAGAAAGGAGAAAGCTCAAAATCCAGACAAAAGTATTCTAGACAAAGGAGATTTAGGCAAGGAAATCAGATGAACAATACTAGCAGGTATCTGGTAAGACAACCTAACGCTCAGAGATTTAATGGATACTGCTTTAATTGCAACAAGTTTGGAAACATGGCTTCTCAACGTAGAAGTAGAATGAATCAAAGTGGTCCATCCTTCTCAAGTCAATGTTTCAATTGTCATAAGATTGGTCATAAGTCAAGTGAATGCAAAACTATGATGAATCAATTTCATAGAAACATCAGATGCTATACTTACAATATACCTGGACATATTTCAAATCAATGCAAATCAAGATGAAACCAATAGAACAATCGGTCTAGTAAAAGGAATGTTGTATGCTACAATTGCAACAAAGCTAGACACATTGCTATATTCTATCGGAACAGAAAAGGTCCGGTAAATCAAAGAAGGAATTTGCAAAAGGATGTGAAAGGAAAAAGTAAAGTTACTATAGATGAGGTCAAGCAAAAAATGTAGAAAAAATGGGTGAAGAAGAGTCCATCCATTGAAGAAACTACACCTGCACTAGAACCTATCTCTGGTAATTCCTCCAGGAACTAGTCTCAGGGCCTTGGCGTAGGGGGAGGATTTAAGAGAATCATTAAACCCTCAACTGGTAAATGTCACTGGATGTTATTACATACTGGAGATGGACAGATGCCCAACAAATATTGTTTAACTCATCAGAGGAAGTGGTGTACCGTGTTAAAGGTCCACAAAAGATTTATCAGGTTTTTTGTACATACAAATGGCGCAACCAAATGAATTAGGGAAAATGCATTTATTATGACAAAAAGGTTAGGTATGTGTTATAAAAGGTCACTTCTATTTCTCATTGTCACTTTTCCCTCTGGAGAGAAAGAAGTTGGAAAGCTCTAGGCGACTTAAGGCGAATCAAAGCAGAAATGTAGTGTGAAGGTGATTCAATGATTGATTTCAGGTCTGGTGGAAAAAGGTATTTATCAAGAAATTCTTGGATTTTATGATTTGGGCAAGATGAATACTCCTTTAGTGGTCAAAGTTAAGGACAAACCCCGTGATGAATTTAAATTGTATCCCTACAAGTCTTTAGAGACTGATCCATTGGGGGAATTTTCATCAGTTCCGCATAGAGTCTTGCATACCAAGGACATTAGGGTTTAAATTCATGCAAATATTAAAGAACTAGGAATTTCCCAACTTATGAATTTGTATAGCCATCATATCGTTGATGAAAAATTCTGTGTAAAATCGGAACATCAAATCCTAGAAACAAAGAAATTCACTTAGATGGTTAAATTTCTCATGTTCATGGAATTAGAATGGTGATGTTATGTCTTGAGTTGGGTACATGATTAGTTTATGTGGCTTAATATTCCCTTCAAAATTACTAAGGAAGTCATTAGAGCAGTAACTGGTCTAAATTCCTCCCGTGGTCTACCTATTTTGAAGTTTGTGAAAAATAAAACCATCACTGATGCTACAAGCTCAACATATGACATGAGAGGAATGACTGTTGACAATATTGCTGATATAAATGTTAGATTTGCATCTATGGTAATTAGTTATAAGATCTATAACTCTAGCTGAGAAAAATTTGTATCTGGTACGACAATTTATACTGCCTACCAAATGGTGAAAGAAAATATGGAATATGATCTCTATGAATTATTAAGGATTCAATTGATGGAAAACCTTGCGAAGATCATGAAAGACAAGAAAAATTCATTCAAATATGGTAGTATGATTTTATGTTTATTTTGTTATTTCATGGAGGAAATCCTAGGTGTTGGAAAAGTTCAGTGGTGAAAGAATATCCTGGTAGCCAAACATATTCGGGCTCTATTGTATAATCTTACAGATATCAAAAGTAGAAATGCAAATATCTGGGGTTATTTCAAAAGCTTTCAAGATAACATGCAATCCAAGGAAATTATTCCCACCATCATTGTGGAGAAATACAAAGAATCAATCTGTTTTATGGTGAATGTCGATCAATGCATGATGGAAGCAACAGATCCAAGAACTATTTGGATCATGCCTATGGGCTATGAGGTCGAGGAATTTTTTTTGGAAATGTATTCCCAACATCTATTAATAAAACCTTTGGATCTAACTAAAGAGAGGTTTTGGTACCTATGCAGAGAAGCACACTAAAACTCATAATGAGCTTAAGAAACTAGTAACAACCAAAAGAGTAAGAAAAGAAGTTTAAATTCTTTTAGAAATCTTGGGTGTATCCATGGAGAAACTAAGTGAAGCCAGGAAGAAAAGGGAAAAAGATGAAGCAGCAATAAAGAGGCAACAAAAGCACAATTAGCTAGTCAGACAACACCACCTATCCAATCTAGAACAACTAGAAGCTCGACATCTAAATCAACTCCTGCAATGAAATATGCTCCTATGAAAGATGAAAGCAAGAGATCTAGAAAGGAGGCCAAAAGAAAGAAAAAAAAAAAAAAGAGTGTACATGACTATTTTTGATGATGAGGAAATAGAATTCGATGAAGATTTCAAGGAAATCAAACAACAAGGCAGTAAAGAATCAACTCTGCCAAAATCCTCTGGTGTAGATGCTCAGGAAAAGAAGAAGACCAAGGTTGATACACCTAGTATATTTGTTGAAAATTTTGAAAAAGCAATAATCTTAGATGGAAATCTTAAGCCGCTTTATCAATGGTATGAATCTTTCTCTGAGTCTGATAGAAGAATTCTAGAAGAAGCTATAATAAAGCACATGAATATATTCAACAAAGTTTTGGTTGAAATCATGCCTAGCCTCCCAAAATTTTTGTATGATATTCTAGAATCAAGGAGATTAAGTGCCCTGACTGAAGAAGAATGAATGAGAAAGAATTCTCACAAAACTGTGTCTAGTAATGTCTGTGGAAGACATGCAAGAATTCCTGCACAAAGAAAAAAGGAAGTTCAGAAGCAAGTCAAGGGTCAATAAACTGATGATTGGCCAAACAGATGAAGTTTTACAAGAAACAAAACAAATTCTGAGAGAGTTGTACTACTGAGTGATAGAATTAAAGTTGCGACTGAGGAGACTCATACATATAATATATCAAATTATCTAGTCAAAGATGTAGAAGAAGGAAATTTTGATGCTAGCGAAAACCTTGAGATTCCACTTCTAGATAACAACATAGAAATCCCCATTGAAGTTGATGCAACTGTGAATGTGTTAGTTGAGTCTGCAGATAACACTGAAGAGAAATCAAAAGATTCAATTGAGGAAGCATTTTCTGAGGAAAATTAAAGTGATGTAAAGATGAAGACAAGAGACACTTCTGAGGCAGTTAAGAAATTCTTGGTGGAACATAAGGAAGAGATTGAGCCAGAATTACATAAAGGTTCCATTGACCTATCAACCTTGAGCCCAATCCAGATAATGAAGGTGGCCTCATTTGCTCAAGTAAAAGCTCAAGAAGAGCTGCTAAAATCTCATATTGAAGATAGTGAATTGTTGGCACTTGTGTCCGGAGTACTGGAGAAGATCACACCCTCCTTTGTGAAAGATCAGATTGAATCTTCATCTAGTGGACTGAAGAGGCTTATCAGCTCAATGAGTACTCATTTTGGGTCTCTTGAAAAGTCTGCATTGGAAAAACTGTAGAAGGAATTTGATGCTAAAAGGTTATGTGGAATGAAAATATTGATTGCCAAAGACAAAGTTACTTTGGCCACTTGTGTCAAGCACATATAGGATGCCTTATCTGAAGGAGGAAAGATTTAGAAATCCTGATGATCTTTTTCAAAGTTTACAGAAGCAAATGAGAAGAAGGTAAAAGATCTATAAAATCAATTAGCAAGTATATCCGAGGCATTTGATCCACTATCTGGTGGTGTTGGAAAAATTGAAGGTGAATTAATGTCTTTGCTAAATAGAATAAAAGGGATGAAGCATGAAAATGATAAAATTGTGTCGAGAACTTGTGAACTTAGAAGCATCATTAGCCCCAAAATTGATGTAATGGGCAGTGCCCTAAAAGAAGGAGAGGAAACTATGGTAGTCAATGATCCAACTATCTTGGAATCCATAGAAACACTATCCTATCTGATCTATGGACACTTAACCATAATGGAAAGTCCCAAATGATTCTGGGACTCAAATCTAGCACAACTTAAAAAGGATTTTGCAGAAATCTTTCATCTTTTGTAAAGTAAAGAAGCACCTTTGTACATACATAATTTTGATTGATTCTTTTTGGTATGCGACCCCTACCTTTTCCATTGATGTCAAAGGGGGAGAAGTGGAGTGAAAAATGTATGATCAGCTCAGGAGGAGAGTAGCATTTTTAAAATTTTGGATTGCAGTGAAGTTTATCTTGGTATTGATCCGACACTTAGTCATTTTTTCACTAAGTGTTGCCATCAATGCCAAAGAGGGAGATGTTTGGAAAAATTCACTGCAAGTGTCATCTAGTGTTGTCAATGATGGCAACCCTATTTGTTAATTAGGAACACATATCTTCATTCAAGCTTACCGGAAGATACATTCAAAATCATCAAGGTAGAATAGGGTATCCGAAAACTCAACATTCATCATTTTGTGTAAAGATTCCATGTTATCATTTTGTGTTACGCATATCAAGAAATGACTATTGGTGTATTATCTTTGTTGAGATTGAAGCGCAGTGGCTCATACTAATTCGCATGGGAATTAGAAGATACGATTGGTATATTCTTAGTTTTTCATGTATAAAGGCCAACTTCATAAATGTATTAAGTCATGGATGTATGAGAACTAATTAATTGAGTATCCCTATGTTTGTAGATCTTTGTTTGGGTCCTAGCCAAGCTGTGGCTGACCATTAAGGGTACGTATTGCATATTTCTCATTATGTTAGCCAACAGTTGTAATTTTATTACTGTTTATTGAAGCCAACAAAGTGTAAATAAATCCTATTTTGTGGATATATATGCATGATTGTCCATATCATTTTCTGTGGTGTACATATTGAGTTAATGTCCGAATTGTGAGTTAGAGCAGAGAAGAGGTGCGATAAAGTGCAGTTTCACTTATGCATAGAAGATCTATGTTGTGTGTATGAGCAGAGCAGAAAAAATCTATAGAATCAATCTATAAGGCAATAGATCTATTATTGTGCTTAATCTAGAACTGTAATTAGGCATTTTAGATGCTATCATCTCAGTTCAAATATTCATATGGTTTTAATCTGAACACTTCGGTAGTAAGCCCTCTTTTCTTTGAGAAGTGAGCTCTAGGTAGTGCGCCTGAATACAAGTGCATTCCCCTTTTGTAATCTTCATTTTGAGTATACTCAGAATCATAATTGTGGATTGGCCATCCATCGTGTTTTTTCCCCTAACAGGGTTTCCATGTAAAAATCTTGGTGTTATGGTGTTGTTTTTTTTTTCTTGTTTATGCTTTATGATTGAATGTTCCTTATGCTTGAAATTTGAAGGCTAATAAAGTTAATTTTTGCACAACACTGATTCACCCCCCCTCTCAATGTGGCTTGTTTCCAACAACTATAATATCACTTTTCTCACATAGTCTGATAAGGTTCTATTATGTTTGGTACAAATGAGGACAATTATTCTTGTTTGCAGAGTCAAGGTCATATCTTGGTGTACATATATCCATTTTCCATAATAAGCTCTATGGTGATAAAAATAATAAAAAATCATAGCATCAATCAATATCATATCCATCCATATCAATCTATCTCATATCTATGTATTTCATCTCATCCATTACATAATTTATTACATGATATTGATTAATAACAATCATCATCTTGCATTTCCTTCTACCATACCAAAAATCACAAATATATCATGTCACATATGTGTCTTCAACCTCCTCCCTCCCCACCTTCCTCCTCACCCCAATCATTACATCATCTTGGCCTTTCTTATCCTACTATTTTCATATTTCTTCATCTCTATCATATATTTCCCAATGTTTTTGAGAGTTTGAGTTAAATATTTCATCTAATACCAACCTCTCGAGCAGTCATCCTACCTCATTTTCTTCACTAGGGAATTTTATCACAAATTATTTCTTAATTTCTTTGAAACAATGGTGTAAAAATTCATTTTCTCAAAGAGGGGAAAAATGTATACATCTAAATTAAACACATTTCTACTAAAACATCATCACTTTCCATCATTAGCTATCATCAATCGATCTTTTGTGTTTAATTAAATAATAAAATTTTATTATTTAACTAAATTATCTATTTCATCACTTTTCCTCTATATTGATTAAATAATTAACATTATTTAATTGATTTACTAATTATTCCTCTTCCTAGATTAATTAAATAATTCAATCATTTCCCATTTCCCACTGCTCAAATTAAATAATTATTTTTCATTATAATTTATCCAATTATTCCTCTCAACATTACCCTCTTCTAAAATAGAGAAAATTATCTATTTTATTTATCTCTACCTTTGTACATGTAATTAATAATTAATTAATTTATTAACTGGGTATGTGCAGGATCATGATGGGCCAAAAAGCGGCAATATGATGGGTATGTGGCTGACAACTTTTTTTTAACCCAAAATTGATGAAACGAAAAGGGTTTTTAAAGGAGATTCTCATCTTTCCACAAATATAAATTATGCTTTACTTTGAATATAATAAATAATTATTATTCATTTTCTATTGAATTACGACTAAAGACCTTATTTTTAGGCCGACTGAAAAAATTCTATAGCTTTCAAACGATATCATATTTTTTGAATCCAAAACATGCATCACATTCTATGCTTCACATAATATAAGATTAAAAAAGAAAATAATGAATTTCATGATGTTTTGACCAAGTTAAGGTGGTCAGACATACAAGTCTTTATATTTTTTAAAAGTTGTCATTAAAAAATTATAATTAATTATTTTCTTAGATAAAAATTATAAAAAAATATGCATCACATCGAGACATGAGTCCTCTACTTATATATAAAATATTATAAAAAAATATTATCATTTTAATGTGGTTAGGGTGGTCAGACAGACACCTACTTCTTATTTTTTCTCTGAAATTTAAGTACTACTGCATTGAAATTTCAAATTTTCACCAAATACGTTTTATTTTTTTGTAAATAAACCTATTAATTTAGAAACTACATTCAATTTTCTACAAATTATATTCTTACATATTTTTGAAATAATAGAGATAACTTATTCAAATTTTTATGTCAAGTTTCCTAACTCTGATTTTTCTGAATTTTTTGCCACTTGAGGGCCTATTTTTTCCATGATGATCCTGCACATACCCAATTACTCATGTATTTCCACCTCACCAATCAATTCCCACTCACTTTTAGATAAATTATCAATAAAATTAGTCTTCTATGCAATATATCATGTCTAAATCATAGTTACTCACACTTCTCTAATCAATAAAATCCTCTTAATTAACACATGCACTCAATTCACTAAAATAATCTAGTCAATTAACTATCCATCAATTCCTCTTATGGATTTTCATCAATTGATCTACTCAATCTCTCATCAAATTTCAATTTTTGATCGATATCGAGAAATGTATAAAGCAAACCTATCATTCACCAATTATCTCTCTCTCATCATTGCAAAAAAAATATACACATATCAAGAGTTCTTTGTGCTACAAAAGATGAGAGAAATTAACACTACACTTTTCTCCAAGGTGTAAAGAGGAGAACAATGGAGCTAAGCTAAGGAAAATTGTGTGGAGCTATGTGTGTTCAGGTTTGTTGCACTTTATTATTATTTCAATATTTTCCTAATTCTATATTGGTGTGATATATATTTTGAATTTGATTATGAATGCTTTTATTTTTTATTTATCATTCAATTTCATAGTCATTTTCTTGGTCATAGAATAGCCACTATTTTCCTTTATCATTCTAATATGTAATTGGATCTAACTCTCTAGGGAGTGTATTATTACTTATTTTTTACTAGGATGGATTTATAACATGTCATACTTGGAAATAACAAATTTAGTCTTCTTCAACTCCTCCACAAAACTATATATTTATTTTTAGGAGGTAAGATGATTTTTTGGAGGAGGTATAACCTATTTTAATGTCCCACTAAATGGACCTTAGGTGTAGGGAGGTTGTTTCTAGAATCTAGATTAGGAGGAGTGGGAGCATGATTTGGTGCAATAGGATTTGTAATGGGCTCCTTATTCTTAATCCTCAATTAGTAATTACTTATTCTTTGCTAAAAAATATTTTATATTTGCAACATCCTAAATGAGATCATTGTCCTCTTGAAAAGGAAATAAAAATTATCGAGTGAAACATGGAAAAATAGGTTCACCAAAATAAAATGATGAAAAATAGGGGTATGTTGGACCTATTTCTTTAATTTCGTTAAGGAAATGAGATCCAAATAATGAAATGACTATCAACCCAAAAGGTGAGTCAAATAAAGGTGTGAATCTACAAATTTCCCTTTTATTCAAGGATAGGGGTCCTAATTAAACAACACTTCGAGGAGAAAGATTAAAAATTGTAAAACAACTCCAAATTGCAATATACAAAGTGCATCTAAAATATTAAGCTAAATTTTGATGGAACCAAAAGTTTAATTATAGATCTGAGAATAGGAAATTGATGTGTATCAGTCACCAAAAGTTCTTTTTTAAAACAAACTAAGGACTCATTCACCCTATGGTGAATGGGTTCTGGCTAGGGCTCTTGAAAAAATGCTTTATGGGTTCTCTTCTACCATGTCTGCATTCCTAGATTCTTGAATCTAAGAGTCGTACAATTGGAAGTAAATTCTATAGGTTCATTTCCATGAAATTACAAGAATAGTGATGATAAATTTAGCTTTCCAATTTTTCTCTTCAATAGATCTTCCACCTAAAATCTGCAAACACACATCAAGAGACAAAAATGTTGTTTTGTTAGGTGAATGGGGGTTTGTCTTGGTCAAACCCCATTTTGGTAATTAAACCTTGTAATGAAATAGTGAAACATGAAGGAATGATGAATGAATAAAGAAATTTCAAAACTCACCAAACCCTTGTTTGAAACTTGGAATATGGATTTGCAACTTGCATGAAATGGCTTCAATGGATGTGGATCTTGATCATGAAACTTGATTTGAAACAATGCCTTTGAATACTTGAATGGTTCTTAAACAATACATCAACATATTAGCTCAAATAACATGCATGATTCAAGAATACTTTGACATGATAATTGGATCTTGATTTCTGCAATAATTATTCAATAATTTGCCTTTGAATGCCTTGAAAATGCTCTTGATATGCTCTTGATAAGGCTCACTTGAATGCTCTAGGTGCTCCTGAAAATTTTCTTAGGTGAAACATAGTGAAATAACCTCTTATTTGTACATATGTAACATTAATTCCAAAAATTCAAATAACACAAGCTGACATGTGAATACACATTTGAAATTAATGAAATATCGCCAAAAACATATTTGAAATTTAGGTCCTAGGCCTAAGTGAAGACCCATTCACTGTTGGGCGAATGGGTCCTAGGTCACTTACCTAGAACACACAGTCTCCAATGTTAAGTGTTATGTTATGGCATTGTGAATTTTGAGTTTTACCCTTCAAAAATTACAATTAATTATGCTTGGAATTGAATTAAAGGGGCCAATTAAGGAATAATTAACCTCAATTAATAAATAAATCCCTAGATGAGTGTGAAAGTGTAAAGGTACACCTTAAAACACCACAAATAAGGCACAATTAAGTCCATTTTAATTAATAAGGCCCTAAACTTAATGCGAATATGTAAAATACATATTAATACACTAAATCAAGGCATAATTTAGTCTTTTTTTATTTAATATTATTTTCCAAATTAAGTGTGAAAAATGGATACTTTTTCCTACACTTCATTTAGCCCCCACTTTAGTGAGAGGATGAACCCATGTCAAACTCACACTAAAGTAGGAATTCAAGACACATATGTATGAAACAATGTCAAAGATACTCAATCATACACTATCAAAGCCTAGGAGAAGAAGGGAGGAAAATCAAGCTTTGACTATCCCATAATGATGTGGAACATGACTGCTTGTCCAAGGAAGGGGCTGGATGAAGCTTCTACTTTCCCAAAATGATGTGGAACACAGATGTTTGTCCTTCTCGGTCACAAACAAAATTTGATGTGCATTATTCAAATGACACATACACCCACACATGCTAATGGAACCTCAAGCCAGACACTATGTGAGCCCTCAGAAAAGTGTCTTAGTGAGAAATTTATGCCTCTATCTCACCTCTCACTATACTTATGATATCAAAGATATCCTTTTGAAAACTCTAATAGGGTGCCACACATGTTTTAGTTTTGATATCCACAAGGTTAACAAGTTGTATTATGTTAAACACTTATGAAAATTATATATGGTTTGTTCAAAGGGATCTTTCTTAGTTCATGTAAGATATTCTTCTTAGTGATCATTGTCCCTAATGTCTCCAAGAGAGGACAAGTCCAAGATAAAAGTTTTGAAACTTAGGGAATGCAATGCATAGCATCACCACTAAGAGAAAAGTTGTATGCTAAGAAATATCACTCTCTCAGAGGATGTGAAACCTATTGACACCACCAAGAAAATGACACATAACAAGAAGTAAGAAAATCACACAAAGAACATGGGGACACTGATATATGCCCCCACTTTAAAGGAATTGGTAACACCATTGTTGTGAGATACTTTGAAGTAGAAGAGGACATGAGAGCTTACTTGGAAATCCCTAAGCCAAGTCATATGTTTCCAAATGAAGTTGCATCATATAAAGGAGTTGCCCCGAAAAACACATAATGGATCTATGGATTTGGGGCCAACATATCTTTTCTACAATGTTGTTATAGAGTGTGAAAATGTCATCATTCCCCAAATAATTATAGAACAAGAAGAATGATACATAGAGAGTGAAAACATAAAAGTTTTCGGGTCATGGAAGAGACCTAAATGTCTCGATTCCTTGCATCATCCTCAAAAGGAAAACACAAGACAAATGAAAAGGTAAAATGTTTACGAAATAGAGAAGAATATAGATACATATAGAAGAATGAACATGAGGAGAGAGATACATCAAATAGAATAGTACGAGGGATCACATTACACACATGCATTCACACAAGGAAACATGAAAAAGAAAATAAATTAAAAGACTAGTAAGGAATGCGTGAGTCAACTTGTAGTAGGTCATTTGCATCCCAATCTTGTTCAATATATGCAGAAGGAGGAAAACTAGCCAAAGGGTCAACATCAAGTGCCAAAACTAGGACAAGGCTATCAAACCCCTTGCCCCCACTAAGTGCAGGACAAGGATAAGCCAAGATAAGTGAAGAGAATGAGCTCCTTGCAATAAACAAAATGATTTGAAATGAATTTTAAACATGTAATAGTGATCATACTAGGATCCTACAACTATTACATGGCAAGGAGCAAAGATTATGCTTTAATTCAAGATGGATCCCTAGGGAATTTGAATTTCTCTAATATTCCCTTTAAAGGACAAAAATTATATGTGTGATGTCCATAGAATCTATGATAAGCACATTATGCTCTATGTAGAGAAGTTTTCTTTTCAATTAGATTTTCATGTTTAGGTGGAAATTCAATTAGTTTCCAATGTAGAAGAGTGTAAAAGATATTCTCAATCTTGGACATTTGTAATAGGTTTTAGGAAGTTGCAGGAATATCATGTAGCTTGTGTAGATAAAGTCTTTGATGTGCATGTATTTTACCTTTATTCTTCTTTGGTTTGATAACTGTTTGGTCATCACTTTCCTCTTCTAAATGCAAGCCCTTTCCTTTTTCGAAAAAGGATGTGTTAGGAGTAGTAAAGTGCTCAATTTTTTTTTAAAATTTTCTCTTATGCATGGGAGATGTGTGAGAAGGTGGTTGAGGGGGAGGAAAATTATTATGAATGATATAGGCCAAGGCACATATAAACTCTATTCCTAGTTCATTCTTAAGCATCCTTCGCTCATATGTTCCCTATGAGAGGAATAAAATCAGAAGCAATAGGGTTAGTTCTCACAAAGTCTTGCAAATTCTTTAATTTGTCATTTAGCCTTCTTATGTTTTCTTGTGGGATATGAGCAATCATTGTTTCAACATCATGCAAATTGTTTGTAGGTAGGGAAGTCATTGGAAATGAGGTGTGAAGGCTATGATCTATAGAGGGTTGATTATCAACAATATTATTGAAAGAGTTGGAAAACCAAAGATCCATGGTGAATGGTCTATCACGGGATGACATGAGTCTCGAACTATGTCTCACAATAGTATTGCTAAAAGGACACCCAATTGTAAAGCTCATACAAGATTCACAAACTCAATATAAACCCAAAATGGAAAGTCGGTGAAATGTAAATGCAATTTTTAGATTCTAAACAAGGTAATTTCCTAATTACACAATGCAAAAACTTAAAAATGATGTCTTGTAAATAAAATTTTAAATCACACAATGCACTAATTTTATCCAATTAAGCTAAATATGATCAATTCCACTTAATATAAAATTTGTAAACTGAATCAAAAAATGAAATGCAAAAACAAATGCTTTAATGCCTAGAAAATTAGTAAATAACCTTGATCAAGGACTCATTCGCCCTAGGGCAAATGGGTCCTAGGTTAGGGTTTTTTAAATTGTTTTAATAGATTTTTGAGATGATATCAATGGTTTCTAGATTCTGATAAGAAACAACAAGTTACAATTTGGTTTTTTTGTGAAATTAATGTTGAATGCAAGTGTAAAATGTGACAAAAGAAAAAACTAGGAGACCTAATTTGTTATTCATTTTTTTTTTTCAATTTAAAAATGTAAGTTAATGATGATGCAATGCTATGTAAATGGTAAGCAAAATGACTATTTTTTTTGTATTTTTTAGATTTAAAGAATGCAAAGATGCAATCCTAAGACCCCTAAATGAAATTCAAAGTAAATGAAATTTAAACAATCCTAAATAAGACTCAAGTGAATGGAATGAAATGAAAATGAATGCAATATCTAAATCTAGGGTGCAAATGGACTCCAAAATTAGAAAATTAGAATGATCAAAAGGTCGAGTTCACCATAATGAAATATGGAAATTTAGGTTCACCAAAATGAGATGATGAAAAATAGGGGTATGATGGACCTATTTCTCTAATTTCATTCAAGAAATGAGATCCAAATAATGAAACAACTATAAAAACAAAAGGTGAGTCAAATCAAGGTATGAATTTGTAAATTTCCATTTTATGCAAGAACGGGGGTCCTGATTAAATAATGTTGGCAACACAAGGGCAAACAACTGAGAGGGGGGGGTGAATCAGTTGTCACTAAATTTCAAACTTATTAAACTTATTAACCTTTATTCTCAGATTTGATTAATAACAGTGAAAGAATGAATCAACAATGTTGGTGTAATTAATTATTTAATTACACTTTAGCATAAGTTTACTTAGGCATATTTTATTTCCTAGGTTAATTATAATCTTTATCTTATTTAGCTATCTTGTTGCTCAAGATAAGATTAGGGATTTGCATGATTGCCTTTTGAAGGCCTTTAGTTGTATTTGTAAAACATATCATTTCATAATATTATTCTAGTTTTATGCTTGCACATTCTTGCTCTGAGGGTTTACAAAACATCCTCTTGTTTGTTCTGGATATTTGTTGCATGTGAGAGGTGATTGCTTGTAGGTGATTCTTGGGGACTGTGAGGTTGAGGTTTATCAACTTCTACATGGTATCAGAGCTCTAGATCTATAGCTGCCTATTCATGTTTTGAAGATATTCTCTCACAACTTTTTTTTTCTGTGCAAGGGTTTCAAGCCAGGCTAATCTTTTGTGCATCTGGGGGTAGGCATTTTTTCTGTGCATTTCTGGGCCAAACGGACGTCGCCATCGCATTCAGAATGCCCAAAAACCCTAGAAATGCATTTCATTTTGTCGATTTCGGAGTCAGGAGTAGAAAAGGCAAAAAAAAATTGTTCTGGAGGCCGTACGGCCCCAAAAACCCTATTCGTACTGCACGAAAATCGAGAATTTTTTTATAAAAAATAAAAAATTGCAGGGATTCCTGCATAGCTAGGCAAAATGATCTTGCCACCACTGTGCTACCCATTCATCACTGGCGAAGTGGCGCTTCAGGTGGTGCCCCCAACACCTGCCGCCGGTTGGCTTCTCCAGCCCCTGCCGGCTTAAAACTTAAGTAGAGGGTCACGTGGGTGACTAGGCCCCACACGCTAGCCCCCGCTGGCTGGCCCAGCCCCTGCCAGGGTCACCTCAATGACCAGGAGCTCTAGATTCGGCACCCAAGCACTAGCCCCTGGTCACATGCAGAACTAAGGGCCAGACAAAAGGAGCTAATGTTTTGCACCTGTTTAGCATTAAGTGTGCCTTTTACAGGCCTTTTTTTCGTTTTCTCATAACTTTTGCAAACGGAGGTCTTTTTTCGAAAACAAAATATCGTCGGAAAGCTGGTTCGACGAACTTCATAGTGGTGTAGGTTAGAATTTTTTATTTTCCAGTTTTGGTGTCTTTTTCGCCTGTCAAAGCCATAAGTTGTTGTTTTCACTCTGGGAGGCATATCTTTTGCGTCTGGACTCCATTTTGTGAAAACAAATAGGCGTCAGAAAGCTGATTCAGTGCTCTACACATAAATCAGACCTGTTATTCCAGATTATTTTACCAAGTATCTGGTATTACTATTTGATCTCAGCCTTTATTTTTTCAATTATTTTCTTAGGAAGAGTGCAATCAGGCTACTTTTTTTGAGATCAACGAGCATTGTTATTTTATTTGAGAGTATATATTTCTGTTTTATATTATGGATACACATAATATTGCACCCCTTACTCCATTCAACTATTTTGGTTGGAAAAAACAAATGGAGATTCATTTGAAACACAAAGGGTTGTATAGGGTAACCATGGGTATAGAAATTGAACCTACAGGTGCTGCTGAAAAGAGAAAGTGGTTTAATAGATGTGATGAAGCTTATGGTACAATATGTCTTTCTCTTTCTTTTGACCTTCTTTTTCATATTGAGTCTTGCACTACACCCCATGCGGTTTGGACTACTTTGCAGTCTTTATTTGGATAGCAGGATACTATGAGAGGGTTTCAGTTAGGGAATGAGCTTATTGGCTTAAATCCTAGGGATTTTGATAGCATCCAGGAGTTTTTCTCCAAACTCAAGTCTCTTAGATTGCAGTTGTCACAGTGTGGTGTTCAAAAGGAAGACTCTTAGTTGATATTGTCCATTCTTTCTAAGCTTGGACCAGATTATTCAGTTTTTATTTCTACCTTTTATGCTACTAGGGATGCACTTGGTACTAGATTTACTATGCCTTATTTTGATGATTTTGCATCTTCTCTCACTCGAGAGCAGGCCAAGTTGGCCAATATGGGCCAGTTGAAGCCCTCTTCATCACAGGCACTTATTGCATCACAGGAGCCCAGAGATTAGAAGGCTTCTACAGGAAAAGAAAAGAAACAAAAACAAAATGATTCCAAATCTTATGAGCAGTAGAAGGAGTCCTCATATTCATCATCCTCTTCTAAGGGGAAATCATTTAGGAAGGAGAAGGGCCCATGTGCATATTGCAAGAGAGAAGGACATGCAGAACATAATTGCTACAAGAAGGACATTGATGAGCTGAAGAATCTTCTTCAGAAACATCAGATTGATTTGCCTTCTAGGATGTATGCATCATCTCCTTCCCCTCCTCCTCCTTCTTCTTCTTCTTCTTCTTCTTCTTCAAGCACGACTGGTTTACACACTTCATCATATATGAGGGGGCATGCTCTTTGTGCTTCTTTAAGTCTTGGATTAGGGAGGTGGCTTCTAGATTCAGGAGCATCTCATCATATGGCTTCTACATAGACTATGTTCACTTCCTTTGAGTATCACACTATGTCACCTATTTTGATGGGAAACAATACATACATGAGTGTTACAGGGAAGGGGTCTATTAGTTTTGGGGACAACACTTTTTAGGATGTCTTGTGTGTTCCTCATTTGATGAACAACCTTCTTTCTATATATTAGATCACATATGGAGGCAATGGGAGGTCTGTGGAGTTCACACCTGATTCAGTTATCATCAAAGACTTGGAGAGTAGAGTGGTTATTGCTACTAGGGTGGTGGATCACTCATCTCAGTTGTATTCCTTTGCAGATTTTGCTACTGATGGTGCTTTTGTTCCTACAACTGTTCATCACACTTCTAGTGTGAATCATCATTAAGAGGAGACATTTGGATCACTCATCTCGGTTGTATTCCTTTGTAGATTTTTCTACTGATGGTGCTTCTGTTCCTACAGCTATCTATCACACTTCTAGTGTGAATCATCATTAAGAGGAGACATTTGGCTACTTGAACATTGGAGTTCTCACTTCAGATCTTGCTCTTGAGCCATCCATTCCATCTCCTTCGCCTACTGTTGCAGTTGCTGATACTTCTATGACTCTAGATGTGGGTTCTTCCATTTCAGTGCAACAGGATCCAGTTGATCATCCATCTTTGGAGGTTCCTATTCAGTCTTCACCCACTTTGACTTCTTCATTTTTTGAGGTCACACCTGCTTTTGTGGAGACATCATGGGCTACACCTATTTCACCTTCAGAGATTTCTTTCATTTGACCTCTTCCCTCTCACTTCTTTCAGGAGATGTAGTTTCTTCAGTTATTTTGGGGCTACTTCATTCTGGGGGGGATCTGTGGTCTCTTTCTTCCTCTCTTCTGGGGGGGCTCTTTTATGTATCTTTGTAATGGATGGTGTCCTTGGGGGGTCTTATGGAGTCCTCCATCTTTCATCACTTAGTTGCTTTTTGCATTCTATTTTTGGGAGGAGTTTTGTTCCCACTGGGTTTTCTCCTTTACCCCATTTGATTTAGTTTCCATTGCATTTGTAAATGGGTACCTGATTAGGCCTTGTTGCCGGGACTCATCTTTGCATAATAATTTTCTTCTCCCTAAGTTGCACTTATGGGGGGGTGTTGGTGTAATTAATTATTTAATTACACTTTAGCATAAGTTTACTTAGGCATATTTTATTTCCTAGGTTAATTATAATCTTTATCTTGTTGAGCTATCTTGTTGCTCAAGATAAGATTAGGGTTTTGCATGATTGCCTTTTGAAGACCTTTAGTTGTATTTGTAAAACATATCATTCCATAATATTATTCTGGTTTTATGCTTGCACATTCTTGCTGTGAGGGCTTACAAAACATCCTCTTGTTTGTTCTGGATATTTGTTGCATGTGATAGGTGATTGCTTGCAGGTGATTCTTGGGGACTGTGAGGTTGAGGTTTATCAACTTCTACAAACAACACATCAGAAACACAAATAACACCAAGATTTTTTTTTGTGGAAACCCTGTTAGGGGAAAAACCATGGTGGAGTTTAATCCACAAGTTATACCCTATTAAAAGTATAAGAAGAATAAATGAGGAATACAAATGCATTTAGGCACACTACTTGGAGCTCACTGCTTAATTGAAGACTCATTGTCTTACAAAAAATATTTAGATTAAATCCATCTAGAGAATTTGAACTGAGAAAGTAGCATCTGCTAATGCCTGAGTACAGTTCCGATTAAGCACATGAACACTTCTTCACTTTATTTCACTCTTCTTCACACTCTGCTCTACTTTTGAATGATCTATAACTTTTTTGCACATAACACACACACTTCACATTTCACACACTTACACACTTCCTAAATGAAGAAACAATCACTTATATATATCCACAACAAGAAATTATATTGCTTCATGTCAGCTTCAACAAAATAATGGAATGAATACAAACTGTCAGCCCAAAACAATAAATATTATTAATGTGCATCAACCAAGGTTGGCCACAACATAGTAGAGACCCAAAATAATTTTCTCAAACACAAAGAAATTTCAAAGACTCTTCCTCAAAGATCCACAATATGCTTCAAACACCTTGTCGGCCATAAACATGAAAAACATGAACACACAAGAAAAAATATCAGATCATGAGCATAATGATCAATGCAGATGTGCAACACAAATAGAACATGATCTAGAAACATCCATGAATACCACAGTAACATATGCATTAACTCAGATTATCAGATACGTGTTATCTTCTTCCATGAACACCACTTGCAGTAATAGAATAGCTGCCGAAACACATAAAATTATAACTTGTTCAAATCTTCATGCACACCTCTAAAAATTTCAGAGTAGAGATTACATTCATCAGAAAAAAAACCCTTTTAATACACAACTTCTTAGTATCAACATACTGATCTTCACTACTTCACAGACAACCTGTAACATATTTTATTACAATTTTCTCAATATTCTTGACATATACAGTCTTAAAAGACATTTATGCTAATAGTGTTGACATCAATAAAAACCACATATCATAAATACAACCACAACATCCAACAATCTCTCCCTTTGGCATTGATGGCAACATATGATGTGAAAAATACAGCATCAACACAGCTGACTCTTCTTCCAACAATCTCCCCTTTACACATTGCTCCTTTCTCAAGAGTTTTTCACATTACTCTTCTCCCCCTTTGAAATCAATGGTAAAGGTACACAAGATTTGAACCACATATATGAATCATCTGACTACTTCCCCTGAGTAGCAGCCACCACAACATCAATCTGGATCAAGATATGACTATGAATGCATGAACTGATGCAAATACTATGCATATTAGTTCTGATTAGGAGGGGTAATCACCCCTAACTTACATCTAAGGTACTCAAAATTATCTTTAGGAAAAGGCTTAGTAAGGATGTTTGCAACCTATTCCTTAGTAGGCACATAATCCAGTCTGACTTCCTTATCACTCACTTTGTCTCTCAAAAAGTGGTACTTGATAGATATATGCTTGGTCTTTGAATGCAGCACCAGATTCTTAGAAATGTTTATAAGACTTGAGTTATCATAGAATATGGCAATAGATTCATCATACACAACTCTAATATCTTTGAACATTTGTTTCATCCAAAATACTTGAGTACAATTTTTAGCAACAACAATGTATTTTTCCTCTTTAGTATACAAGGAAACACCATTCTGCTTTTTTCTTAACCATGAAATCAACTTATTTCCCAATAAAAATGTGCCACCACTAGTACTTTTCTTGTCATTCACATCTCTTTCCCAATCAGCATCAGTAAAGGCACTGAAGGTAAGATCATCATCTTTAGGATACCATAGGCCAAAATCAACTGTTCCCTTCAAGTATTTGAAAATTCTCTTCACAACAGTCACATGAGATTCCTTAGGGTCAACTTGAAATCTACCAACAATGCATACAAAATTCATGATGTCAGGTCTATTTTGAGTCAAATAAAGCAATCCATCAATCATTGATTTGTATCTAGTCTGATTTTCCTTTAGAGAATCATCATCTTGTGTCAACTTAAATCCAGTCACCATGGGTGTACTAACTGGTTTTGAATGTTCCATACCAAACTTCTTTAGTAGTTCCCTCAGATACTTGGACTAAGATATAAAGATTCCTTTATCTCACTGAGTAATTTACAATCCCAAAAAGAATTTCAACTCTCCAATCATTGAAATCTCAACTTATGCTGCATCTCATTAGGAAACTTCATGCATAGACCATCATCTCCTCCAAAAATGATATCATCAACAAAGACTTACACAAACAAATATTTATCATCATCAATCTTGAAATATAGATTACTATCAGTAGTAGCTTTTGTTAAATCCAAGCTTCAAAAAATACTTATCCAATTTGACATAACAAGCTCTAGGGGCTTGCTTGAGTCCATACAATGATTTCTTCAACCAAAAAACCATATCTCGCTGATAAGTCAATGGAAATCCATTAGGTTGCTCAATATACACCTCTTCTTCTAATTCACCATTTAGAAATGCTGACTTGACAACCATCTAATAAAATTAGTATTTTTGGTAAGAAACATAAGCAAGAAACAATCTCATAGCTTCAATTCTAGCAATAGGAGCAAAAGTTTCTTCAAGGTCAATTCCTTCCATCTGAGAGTATCCTTTACACACCAATCTTGCTTTAGTTCTGATAACTTCACCTTGCTCATTCAACTTGTTTCTGAAAACCCATTTAGTTCTAATTAAATTTTTGTCTTTAGGTCTAGGAACAACAATCCATGTATTATTCTTCTCAATTTACTATAGTTCTTCTTTCATTGCTTCAATCCAATGTTCATCTTTGCATGCTTCATTGAAATTACTTGGCTCAACCTTTGAAATTAAACAATATTCTTCTGCAATTTTTCGCCTAGTCTGGACACCTTTATTCTTATCTCCTATAATCTGATTTTTTGAATGATTTAATCTCACATACCCTGGAGTCTTAGAGCGTTCTTGAATTTTAGGCTCTTGTGGTCTCTCTTCTATAATTTCACTAGTCTCTCCTTCTTCTTGATCTTCTTGATTCACCAGAATGATCTCAACTTGATTTGAAGTCTAACTCTTGTTTGTACTGTCATTTTGATCCTCAAAATCATATCCACAGGTTCTGGAGGGTTGATAAATGTCTTCATCAACCTTAATATTTCACTTTCAACCATTTCCTTCAATCTCTTATTGTAGCACTCGTAGGCCTTACTCTTAGTAGAATAACCAAGAAAGATTCCTTCATCACTTCTAGCATCAAAATTTCCTATATCTTCATCTCTTTTGATATAGCATTTTCTCCCAAAGATTTTGAAATATCTAACAATAGGCTTATGACCAAACCATAGCTCAAAAGGATTTTTACCAATATTACCTTTGATTTGTACCTAGTTGAGGATATAAATAGTAGTACTCACAACTTCTCTCCAATGGATATCAGGGACATTTCCTTCCAACATAATAGTTCTAGCAGCATCTTGAATTGTGCTATTCTTCCTTTCCACAAATCCATTTTGTTGAGGGGTCTATGGTACAGATAATTGTCTTTTTATCCCATGCTCTTCACAAAAAGAATTAAACTCACCAGAAGTAAATTCACCACCTCTATTTGATCTTAGACACTTAATCTTCAGACTCGTCTCTGTCTCAATCATAGCCTTAAAGATCTTGAAATTTTCTAGAGCTTCATATTTCTCCCTTACGAAAGTAACCCACATCATCCTAGAGTAATCATCAATAAGCAACATGAAGTACCTATAACCTTGTAGACTTTTGATTCTAGCAGGACCACACAAGTCAGTATGCATAAGCTCCAACAACTCATTTGAACAATGTTGTTTGCTCTGAAATGAAATTATAGTTTTTTTTCCTAAATGATGTTCCTTGCATATGGTATTAGTAGGCTTCACCAACTTAGGAAGATCTCTCACAACATGTGAGGAACTTATCTTGATAATGTTGTCAAAGTTTACATGACACATTCTTCTATGCCATAACGAACTTTCATCGGCTTGAGAAATCAAAAAACTTTTACTACCAACATTCAGATGAAAGATGTCACCTTTTATTTTTGTACTAGAGGCAATCACATTTCTAGAACTTCCCAGTATGCTACACTTTCCATCTTTGAATTGAATATTATATCCCTTATCAACCATCTGTCCAACACTCGGAAGATTATGCTTCAAAACTTCAACATAAAGAAAATCATCAATATTATTATTACCATCAAAAGAAATACATCCTCTGCCATGGATTATACAACCATTGTTATCACCAAATCTTACAACACCACCATCATACTTCTCCAGGCTTACACATTTTTTTTATCACCTATCATGTGATCTGAACATCCATTGTCAATTACCCATTCATATTTTTCTTCAACTCGAGTAGCTAGGGATTTCTCCACTTTTGTACAACTAGAAAATTTAGTAGACACAAGATTATTTTCCTTGATAGAAATAAACACAAACTCATCTTCACTTACATTCGCTTTGTTAGATTTGTCATCTGTCACACCTTCATCAATAGTATAATAACACTTCTTTTGAAATTTAGGCTTTCAAGTTCTTGGCTTAGGGAATCTTTCTAGAAACCTTGATGCAAAATGACCTATCTTATTGCAAGAAAAACATTTAATAGGAAAATTTCCTTTATACTTACCTTCTCCTCTGGCTTCCCTTTTGACAATAAGTGCTTCAAGTTCATTCAGTTCTCTTTCTTCTTCTTCTTCAATCTGTCTCATTTCTTCCTCATATTTGAATACCTTTCTAGAAGAACTTTCACCTGGATCATATCTCTGCTTGTCTCTCCTGAAAGTAGTAGCTTTAAATGCAGATTCTATCTTCGGAGGGGAATCACCAAATTCACTCAACTCAAAAGCAATAAGTTTACCAACCAACATATCTCTAGTTACATTTATCACAGTCCAGAGCTCATCAATGGCTGCAACTTTAATTTTGTATGCATCAGGCAAGGATCTAAGTACTTTCACAACAATCTCTAGTTCATCTAACTATCCACCAACACATCTAATTCCACACACAAGTTCATTCACTCTTTGCATGAAAGTAACAATATTTTCATCATCACCCATTTTAACAATTCATATTTTCCTTTCAAAATTTATAGCTTGGCAATCTTTACATTTGCATCTCCTTCATACAATGTTTCCAAAAAATTTCAGATCCTATAAGTAGTCCTTAGGTCCATAACATTTTTCATCTCAGAATCAGTCAAAGCACTCAACAATGCTTCCTTAGCTCTAATATTATATTCAGCATCCCTAATCTCAACAGTAGTAGTTGGACAATTCTGAGGGATAACATACCTATTACTTGTAATTTTCTAGTAGGATTCACCAATGCATCTGAAATGACACTCCATTCGAGTCTTCCATAGAGAATAATTTGTTCCATAAAATCTCAGACTATCCTTCTTGTCTGTCACCATCCCAGATCACCTCAAGCTGTTAAAATTCTTCCAAGGAACCTGCTCTGATACCAATAATTGGCAACACAAGGGAAGACAACTAAAAGGGGGTGGGTGAATTAGTTGTCACAAAATTTCAAACTTATTAAAGTTATTAAACTTTATTCTCATATGTGATTATTTACAGTGAAAGGATGAATCAACAACACATCAAAAACACACATAACACCAATATTTTTTGTGTGGAAACCCTGTTAGGGGAAAAACCACAGTGGAGGTTAATCCACAAGTTATAACCTATAAATGTGTAAGAATAATAAATGAGGAATGCACATGCATTCAGGCACACTCCCTAGAGCTCACTACTCAAAGGAAGAATCACTATCTTACAAAACATATTAAGATTAAATCCATCTGCTAATTCCTGAGTACAGTTCTGGTTAAGCACATGAACACTTCTTCACTTTCCTTCACTCTTCTTCACACTCTGCCATGCTTTCAAGTGACCTAAACCTTTTTCACACATATCACTCACACACTTCACATTTCACACACTTACACACTTCTCAAATGAAGAAACAATCACTTATATATATCCAAAACAAAAAAAATATATTGCTTCATGTCGGCTTCAACAAAATAATAGAATGAATGCAAATGGCTAGCCTAAAACAATAAATATTATTAATGCACATCAAAAAAGGCTGGCCACAACATAGTAGAGAGCCAAAATAATGTTCTCGAACACAAAGCACTTTCAAAGATTCTTCCTTGAAGATCCACAACACACTTCAAACACCTTGTCGACCATGAACATGAAAAACATGAACACGCAAGAGAAAATCTCAGATCGCGAGAACAATGATCAATGCAGATGTGCAACACAAATAAAACATGATCTAGAAACATCCATGAATACCATAGTAACATAGACAACAACTCATATTATCAGATACATGTTATCTGCTTCCATGACCACCACTTGTAGTAACAGAATAGCTGTCAGAACACAAAAACTTATAACTTGTTCAAATCTTCATGCACACCTCTGAAAATTTTAGAGTAGAGACTACATACTTTAGAAAACCAACACTTTAATACACAACTTATTACTATCAACATACTGAAATTTCCATCATACTGATCTTCACTTCTTCACAGACAACCTATAACATATTTTATTACAATTTTCTCAATATCCTCGACATATATAGTCTTAAAAGACATTTATGATAATAGTGTTGACATCAATCACAACCACATATCATAAATACAACCACAACATACAACAAACAACACTTTAGGGAGAAATATTAAAAATAGTAAAACAACTCCAAATTGCAATGTATAAACTGCATCTAGAAGATTTAGCTCAATTTTGATGGAACCAAAAGTTAAATTATAGATTTGAGAATGGGAAAGTGATGTGTACCAGTCACCAAAAGTGTTTTTTCAAAGAAAATTGAGGAATCATTTTCCCTATGGTGAATGGGTCCTAGCTAGGGCTCCTGAAAAATGGTTTCTAGGTTCTCTTCTGCTATGTCTACACAACTAGATTCTTGAATCTCAGATTTGGATAGTCAGAAATAAATTATGTAGGTCACTTTTAATGAAATTGCAAGAATGGTGACAACAAATGCAACTTTACAATTTTTCTCTTCAATAGATCTTCCACCTGAAATGTGCAAGCACACATCCAAAGGGACAAATGTTGTTTTGTTAGGTGAATGGGGTTTTGCCTTGTTCAAACCCCATTTTGGTAATTAAACCTTGTAACGAAACAATGAAACATGAAGGAATGATGAATGGACAAAGAAATGTCACAACTCACTGAACCCTTGCTTGAACCTTGGAATATGGATCTACAACTTGCATGAAATGGCTTCAATGGATGTGGATCTTGATCATGAAACTTGATTTGAAACAATGTCTTTGAATACTTGAATGGATCTTGAACACTACATCAACATATTAGCTCAAATAACATGCTTGATGCAAGAATACTTTGACATGATAATTGGATCTTGATTTCTGCAATAATTCTTCAATAATTTTCCCTTGAATGCTTTGAAAATGCTCTTGAAATTCTCTTAATTCGCTCTTGATAATTCTCACTTGAATTCTTTAGGTGCGCATGAAGATTTTCTTTGGTCAAACATAGTGAGATGACCTCTTATTTATACATATGTAACATTAATTCCCAAAATTAAAATAACACAAGCCGACATGTGAATACACATTTAAAATGATTGAAATACTACCAAAAACATATTTTGAATTTACGTCCTAGGCCTAAGTGAGGACCTATTTTCCCTTGGGTGAATGGGTCCTAGGTCACTTAGCTAGGACACACATTCTCCAATGTTAAGAGTCATGTTATAGCATTGATTAATTTTAGGTTTTACCCTTTGGAAATTTTAATTAATTAGGCTTGGATTTGAATTAAAAGGGCCAATTAAGGCATAGTTAGCCTCAATTATCTAATAAAGCCCTAGATGAGTGTGAAAGTGTAAAGGTACACCTTACAAAACCATAAATAAGGCACAATTAAGTCCATTTTAATTAATAAGGACCTAAACTTAATGTGAATATGTAAAATACATATTACAACAATAAATTAAGGAATAATTTAGTCATGTTTATTTAATATCATCTCCCAAATTAAGTGTGAAAATGGATACTTTTCCTACACTACATCAAGTTTTTTTAATTTTGTTATATATTTTCTTTACCAGGGAATGTGTTTGAACCAAACATCATGGAAATATTCATTATAACCTAAAATATATCTATGTTTCTAGCTATATATTGTTGGTTAGTTTGAATGATCTTAGACATTATTTGTATTTTTTGATAGTTAACTTGAGTGTGATCTATTATTTTATGGAACTTGAATCATAACATCATAAGATTCACACAAGAAGAATTGGTAACATTTGTATGAATGGTAGTGTTTATAGGATTGGAAACACTCAATTATTAGGTTTGTGTTCTATTGTTTATTCAGTCTATGTTGTTTAAATCCTCTATTTTTGTGAATTTTGGTTATTTTAGTTTCTACGTTTAGGATTATTATTTCTATTATTCTATGAATCATCCTAATTTATTCATTTTAAAGGATTTATCTTTAGGTGTTTAAACTCATTAGTGATTAGGGACACGGTTTTTTTTATTGCTTCTATCTTAGCTCGACTAGTTATGTAGTGTAATATGAACTTGAAAGAATATGGGAAGATGAAGATGAGTATTTTTTATATTTCAAAAAGGTAGTTCCTGATGAAAAGAAGTGTTAGAAATAATAAAGATATAATGTACTCCTATAGAAAAAGTTATGATAAGTGGAGGCTATATTTAATTCAAAATTTGTTGTTATATAGGATGATTTTTTTGGAATTGTTGTCATTGATGTCAAAGGGTATTCTTGATGATCATTGATCTCCATGTATTTTCTTGGCAAGCTTGTTTAAAGTTGCAGTGCAAGTCTTGAAGAGTTACAAAATTTTGTAGTGCAAGTGTTGAAGAGTTGTAAAAATTTAGACTTTGGGGGTTAGAATTTCATTATACCACATGCTATAAATGTTAATTTAACACTACTTTAGACATCAAACTTTGGGCTTGTCTTATATTGCATGCTACAAGAAAAGGAGTTAGACCATGTAAAGTTCACTCAAGTTTCGGGCTTCGGGCTCAATGATTAAATCATACTGAAGGTTTTTGGAATTCAGACTTCGGTCCTACTTTATACCCAATGTTCAAAGAAATGAATATATAAAGAGTAAATTTTGGATGGTGTCGAGAATTAGACATTGATAGGAAGGCTTACAACTTATCAAAAAGTTAAGAAAGAAAAATGAGGGAATCCCAAAGGCTCATACCTGAAGTTGAGCATCAGAGGTCAATATGAAGGCTTATGTCTTATTGAAAAATTAAGTCAAAGGGTATAATAAAATATTGAAGGTTGATACCTACAAGAGTAAGATTTAGAAAATGAAGGATTCAAGGATCATAGCTCAAAAGGAGGGCTTAATGCTTTATTGAGAAGTGAGGAAAGAGGTAAAGGGTAAGGTTGATGGCTGAAACCTAAAATGTGAAGGAATTTTTAAGGATGGTAAAAGGTAAAGGGTAAGGCCAATGGTTGAAACTGTGAACCTCAAAACCTGCAAATGCACAAGGAAGTCAAACATTGTTAGTGTTAGATCACATATGCATATAAAGATTTGAGGAATTCCCCATGAAATCCACCTATTAAGCTAAAATTAGGAAAATGAAGAACATGAAGCAAGAAACTTGAATTAAATCCTAATTAAGCAAATAATTTAAAGATCTTATGGGGAATTGGTGCCAATGATATGTTGCAATTGGCCCTTTCCCAATTCCTAATTTCAAATGCTTGATTGAATGAGAGAAATGGTCAAATCTCCAAAGAGATTTGAGCATAACCTTGATGCAAAATGTGAGATGTTGTGAATGTGTGGATGAAAATAGCAAAATCAATTCTCACTTGAAGAGAGTAACTTTGCATATGAGTTGTGGATGAAGATTGAGGAGGAGAGTCTCCAATTTATAGATTCAAATCTTGGAAGAATGAGCAAGATTGAGCAATGTGGGATAAAAGATCATCAAATGGCATTGTGTCACTTGTCCACATGTGATTGGATGAGGAATGTGTAAGTTTTGGCCAATGTGCCAATAAATGCAATTAGGTGGCATTTCAAACTTGAGAAATGACATGTTGAAGAGGGAAAAGGAATGAAGTTAATGTCACTTGGCTCAAGTTCAAGGACATGTAAGAGACTTTTAATTCCTTGTTGGAAGGACCAAGTCCACTTGGACTTTTTTGAATTCAAAAGAGGAATATTCCCTTTTTGATGCTTTGTGAGGGAAAATAGAAAGAATTAATAAATGAAAGTAATTGATTTATTGTGCAAGTTGCATTCTCTAGAGGATTTTAGTGAGAAGGATTAAGTTAATCATGGATTTGATTAATTTAATGAAGGATTAGGTGATGTGACAATTTAGACTTAGATTTATGAATTGATTCAAGTCAGAAATTGAGAGGAAATGATTCATTAAATAAATGATTTGATTTATTTAGTAAAGAAGGAATGTGTTAGATTAAATCAAATAAGGTTTAATTTATTTAATTTAATAGGAGGACTTTAGAGACTTTAATTAAATAAAATGATTTATTTAATTAAATAACAATGTAGGGTTAATTAAATTAAACTGATTAATTTAATCATAGGAGGTGAGAATGACTTAATTAAATGAATAATGATTCATTAGATTAAGAGATAGAATGTGATGAAATGCTGAGAATGTGATGTAAGAGGAAACGTTGTTAGTAATCGGGATCAGGTGTGTCAAGAAAAGCTTGTACTTTTTCCATGTCTATAGAAACCCAAAAATGTGTAAGTTATGTTGGAAAAGTAAATAAAGTATTTTACCATTCTATAGAATATTTGTGGGGCCCAATGCTCGGAAATGTGGAACCACAAGATACTGACATGTGTCCTTTGTGATGTCAGCACAATAAAGGTTATTACAATGAAAATCAATGGTGATGTTTTAAAGATAAATTAACTTGATGACCATATTTCAAAGTTGATATATATTAACACGCTCCATCAGATCATGATGCCAATGGGGAGATCGATGGTCAATATTTAAAGTGGCAAATGATTATTTATATAAGACAAAATTTGATGAGTAGTTATAGATTGGAAGTTGATTTAAATATTTTTCTAACAAATTAGTAATACAATGATTTCAAAGTCTAGAGATGTACTTAGTGTTCATGTAATGGTGGAAGTGGTTATTGCTTTTGTCAGAATGGTGTGATTGGGTGTTGAATATAGAATCTTGTCATATCATGTGAATAGTGGAGACATTGATGTAGATCATTCGATTATAAAATTATTATTAAATTGAATGTATTTTTAAAGTTAGTAATGGGGATTATAGTTGGAGACAAAAATGTTGTCGTGTGATGTTAGAGAATGAGTAAAGAGAGAGAAGTGTAGAGTAGAGGAAACAGTGAAAATTATTGAAGTGAAAAGGTGCATTCTTAGGTCGATGAAGAATCGGTATTAACATATATGAATTTGTAATGTTGTAGATGTTGGTTCCTCAAAAATATTGAGGTGGTGCTCAGTTCAATGTGCAGTGTACCAAGAGGTTGGTGCCTCAAAATATTATCTTAGGTGTGTAGTGTACCAGGAGATTGGTGTCTCAAAACATTGTCTTGGGTGTCAATGTACTTATATGTGGGTGTTTAGAAAACATATGTAATATATTTGATTATGAGGTTGGATTTGAGTAGTAGACTCAAGCAACTTTTCTCACCATGGTTTTTTACCTTCTATGGTTTTCCATGTATATTTGGCATCTTCTTTGTGTAATATTTTTGTGGGTCTTAAATCTTGTCTAATATTTTAATTTGGTAAAAATTTGTATACACCAATTTACCCCCCTCTTAGTGTATTGGTGTTCTTTCAACAATTGGTATTAGAGCACAATGTTCCTTAAAGAAATTTTAATCTAAAATTTAAGGTAGATTTACTTTCAAGAACACTATGGGTAGACAAGAAGTATCTTATTCAAATAAAGTACTATTTTTTGATGGAAAAAATTATGCTTTTTGGAAAATCAGAATGGATACTTATTTAACTTCTCTTAGATTTGAAGTATGGGAGTTAGTTATAGATGGTTGCAAAGTACCAACAACTCCTCCCATTGATGCAGCTAAGGAGAAATCCCATAAATACAATTTCAAAGCTAAAAATGCTATTTTATGTGGTCTAACGAATATTGAATTTGTGAAAATTATGCATTGTAAATATATCAAATAATTATGGGAGAAACTAAATAGTATCTATGAGGGTGATGTTAAATTGAAACAATTAAAGTTTCAAACTCATAGAGGAAAGTTTGAGACTCTCAAGATGAAATATGAAGAAAATATTGCAACATACTTGCTAAGGGTAGATGAGGTAGTGAATGCAATAAGAGGTCTAGGTGAGAATATTTAAATATGAGGTTTTTGTAAATAAGGTTATGAGGTCTCTCCCACAAATATTTGATTCTAAGGTCTTAGCAATAGAAGAAGCTAAATATTTGGATAAATTTTGTATAGATGAATTGTTTGGGTCATTAATTGCAGATGAAATGAGAAGTGAGAATGCATTCTCAACAAAGAGTGAAGTAACATTCAATACTTCCAAAATAAAGAAGATTGAAGATGATTTAGAACTTGATACCAGTTCAAATGAGTAACGATATTTTTTTTCCAAAAGATTGAATAAGGGTACTAGAAAATACAAAGGTAGGTTCCTTTCAAATTTTTTAAGTATGGAAAAATAGGTCATTATGCCTCAAAATTTCCATTAAATAAAAATGAAAATGGAGATAGTTCCAAGAGTTAAAAAATTTCCAAATATAAAAGCAGAAACTATGGTAAAAAGAAGAAGAGTCTTTACAATGATAAAGAAGCTAGTTCTTCAGATGATTGTTCTTTTGAAAGTGAAGTAGGTGCAAGTGCATTTATGGTTGAAGAAATTAAGATATGCAAAGATTCTAAAGAGGAAGAAAAAGGTGGGGTAGATTTGGAAGGTGAACTAGTTTTTACTTTAGAAGAATTGAGAGATGAAAGAAAATATAATGAGAAGTACAAGTTAAAGATTGAGGAATTTGAGAAACTTTTTGATCTAAACCTATAGTTAGGAAACTAAAAAATAATAGAAGAGGTAGCTAGTTTGGATTTGAATAAAAAACTAGAAGAATGTCAAAAATTAGAGGTTGAAGTTGTCTCTTTAAGGAAGGAATTAGACAAGCTAAATATGTAGTTAAATAGAAGTCTCAAACTTTGAAAGAGTTCTAAAGTGCTTGATGAAATAATTAGTAGTCAAAAAATCCATTTTCAATGTATATTGGTTTAGGATATGAGGAAGACAAGAGTTTCAAGGATGTTGCTACTAAGAACAATGCAACCGATTCTAAGAATACTGAAGGTTCCATGAAGGATAAGAAAACTAAATATCACAAGAAAATAGATGATGGGTTCATCAAGGTGCACAATCCAAAGAGGAGATTCAAAGGAAAACATTCAAGACAGATCAGGTTCAATTATGCTTTTCTTGGTTATTATTTTTCATGTAATTAGTATGGGCATAAATCTATAGATTTTAGGATTAGATCCTTGAGGAATGATAGACATGATTTTGTAAGAAAGAATCATTTTGCTTCTTTAAGTGCTCTAAATGATGTATGCTACAATTGTACTAACTATGGGCACATTGCTAAGTTTTGTAGAAGTAAGTTTATACAACCTCCTATATATGAAAGAAGGATATTTACTTTTCCTAGGAAAAATAGATTTGCTCATGATTATGCTAGATAAAAAAAAGAATATGCACAGAGTTCTGAAGAAAAGCAAAAAATCCATAAAAGATATTGGAGAGAGAAGAAGATTGAAATGAAGAATGAATAACCAATGATAGTTCAAATAAATTTTCATGCCAAAGGGTAAGACAATCCTTGGGTGATTGAGAATGGTTTCTCCAGTCATATGACTCGAGATAAGAGAAAATTCACCAATTTTGGAGAAATTGAATGGTGGTATACTTAAGTTTGGTGATAATAGTACTGCTAAGATAACTAGAAAAGGTACACTCTACATAGATGGTAATTTTTTTTTGAAGATGTGTTGTATGTAGAAGAACTAAAATATAACTTAGTTAGTGTTAGTTAGATGTGTGATAGAGGATACAATTTTTTATTTCATGCTAGTGGATGTGAGATACGGAATGCTAGATTTGGTAGACTTGTTTTTGAAGCAAGAAAAAAATGTAGTAATCTATACCATCTAAATGAGGTGAAAGGTGGAAGATGCATGTTGGGAAAAACTAATGAAATTTGGTTGTGACACAATAATGGATCATATTAACTTTTACCATCTTGTGAAATTCAACAAGAAGAATGCATTCAAACATATGTGTAGAATTGGAAAACCAACAAGTACTTTTATAAAGAATGCCTTGAAGGAAAGAAAATAAAGTTCAAATTCAAGAAAAAAGACTATTCGACCTCTAAGCACCTAGATTTGATACATATAGATCTGTGTGGACCAACAAGGAACAAAAGCATCGATGGAGAAAGGTATTTCATATTATTAATAGATGATTATTCAAGAATGAGATGGGTAACTTTTCTTAAAGACAAATCTCAAGCTTTAGAAAGATTCAAAATTTTTAGAGCTATGGTTAAGAATGAGATTGTCTCAAAGATAAAATTCTTAAGGTCTAATAGAGGTGGAGAATTCACCTCTCATGAATTTGATGAGTATTGTGAAAAAAGTGGAATTAGAAGATATTAATTTATAGCTAGAAAACCTCAACAAAATGGAGTTGTTGAGAGAAATAATAGAATTAGTCATGAGATGGATAGAAAAATGTTAAATGAAGCTAAGTTTCCTGATAGATATTGGAAGGAAGTAGTTCATACTATTGTTTACATTCTCAACAAAGCACAATTAAGAGTAAATAATGATAAGACTCCATATGAATTATGGAAAGGCAAACCTATATCTCTGAAATATTTCAAAATATTTGGAAGAAAATGTTGTATAAAAAGGGATGAAGATACTTTGATTAAATTTGAGAAAAGACTAGATGAAGGAATATTTTTGGGTTATTCAACTACAAGTAAATATTATAAGTGCTATAATAAAAGGTTACAAAAGATAGTTGAAAATGTGAATGTCATAGTGGATGAAGATTACTCTCAATAGTTACACAAAGATGACATGCATTCTAAAATACCTATTTATGAAGAAAAATAAGAATTTGCAAAAGAAGAGTCACAAGAGGAAACTGATTTTGATGAAGAAGAGAAACCAATCACTACTCCAAAAGCACCACCCTAATTTATCTAAAGAGATCATTTCGAGAAGAAAATTCATGGGAACAAAGTTGATAGTGTCATGATAAGAAGAAATCTTGCACAACAAGAATAGGTAAAATATTCTTTATTATCTGAAATAGAGCCTAAATATTATGAAGAAGCTAGTAAGGATGAAATTTGGATTGAAACCAGGAAAGAAGAAATTAGTCCAATAGAGAAAAATCAAACTTGGGAACTTGTTCCTAGGCCTACTGATAAGAATGTCACTGGCTCAAAATGGGTATTTAAAAATAAACTAAATGGATATAGGAAGATAATAAGAAACAAAGCTATATTAGTTTACAAGGTTTATTCTCAAGTTGAAACTATAGATTTTGATGAGACATTTACACCTATTTTCTAGGCTTAAAGCTATTAGAATTTTTCTTGCATATTCAATTTATAAAAATATCAAATATACTAGATGGATGTAAAATCTGCATTTCTTAATGGTTATTTGGATGAGGAAGTTTATATGGAGCAACAGGAAGGGTTTGTTGTGGATGAAAACAAATATTATGTATACAAATTGAAAAAGGCTTTGTATGGTCTGAAACAAGCCCCTAGAGCTTGGTATTCTAGGTTGGACAAATATCTCCAACAACAAGGGTATAAGAAAGGTATTATTGACAATAATTTGTATTTCAAATGTGAAGGTGAACATATATTGGTTGTCATTTTTTAATGTTGATGATATCAATTTTGGTAGCAACTGTGATGAAATGTATAAATTTTTTGGTATTGTAATGCAAAAAGACTTTGAATTCTTAGAGAATTAATATTTTTTCTTGGTTTATAATTCAATTAATTAGATACATGATTTTTCATTTCTCAGACTAAGTATGTGAAAGAAATTCTAAATAAATTCAAGATGGAATTTTGTAAGCATTTTAGTATACCTATGGTCACTAGATGTAAGATCAACAAAGATGACGAATCTGAATTAGTAGATCAATCATTATACAAATCCATGATTGGGAGCCTTCTATATATTACTGTAACAAGGCCTGATATCATGCAAGTTGTTTGCATGGTTGCTAGATTTCAAGCTACTCCTAAGGAGACACATGTTAAAACTATGAAGAGGATTTTTAGATACTTGAAGAGTACATTGGAATATGGTCTATGGTATCTTGTTCGTAATGATTTCACTTTAGCTGCATACATTGATGTATATTGGGTTGCTTATGTGGATGACAAAAAAATAACTAGTGGCAGTGCCTTCTTTCTAGGAGATAGACTAGTAGCATGCTTAAGTAAGAAAAAAGAGTTAGTTTCTTTATCAAAAACTAAAGTTGAAAATATTATTGTTGTATCTTGCTATACTCAAGTATTTTGGATGAAAACATGCTGCAAGATATTAAGGTGAATTTTTATGGGCTAATTATTATTTGTTGTGATAATACTAGTGCAATAAATATCTCAAAAAATCCTATCAATCGTTCAAGAACCAAGAGTATATCTATTAAATATCATTTTCTCAAGGAAAACGTTGCTGCATAGGAAGTCAAACTAGAATATGTTGCTACAAAAGATTAGTTGGAAAATATTTTCACAAAACCCCTTTTGTTGGTTGTTTTTAATGTAACCAAGTTGATCTTATAATCTACCTATGGAATTTCCAATTCCAATCAAGGGAAGCTCGAAGGACCTAGACCAACGATTGAGGATCTTAAAGACCTCCTACACTTTGGGCTCTGCAAGACCCGGGAGGGTGATCCCTTAATGTGTTTACAACCCCTGCACCATTATCATTAACAACATTAACAATAATAGATAATCTCACTCAATAGCTCAATAGAACGGGATAATACTGAATAGAATTGGTTGTTCATCAATAATATCAACCATTTGGAGTGTGAAATAATTACAACAATAATTCACAGTAAAAGATAGTCATTAATTTTCAATTTTTAGCAAGCTCTAGGTGAACACAAACAAATATTGAATCTCACAAACAAGTACAACTTAGATCAGTGCCTTATTTTCATTGGAGGAGTCAAATTCATAAACATCTAAGGGTTTATAACATAGTTAGCACATAGCATACAAGATCTTCGATAAAATTTCCTTACAATATCACCAATATGTACCCTAACTCAATACTACTTATCAAATCCTTGTAGAGAACATATCAACCTACAATCTCATTTAAGCATTTTAATTAATTTCTTGAATTAAGGCTAAAACAAGAATTGCACACACCACAATAGTGAGATGAACAAAACAACCCTTGATCACTTTATTCAAAATTCAAATATGCTTGTACATAGGAGAGACATGAGATCAAATTTATTAGTTGAATTCAAATGCCAGTAATATCATATAACGTTATATCTCCATGAATTCAAAACCTATAACAAAAAGACTCAAAACCTAACTTGCATTTTCTCTATAAATATCACACTTTATAGTTTCTCTTCAACTTCACCTAGACTCGACCAAAGATTTCTAAATTGCTAACCCGTACTTCTGGCCTTGAAATCCTTCTTATAGAAAGTGAAGGAGAAAACAAACATCAGGCTAGAGAGCACACATGTCACCAGCCACTTGGACTACTTTGTGACAATTCAAAAATTGGTTACAATAGATACCTACCCTAGAGAATCTTCTTGTTCCAGCAGCAAAAAATCTTCAAGAACTTCACACTTAGACTGCCACCAAAACAAAACTAGAAATTGGTATAACTACAATAGTTGATTGATTAACTGTTAGAAGCTTGCTCCCATATTTACTCCTCCTCGGTTAAATATGTATTCACCTATTGTTGGTATTCCTCATCACTTGGCTAATTAAAAAAAATTACCTCATTTAATTTGATACTATAAGGTGTATATTTAAGTGCCACTTGGTTTGCTTCTCGATCAAAAGACTCAAGGAATGAACTGGTGCTAATAATTTTATCCATGCAGCTCACTAGTAGATCAAAATATGAGTCATCACAAATTAAATGAATTTGAGAATTGATGACCCTATTAGCCCGATCCTACCATTGCTGAAGTGACTTGATATTACCCTGCTCATCAATTATGTCAGGTAGCAGTGTGTCACTCCAATCATCAATACTCTTTACCAATTCCTTGATCTTCCTACTCAAGTCATTTGGTAGGGCTTGAAAACCTTGCAATGACTTAACCAACACTTGATTAGGTCTTAATGAGTGGGGCCTATTATTGATATCAAATTTGGAGGCCTTAAAAATTACATTCAAATCATTTTCCCTAGAGATCCACTTCTCAATTAGTGGTATTGCTACTTCCTAATCCCTCCCAATATTATTTATTGAACCTAATAATAAAGAATAAGAATAATATAAATTTTACAACCTATCATCAACCTTTTCATTCAAATGCAGCAAAAAAATAGTAACAATTTCCTTTTGCGTTGAAGATACCCTCTCCTCACTTACCTTGAGAGAGTCTTATAGCTCTGCAATTTTTTGAATTAACTGCTTCTTTATTGGATCAACAAAGCACTCTAATTCCTCCTCAGTTGGTTCCAATGTGGTACTAAGCTAAGGAGTCTGACTGGGAGATCCCGGTGTGGAAACAATGGGGGAAACAAGAAGCAATGACCTTGATGTGGAAGGAAATGATTTAATCACGGGAGAAATTGATGCTTTCCCAATCTGCTTGCACTTTAACCTTTCCACTTCTATTTGTAGCTCAATATTCCTTTGCTACACCTTATTATACTCCCCAATCATAAAGTTATACTTTCCATAACACTCCTTTTTTAAGCCTCCTCCCTCCCTACAGTATTCTGTACCAATTTGGCTACATTCACAATTAAATTTTTAGCCTCTATGGTTGAATTCTCTGAAGCTCTTTTTTTTATTAACCCTCCCCTAAAATTTGGGTTAATTTCACTTATACTTGGCTTTCTAAAGGGGATGCTTGGACTTCAACATAGCATTAAAAGCCACTGCATCAACAATATCCCACTCAGGTAGAATCAAGACACCAGCTTGATTGACCAACTTTCTCCCTTCCTCTGGAGTGATGTTCTTGAATTCATTCATCATTTCAGCCTTCACCACATCATCATTTTCCTGATCTAACCTGTTAGGTCGTTGTTCTCTTCATTTCTTGTAGTTCTCCTGATACACCTCCAACTTCATCCTCCATACCAGTTGCAAGAAGACTAGTGATATCACAAAAGCATCCAAAAATTCTTTACAAGCCTCGATTCTTGCATCCTGTACACATTTTCCCTTCATATCTAGGTCTGATAAAATTAAATCAACTGGTCATGGAGGGGAAGGCATGCCCATTTGCATATCTTGGTTAGTAACAATGATTTCATCCACCGAGTCCTCCTAGGACTGCTCAATACTTCGCCTTTTAGGGCTTGGCGATGATGGTGGTAGTGAGGGACTCCTTTCTGGTGATGACTCCAAATCAATTAGTTTTATTTCTGCAAGTTTTTTAAGATATGAACTCAGTTGTTCATGCAATTTCATTACCTATTTTCCTTTTTTGTCTCTTTCTTCTTCATCACTGCTATCATCCCTTTTTCTCCTATAAATAGGCCTGTCATCTAGAGGTTGGTAAGCTGGCCTTTCTTCAAATGGTCTTGTAGCTTGTTCCTATATACCCATGTCCAACTCTAGATTTATTTTCTTGGTCATCAGAATACCCATGATTTCCTTGAAATTATGAATCAAAAAATCAATATTTTTATGATAAGGACTGAATTCCATCAATGGATCATAGTTTGGATCCAGCTTGTGTGACGTAGCCAATAGCTTATCTTTATTTAACTCTTGCTTATTCAAATCAAATTAATTTCTGACCAAGTCCTAAGGGAAATTGAATTCATGAACAAATTCAACACCTTTTATTCTTGGTTTAAACATAACAAAGAAACCCTGAAGATCATACTACCTTCTAGGACCCAACCTTAAATGGTATAAATCAAAGAAGTTTCTAAAATGCACCCAGCCTCCTTTTGCAATAAAAAAACTAGAAACCACCATGTAATCAGGGTAGAAAGTCCCCTTACCCTTTCCAGTGAGGTTATCTTCATGAATACATCCAATTTTCCACATAACCTCAACAAATTCAATCCTTGGTGGCGTATTATAAGGAAATATATGTGGGGTCCCCTGAAAACCATATACCCTCAAGATAGTGTTGACTGGATATGGGATAATATCACTCCAATTGTGAAAAATATTCAAATTAGGCCTCCTCTCCTTGGGCCTAAGAAAATCATGCAATTCCTAAGGAACCCTGGGTAAATTAACCATCAATCTATCTCTCAGTCTTGATGCAAAGCAGCTGTTGAGCTGTACATAATTGAAATTCTCTCTATTGTATGAAAGTTCATTAGTCAACACCTGTACCAACAACCTCGCTTCATTGAAAAATTGATTCAATTTTATTTTCATGGAGAAAAACTCAGCATTCTTGAACAAAAACATGTGCATAAGCATAGAATGCCAATAAAAAGGCTACCTATATCATTCTGTTGCATTTTTTATAACCCTTCATGTATCTTCTCAGCCAAGAAAGAAATAAAATCATATACTATAGAGAAATTTGGGTGTTGTATTTGCACCCCCATGAACATAAACGCTATTGGCATCCCAGTATTAGGGATAAAACCCAAAATTTGGCATAATGAATAGAAAGTAGCTAGGAAGGACTTGGAAAAACAATCCAATCTGAAAGGCTCCTGATCACTAGGGCTGATATGAACTCTTGAACCTCCTACCCTAGCCAAATGAGGTGGGAGCATCTTAACTCTAAAAAGGGACTTTATCTTCCCATAATCCTGTTTCATTCCTTCAAGCTCAATATGGACCAAGAATTCACTAGGCTCACTCAAATCAAAAACTTGTCGAAAATCCTCTCTGTTAATACTCAACAGAACCCTTCCATCGTTATCACTAACCACCCATGTGACAAGATCATTCCCTTTGGCCACTGCCTTGAGCAAATCAGCATCAGGGAACACATTTGGAAATACCAATTTCCCCATGTCATAAATCTATCCATTTGAAAAAGGATGAGGCAAATTTGTCTATCCAAACAATAGTCTAAACATCACAAAAACCTTAAGTGGCACCCTAGCATCAACAATATTAAAACAATTATAAACTAACCCCTCCCCAAGGGTTTTTCCTCACATTAGGACCAACCCCCTCTTCCTATCATTTGTTGACAATGACAATTGATCTAGGAAATCATTATATAGGTTTCTATTCAAAAATTTAATCTAGCCTTAATGATGCTTTAATGGTGCCATCCTGAGAAAACTAGAGCTTCCTTGTATTACAAACCTTAAACAAGCTAGGGCTTCTCAAGAATATGAAATTACAAAATAAGTACTTTGCAATTTCCAACAATTTAACTCACTTATAACCCTAAAATGATTTTCAATAAACTTCCCAACAATCACACAACAAAATTCCCCAAATTTGGATTGCAATTTGCCCAAGAGATGCAAATTTTAACTTATGGCTTTGTGCTTGCAGAAACCCTAATTCTTCATTGCAACAACTCGTGAATTCATCCTCAACTTTAAGATTGCTCTGTGAAATTGCTCGAATGCTTTGTGATACAATAGAACATGAAAAATAATGGTTTTATTTCAATCAAATTATGCCAAAACATGTCTCATCCTTCATTAAAGCTCACTCGCACACTACACCAACAGTTCCAATCACATTTGATACATATTTGAATATTATCTGTTGATCCTTCTTTTTGGTTGGATCATTGAACAACTAATTTTTAATCAATTTGACATGACCTCCACCATGGAAAATGGCCCACCACCCTCTATGTTTCCAAGGAAATCCATGTGTCGGCTTTCCCTTGATATTGTAATCAGTAACCACCCTACAACTTCTGGTCACGTGATGGTGGGAAAGCATAGATCTCAATCATCAATGATCCTGCTCATTGAAAATGGCTACCAAATCTGATGTTAAACATCGAGCACCCTTCCTGCAAAGATTAAAATATCTCCATCCATTTGAAGCATGTGCGTCTTACACCTATTTTAGTAACCCGCCCATTAATGTATTAAAGATGACTGAATATATTAACTTACTCCCAACATTCCTTCAGCTTCTCGAAATGTGACAAGTGGCACCCACCCATGATATCACGATCAACCAAAACCATGTGGTGGGGTCATCACGGGATAGCGGGGAACGACTCAGATCAAACAACCATTCATCAACGACCATGAAAATTCCTCCCTTTGCAAAATATAAAACATTTATTAAAACAAGAGGGGACGTAACTAGGTCGATAACAAATGATGACATGAAGTTGTTTTTAAAAGGGAAGCATGAGGCCATCCTAGACTCAGGAAGAAATAATGTCTAGGAAAGGAAAATATAACAATGGATCAAAAGGGGATGAAACCTAGATGGATCAATGGGACCCAAGTTGTTTTCAAAACCCTCCTCCAAAAGTAATGACCAAATAGATCCAAGCCATGGTACAAAATAAGACATTAAGTTTAACACAAATACTTGGAAACAAATGTAAAACCCCAACCCTAGACTTTCCAAAACACCTTATAGAAAAAACACCATGTAGAACTAGAGACATAGGCAAGATCAAAATGGAACTTGCAGAACATAAATTAAAGTTCCATCAGTGGCTCCAGTTGGGGACATTAATTCCACTAGAATGAAGTGAGATCTTAGAATCTCAAGTTGAGAAGACCAATTACATAGACAACCAAAAATGAGTTGTCTAGCGTAAACAACCTAGAAGGAAAGAAACTGACCACTAACATATATAAAAATCTAAACTAATGTGATGGAAAAACATACTTGAAGTGAAGTATAACTTCAAGAACTATCCATGAATTGGTAGTTCAATAATATCCCCTGTCATCTCTTGGAGGAAGTATGAATCTTCACCCCACTTACTATTGATCAAAAGTGGACCCAACCAAATTGCATCAAATTTTCCATGTTTTCCCTTATCTTGTAATCTGAAATTCCACATTAGGACCATATCTCCATCTTGGAAAATCCTTGTAGTTGCCTTTTTCTCATACAATTTCTTTACTTGCAACTGTAATTTTTCATTTTTCATTTGAGCCTCCCTCCCGGTTTCATCCAATTCTATGAGAGCTTCTACTCTCAATTTCTTTTCATCATCAATTTCATTGTTATATGTCTGGACAAACTTATACATCTCCATTAAATTATTTTGGGACAACCTTGCATTTATCCCATAGAACAAGTCAAATGGAGCAAAACCTATTGCTTTATTCACAGTCACCCTATCTGCCCAGACTGCTAATCTCAACTTAGAATCACATGCCTTCTTATTTTTATCCAGGATTCTCTTAATGATTTTCATCAAGCTTTTATTGCTTGATTCTACTTTTCCATTTCCTTGTGGGTGATATGGTGATGAGTAGGAAATTTGGATCCCATGCTTTTCACAAAATTCTATGTATTCCTCAGATCTAAGACACATTTCATTATCCAAAACAATCCTTTCTAGACATCCAAATCTAGTCAATATGTTACTCATTAGGAAGTCAATTACCACTTTACTGGTTGCCATCTTTGTTGGAATTCCTTCCATCCACTCGGTAAATTAATCAGTGGCCACCAATATCCATGAGTGGCCTCCACTAGACTTACATGCTATCTCTCCCAAAAATTCAATACCCCATTGCTGAAATGGAGATTGCACTGTAACTGGTTTTAGAGGCAAGTTACTAGAGAATTTTAACTTACCAGAGAGATGTTGACAAGAATCACATGTCTTTACCAATTGGTGTGCATATTTAAAAATAATAGGCCACCAAAATCCAACCCTCATTATCTTATGTGCAGTTGTTTTGGCCATGTAGTGCCCTCCACAAACTCCACTATGCATCTCAATTAGAAGTTCTTGTGCTTGATTTTGATCTAAACACTTTAGCATGACACCTTGCCCATTTCTCCACCAAAGCTTACTAGCTACAGTAACATACTTGATAGCATGTAATTTCAATGTCCTTTTTCTCATTCTCACTCAAGTTGTCTGGACACTTCATTCTTTGCAAATAATAAATCACACCTTTATACCATCCAAAATGTTCCATATCACATATATGTGATCTATTCTCCTCTTGCAAATTATTTGATTTTCTTCCAAATTACTTTGGGCCATAAGCTTGGCCAATCCTTATCCTATTACCATTTTAGTAATCTAGACCACAATATTGAATTCCTGGATCCTATTGATCCATCTACATCGTCTTCCTTATACTTCCTGCTATGTGAAGATATCTCTGACAACAACACTAGGTACATATGCAACCACAATAGCTCCCATCAAATAAGGCTTGAAGGTTTTTACTACCTTTACCAATGCATATGCCTATTTCTCATTGATATCATACTTGAGCTCCGCAGCTTGTAAAGATTTACTGAAAAAGGCTATAGGTTGTTCAAAACCTTCTGCATTCTTTTGCAACAACACATCTACAATTGTGTGGAAAAAAGCAAATGAAAAGATTTATAAGTGTTTAGAAAAATCAGGGGTTTTCAATACAAGAGCCTCCTTTATTGCTTGCTTAATGGCCTGGAAGGCCTATATAGACTACTCTCCCCATTCAACCTTCGCTTACTTCTTAAGCATCTTGGAAATCGGGAAAACTATCTCAGCAAAATCTATCACAAACCTCCTTAACAAGTTTATTTTCCCAAAGAAATATTTTATACCTTTGACATTGTGGGGTTGTGGGATTTTTTCTATTGCAACTACTCTCTCTAAATAAATTCTGACTCCATCCTTGGAAACAATATGTCCCAACAATTTTCCCTCTCTTACCCTAAATGCACATTTATTTGGATTCAAAGAGATACCATACTCCAAGTCTCTACCAAATACCTTCTCCAAATGCTCACAATGATCATGTTCCTTTTTGGAGTATGTTGTCAAGTCATCTTGGTATATCACTTAAAATATGTTAATGAAATCTGAAAATTCTGCATCCATAGCTCTTTGAAAAGTAGCCCCTGCATTTGTTAGACCTAAAGGCATTCTCACATAAACATATGTTCTCCAGGGTGTAGTGAATGATGTCTTATATTGCTTAGACTCCTTGACCATAAGCTAGTTGTAACCAGAGAACCCATCCATCATAGAAATCAATTCACAGCCTATCACCCTCTGCAACATGGCTTCCATATTTGGTAACATATAGTTTTCTTTTAATGAAGACGCATTCAAATTCTTGAAGTCTACACATAATCTGATGTATCCATTTTTCTTTCTTACTGGTACCAAGTTTGACACCCAGGATGAATTTTTTATTGGCTTAATGATCCCTGCATCCCTTAGCTTCATTAATTATTCTTGCATTTTGGGGCCTAAGATAGGATTAATAGGGCTTTGTTTTTTCCTAAATGACTTGGCACCATCACTCAAAGGAATATTATGTTGGAACATATCCTCCTTATATGCCTTAAGATCATCATAAGACCATGCAAATACATGGCTAAACTTCCTCAATAAGTCAATTAACATTCTTCTCACCTTTGGTGACAATTTCTTTCCAATATATCCCTTTTTTGGTGATGCTTCTATTCCAAGATTTATCTCTTCCAAATCATCAGGATGCGAAGCAGTATGATTAGCCTTTGTTTGATCCTGATTTTCAAATACTCTTTCTAATACAACTAAACCCTTAGGAATTATATATTTTTTTAACTGAATTACCTCATTTCCAAACACAATATCTTTACCATTAATTGTTTCTACAAAATCTCCAAAGTCAATTTCTTGACTTTCATATTCATCCACATAATTCAGGAATCTTAATATGTCATCATCATTATCAAAAACTTCCTAGTTCTTGATATTATCACGAATTGATGGACTGGTTTTCACTTGAACTTTTGAGATCCCAACAAAGGTTATATCATCTAGATTTAACACAATGTTCACTAATAAATCTGCCACCTTGTTATGGCCTCTCTCCATCCAATCTATGCCAAATGCATCAAAGTTTTCCAACTCATCCCAAACAACATTCCTATACTATTTCGACCTCTTATTCTTTGATACATACCTGGATCTAACTTGGGAAATCACAAGCTAATAATCTCCAATTACCTTGAGCTTCTTAATCCTGTGCTTTTCAGCCAATCTCAACGCCAATAACAGTGCCTCATATTCCACCACATTATTGGTGCAATCAAATGACATAGTGAAAGAGAACCTAAATGTATTTCCACTTGGTGATCATAAAAAAACACCTACACTTGATCCTTCTTTTGAACTTGCACCATCAATGTACATAGTCCACAATTCATCACACTCTGACAATTATTTTACTTATGTGTCGATCAATGTAGTGGGATTATCACAATTGCTAGGGAATTCCTCAACTCTGAACTCATTTATGCCATTGTTAATAAAACATGTCATATTTTTAGTCGGATCATGCTTAATCATATGGGACACTTTTGATTCTCTCTCAATCTTGACATTCTTTCCATCAATGGAGAAAGTAGCAAATGATAGGTCACACTGCATGTTACCCCCCATTGATGCACTCCACTTTCTTGGCAATAGCATCCCAAAATGTGGTGGGATGTCTACAACTAGTACAGTCATAGCCAAGTCCTTCTCAGGATACTGAGTCAATCTATAAGGTAATGCTTTGATAGTCCCAATAACTGGCACTTTCCTTGAATCCATTGCATAGAATTTACCTTGAGTAGTATCCACTATCAAGCCCATTGCTTCCATGATCTTGATTGGAATAACATTCTTTGATGCCCTTGAATCTATCATATAATCCCTTAAAGTCTTCCCATTTATAACAACACTCAAGAAAAAAGGGGTTTATGTTGTCAAGGCACATATTAATAGAATTCCCTAAATATATGGCGGGAATTTGTGACACAATTACCTCCATTTCTTTCTCCTTTCTTTCTCCATCATCCTTTGCTTCTTTACAACTACCTTGTTCAACCCTATTAACAACAACAGCTATGATCAAGGCTATTGTATTTTCCTTATGTTCATCTATTCTCATCATTTCTAGCAAAGGTACAGTAACTTTAACCTGAGAAAGCACTTGAAACATATCTATGGGCGTATATTTTGGCAAGTTAGACACCATACCTTCATAATTTTCCCTTTTATCTTGTTGCTTGCTTCCCTCAAGTTTCTTCTGCCTCCTATCCTCTGAAGCAGGTTCAACATACTTTGTAATCACTTTAGAGTCTTCACTAATGATGAAGTTGTATCTTCTTGAGGCTTTGGAGTTTCATTCTTTTTCACCCAAATCTTATCATTTTTAACCTCTTTAACTTTGAAAACATCTTTCTTGTTATCAACTTTAACACCCTTATTTTTTTCCTTTTTTTCTTTAATAAATAAGCCAAGTTTACCCTGATCACCACCAATAGTTATGTTCCTCAGTTGAAGTGATCTTGTCATTTCAGTAACCATTTTTGTAGTCAACCTTGCAATCTCTTCCTCTGATGGTTTTCTTAGGGACACTACATCTTCATCATGTTCCATATTGCAAGCATTATGGTCAAAATCACCTTCCTCATCATAGAAATTTTGTTGATGGTACATCTTTCTTTGTCTCTGATTATCCATATCAACTCCCTATGATTCATTACCAGAGGAACATTTTGCCTCATCAATGTATGATCTGTCCATACAAACATCGATATCACCCTACTCAATTTTATGAGTCTTATCATAAGTTTCCTGCTCTATTCCCTCAATAGCAAGCAATTAAGCAACACCACAATGATTTTGATCATGTCAATGTTCACGAACCTCACACCATGTTCTATCTTGTACTAGATTTATTGAATGCTTCTCCAAGGGGTCTGGTGTATGCTGATCATGTTTGGGCTTTTTGGTTGGGCAAGATTGGTTTCCCATTTTTCCAATTTGTATTATAAGGGTAATTTTGCAACCTAGGCTATCTTTCATTCTTATTATATTATTTATTTTCATTTCCTATACCCTTTTATTGCTTGGAAATAGTATATTTTATGTATTTCAAAGTGCTCAAGACCTTATCCCATTTCTCATAATCCTTAGGCTTTGAAGCAAAAACCTTTGCAACCTTATCCTTAGGATTTTTTAAAAGTGTGGGCTCTTCTCTCCTACCATATTTCCCAGAAGCTCACCTATTACTCTCAATGTTTATAGCCACCCTAAAAGCATCCCTCATAGTTCAAGGGTCTTTATCTCTGAGGAGGTATGTCATTTTAGCATTAAAAGAATTGAAATATGTAGTTAGACATACATTCTCATCATACCTCAAAACCTAGAACAACTTATACATTGATTTTTGAAACCTTAAATTAAACTCTGTTATAGGCTCATTTAGTGACTTCTTGATATTGTTGAACTCATTCAGCATGAAACTGGCATTGGTTTTATCACTATATTGTTCCTTGATTTTTTTTCAAATTCATCCCATGAACCAATACTAGCATTAGGTAGACCTCTGTACCAATCCCTTGCATCTTCTACGAAGGATTGTACAAACAATTTCATTACAAAATCTTCATACTCTACCTCATAATCATTCAAAATATCCATAAAAGCTTTCAAATGTTCCTCTGATGTCACAACATTATTGTTGGAAAATTTACTCATCTTCTCTCTCAAGTCATCTAGGATGGGATTTGGATAGCCTGGAATACCATCAAAGTACAATTGCCTATATATTTCCAACTGTATAGGTCTTCTTTGAAATAATCCCTCAATCTTCTAAGAGTCAACACCAGATCCTATATTCTATACCCTAGGGCCATCTTGATTTAGATTTACAAACTTAGTAGCATGGGTTTTCGGGCCAGAATTATTTGTGTTGGTATCCAATTTTTTTTTTGGACTAAATCTCAAGGCATCTTCGTGAATTGATGAGGTTTTAGCTTGTGTAGCCTTGTCCATGCTTGACCTCTTTAGGAAACCTATTTTTGTTTACATTTCTACATTTGCAACCTCAATTTTTGTCCTCTCCAACTCCTCATCAAGAGCCTCACCCTCCCTTCTAACCTTTTCTAAGGAATTTTCAGCTTGTAATGGTACATGTGGTGGCAGGTCTCATTTAGGAGGGTGGGAGGTCACCTTATCACTTATTTTAATCCCCTCAGCCTTTTTTTTTCCCTTATCTAAAACTTGTTTAGGATTTGGATCACTTGGTTGAGGCTTGATAGGGTCTGCTGGTTTTGGATTTGAGGGCTTTGGTTGGGTATCAACTTGACCTATAGGACCTACCTTACACACAAACCTTATCTCCTTATCAAATATTTCACGTATGACATGAGCCTGAACACTCGGCTCAGGTTTTTCTTGGTTCAAGGCTTTCATTGTTGCCAACTACCTAATCAACCTATCTCTTTTAATCATAGCATGCATTAGTTATGTTTCTCTCTCCTTTTCTCTTTTCCTCTTGAGCTCAGCTTGTTTTTGGATCTCCCATCTTAAGGAGTCAATGTCTCCAAAAACATCTTCAGGGTCAGGCAAGGTTATTTCAAAACTTGACGTATCACTTAAATCTATAAGGCTAACTTCTTCAAGTACAGAAAGAGGAGGCACATCACTAGTTCCATCATCCTCAGAAAGAGGAGGCACATCACTAGTGCTTTCTCTATGATGGCTTTGACTTCTACTCCTACTTCTTCTCTTTTCAGAGTATTGAACACTAACAGGTCCTTTATTTTGACATGTTACATTCTCTTGGTTTGGTGTATTAAATAATGCATCGAAAAATCCACAACTATCTAACTCTGAACTTTTAGATACCTTTTCAAAAGTTTCAGGGATAGGATCAACATTTTCGAGTCTGTTAGGTGTCCTGAAACTGCTTCTTTATTCATCTTTCTTTTTCAACTTCATCCGGTGACCCCAGGCCACTAAATGAAAAATAGGGATCAACATTTACCTCTTTCAAACACTAATCTGTTAAAAAAATTGATCTCCCTCCATATATGCTTGCCTCTTTCATACCATAGTAACATATGTGACCCTTTTCTTACAAGTAGAAAAATGTAGTGACCACTAAAATTTGTCTGATTACAAACATTACAGCTGACATTTCTCACAAATTTTATGAGCATACCACTGCCAACACAATCTATGTCATTCTTCATTGTATAATCAGTCACAAATTGCAAGCTTTCATCATCACATGACACATGTATGTTATACTCATCATATGAAATATGTTCATATTGAAAATGACATTTCTTGTTATTCATCTCATTGTCATGTTCCATAAAAATACCTTCCAAATGAATTGGGAACTGAAAATGTTCAAAATCCTCCAAGGAGTTGGTATCATGATATTCAACCTTACCTGCAACACCTATTTCAAATGTAAAATAGTCATAGGAAATGCCCTCGAGGAATTCATGAATGTGTTTCTTTGCTTGCTCAAGACTACATTCCGACCATGTGTGAAATGCATTATTGGAAATTTTAACAAAGAGTGGGTTATCTCTCCACCAATAAATGTCATCGTTTCTCATCTCTGTGAAAATGGAGGCTCATCAAACAATGTACTTTTCATTATATTTATTCTTGACATAACAGCCTCAGCATTGTCAGCATGAAAGTCCAAATCCTTCAAGTCATTGTTGCACTCAAACTCACTGCAAACACTAGAAGAGCATATAGAAACATATTCAATTTCATTCCCATTCTCAGATTGTTCAATACACACATTTTGACATTTTTTCCATATCCACATAATCTGAGATATGATGGTTAGAAAACTCTTCAAGCTCCATAGAAATATTACCCAAAAATAGTGGTATCCTTTTACTCAAATTTTCATCATAGTGCATAATCTAATCACCTGAGAGTGAAATCACATCCTCCACATCTTGCATGCTAATATTATCCTCATTTGATATAAAAAATTTCAAGTCTATTTCATTCAAGTTGGTATGACAAGCATAATAACAATCAACATGATCAACATTATGAGTTGAATGTGTAACTAAACTTTCAAAATTTTCTTCACAAAAGCAATCATGGCAGCAAAGACATGAACGTGTTCATCAACATCTTCATCACTCCCAACATTACTATGTTCATGATTAGAAAATTGAACACACATATGTTCGTCCTTGAATTCTTCATCACACATAAAATTATCATACTCCATTGATGTCAAATCTGAATTACATTCCAAATTTGCACCAAACGCAATTGGATCATTCACTTGTGGACAAATGATTTCATGAGAATTCATGCCATTTCATTCTTGAGGTGAGGAAAGTGTCTCTGGGTCATCCCTATGAGAGCATTCATAATCATCAGAAGATCAATCAGTTTGACTATCACCATCACCCTCATCACAAAAAGACCTATCACCACACATATCATGCTCAGTTTCTTAAGAGTAAGTGCTTGAGCTTCTATCTTCAATATCTTGATCACTGATTTGTGAGGAGATGTCATCAACAATTGCATTATTTTCACTAATCAAAACCTAACATGGATTGATGTTTTGCATCTCCTCTAATTTTTCATCACACAAGATATTGCAAGAAAAAATTTCATGCATATTCATTTGTTCATCATACCATGTATCTTTCTCTTTGATACTGCTGCAAGGATCTGCACATGTGCTGATTGTGAGCTAATTGCAGTCAATCTCCTCAACCACACAACACCTATCTCCATTTTCTGATACACTCTTTTCATTATTGTGTATCATGTTTTGATTTTCTTGAATAAGACAACTACTACCTTCATTTCGAGACACCACATTTTGATGATATTTAACATGGAGTTCATTAGGATCTGCACATTGTGATGATGGGGAAATTAAAGCAACAACATTAGCCTTATTTTGACAAGAACTTCTATTATCTGGTTCATGAATTCTATTTGCATGAGAGGTGTTAGGATGATCAACACTCACAACCCTATGTCCCTTCATCATCGAATACCTCAAATTGTTCTCAATATCAATATCCATTTTATATGCTTCGTACATGGTTGCAGGCTCTTTATCTCTTAATAGATAACTCATTTTCTTGTCAAATGCTCCCAAGTACATGACCAAACATTCAACATCATTTGGTCTTATGTATTCAGGAATCTCTCTTATGATCTTTGAAAACCTTAGATTAAAAGATGGGGCTAACTCATCTTTTACTTTCTCCATGTTCATAAACCTTTTTTTTTTTTATCAAAATAGGGTCAATCCTTTCACCAAACTGCTCCATGAACACTGCCTTAAACTCTTCCCATGAATGAATGGATGAAGCTAGTAAATAAGAGAACTAATCTCTTGCATCTCTCCTTAGAGACTGAATGAGTAGTCTCATGATCACATCTTCGTAGTCAATTTCATAATCATCCATCACATTATTGAACTCTTGCAAATGTTTATTTGCTGATTCAGCCTTATCACGAATGAACCTTGGTAACTTATTTTTGACATTAGCTGGAATGTCATTTGGGTAACCATTAATGTCACTGAAATATATAGCTTTGTACCTTCCAGTGCTGAAACTTCTTTGACAATTTGACTGGGACTGATCACAAGCCATGGTTGCACTAGCAACCATACTAGGATGCATATATTGAAGCATTTTAACATGACTCTTTCACAATTCAAATATCATCTCTATAGTTGATCATTCATTTCCCTATTTCTATATTTCATCATGATCTTAGAATATTACAATGCATAATTCCAATGTATCTAAGCCTAAGATCTACTTAGTGGGAAAATTTAAAACAAACATACTTCTCCAGCATAATACATAGGCTGCAAATTATAGTTTAGAAGTATGCAAACTCAATTCTACTATCATTTCCCTTTGTTAGTGCTAATCACTCAATAGGGAACCAAAGTTTCTTCTAAAATGTTCAAAGATGGTTTTCATACATGAATTTCTTGAAAATCGAGAATGAGGGATACCAGGAAATGTTGCAACTGCTGCAAATTATCTTCCTGACTATAAATATTTGTAGATCTAGAACTTTCTTCAAATTTTCAACAGGTTATATTAACAGAGTTGCCACCTCTTTTCACAAAGGAATGAACTTCAAATATTATGAAGTTCCTTCACATGTAAATTTTATTTTGAGTTCCTTCCACCAACAGAACACCACAAATTATAAAACTTTCAAGGTTCACTACAACAAATTCTTCTCCAGGTTTGAAACCTCTCAGTATTTGAATAAAATTGAGAATGGAAAATCATTTGACTCTATGCAATGACTCTTAAGGCTAGATTCTACACTCAGAATTTTAATAAATTCTCCCTAGCAGAGTTGTCATTTTTTTGGTGACTCAGATGGGAAAATAATTCAATAATTTTCAACCCCTGGTTACAAAAATAAATCAAAACTTTAATGACTCTATAACAACACCGTCTGTAACCAAAAATTATGAGTTCCTTCCCAACAGAGTCGCCAGTCTGTTGGTGTTTTATTTTTCCAGCTAGGCTTTGAAACTCTCTAAGAGGTAGCCAACCTCCATATTCAAGAACCACAAAAGCTAGTGGCCAACTAACAAGATTCAGTCAAATACTGACATCTCCTATACTTCTGGCTCTACAAGACCAAGGTGGGTAAACCTATACAATGCCCAAAACTTAAATGCAACTATATACTGACATTGTTTTTTATAGTATATCATTTCCAATTCAATTAAACCGCAAAGAGCACTGACAACTTCAAACCTGGCTAAACTCTTAGTAGATCAATACTCACTCAGCAATTGAGAGGCATAACAGAACATTAAACCTCAACTGAACAATAGGGATTTAAGAATGATTTTGCATTTATAAAGGAATTATGAGATGCACAAAACTGAATAATAGATCAATATTCTAGGCCATGGAGTCAAACACATAAATGAATTCACCAGCAAACAAATTTCAACTAGTGGATTCATATTGCTAATGTTTTGCATCAACTGTTAGTGTCTTGCACCAACAATCCCTCTCTTATTATCATTCAAATTCTCCTTATCAAATCCCATCTGCACACTTGAAATCATAATCATTTGCTCAAAGCATTTTAACCATTTATTTGAAATAGAACAATGAACAAACAAAACAATCTCATGAAATTTGAGATGATAAACTCAAAGAAACTTTGTATTATTGAATACCATAGTTTCTTCAACATACTAAGTTAATATGTTGAGCTTGGAGTTGTTTGAATTGTTAAATCTTCAACATTTATATGACTACATGTGTACAAATATGGAGACAATATGAAGATATTCATGAATGTGAAAACACCTTCATGGTTTTATTTGCATAAATTGGCTATATTTACTCATGAAATTAGAAAATTATAGCTTGTAGACTCGAGAAATAACTCAGAATTTTCAATTCTCTATCTACCCAACCCATTACAAAGTTTTAGAACCTAATCTCAAAACCTTTTACAATGAGAAGAGAAGAGAATAAAGAGAAGAATGGAAGCAGCCCTAAAATGCATCCACAGTTGACAACTGGCATCTTGATCCTCCATTGAACAAAAATAAGAAAAACATCTCTCTTCTCTCATCCAACAAAATTATTCTGCCTCCATTATGCCTTTTGCATTCACCTTTTATTTGAAACAAAAAATCTGCCCATGTGAAAGAATTCACTCCATTATTTCAAATTCACCACCAGCTAAAAAATTACCTCTGTGAAAACTCCTGTGGAAGCTTCACATTTATGTTCATTTCTTTTGCAGCACTTTATTTTGCCTCCCAAAAAACATATTTCTTATAAAGTGAATAAATTCACTTTATACAATACCCACATGCTCTCAAATATAAAATGAATATAAAATTCACTTTACTTATTTCTTATTAAAAAAAAACTCATAGCCACATTTTTATATTTTAATGCCCAGTCATAAAATGTTTACCCTACCCATGCTTTTATTCACATTTTTGAAATAATTACGTGTGCATTAAATACTTCACCCATAAAGTGAATAAAAATTCACTCCTCCAATAGAAACATAGTACTCCCACACACTATACCTAGCCAACAAATTTTAAAAATGAAAGCCATTACAATGTTTTGATTTTAAAATTATGCTTTTAAAATCAAATGGACCATGATTTAATATCTCAATCAGGCCTTTTTAACATTTTTAATTTTTTTTTTAAAATAAAATGAAGGCTTTGGGAAAAAAAAAAGCTTAAGAAACCCACGGGCCCAGCTGAAGACACGTGGCTGAAATTCACCAACCTCGTAGGAAATAATGAGTGAGCAACTTCTTCTTGCAAGCTAGCAGGGAACGGTTGTGATTTGGCTGCATCAACAACTTGATTCTTCATTATTGATTTACATTCTGTTCCTCATAGTTTCCCGAATCTCCTCCATCATATCTGGTTCTCCCCAGTTTTCTCAACTATGGCATCCACCATCACAACAACTCCTTCCATAAATGGCATTCACTTATGAGTTTCTGAAGTATTTTCAACCATTTGTAATGGGCAAACGCTGTAAATGAGATAGTACCAAAGACCACATTTGAAAAGCATTATGTGAAGTATGCTTACGTGCCCAGTTCATGCTGCCAAGTTTCAACGCACATTTCCTGGTGTCTATGTTTTGGTGAATGTCAACACATAGAGTTTTCCTCTATTCTCTATATTTTGATGGTTCGAGCATCTCTATTCCACCACTTCCATGCTGCACCATCCACACTCTTGTCTTGATTCCATGTTTCCTTGATGAAACATATCACCGTTGTTGTGTCTGCATCCACTATGTGTTGGTGGTAATCCACATACCTCAACTCCATTGCTTGTTCAAAAGATTCTGCAACATCTTTCTCTACAATCTAACAGGAACCCCTTGAGACCACACTCATTTAGGAATTTTCACACAGTTCATACACCTCCTCTCTAAGCCGCTCCCTCACTTTGGCCATTTGCATTTGCTAGAAAGTTGCTAAAGCATTTTTTACAAATCTATTATGTGTGTAGTATTCCACAGTCATATCAATTTTGACACATTTCAGTGTAAGCTCAGAATCCCATGGAAAAACTCATGCAAAATTCCCTTTACAATGCCAATCTTTCCCCTCATTTTGTACAATGGCTCCTTCAGCTTTGATGGATGTATATAGCCTGTTCCAAAGTTTCCAGGACTGACAAAGGCATAGGCAAGAGAAAACATTAGTATATCTGCCAAATGCATTCATGGCTTCCAATTATAGCGTTCCATCGGCCTTCTCAATCAATCCAATTAGTCCATAGCCTACAACAAATTGGTGTTCCTTGAAGTCACATGTGTGTGGGTATTCATTCACAAACAGTTCGCATGCCTCTTCTCCAGGCCGCACCCTCTCTGCCAATTGCATTTGCATAAAAGTTTGTAATGCCTTTTCAACATATCTAAGTGCCATTCTTTGCAATCAAGGCCTCCCATATGGTTGATCTATAGTAGCATCTCACATGTATAATGATGACAGTTTGCAAATATGTCAGTAGCCCTCTTCAAATATGTGGTGATGTACACAAGATCTTCTCAAGCTTAAGGCACTCATTTTTTATATTGACAACCATCTCTGACCTGCACAATGCAGTGGAATCAATACAGTATTGAAACTATAGTCTAACATTGTATCCAACACCCATCAGGTGATAAAGAAAACATGCTCCAGATGAGCAACATACTCATAAGCAAGCTCTCAACTTTGTTTCCCATGGGTTGCATATGACTTTCCCCAATAATTTTTCTTGTAGCTTTCACATACTCATTCACTCGATTGCAAACCTCTTCCTATTGTGTATATTTGAAACTTGATTGGATCTCATTTCAAATATAAGCTATGGATCTTTAGATATTTTCAAAAACCCTCTCATCTGCAAGAGTCTATGTTTGGCTGGAAATCTTGATACTGCATTCATAAACTATGAATCAATATTTAAACTATGTGGCTTACTATTACAGACATAGAATTGGTGCTATCCTAATGAGTTCATCTCATTTGATGCATTGTAAATTGGAGATCAACATCCATGATGATTCTCACACCTAATTTGATCATTGTGATATGTACATCATAACAGTGCAAAGCATGTCAGGCCCATGTGGCCTGACTAAAAAAAAATCATTTTCAAACAAATTTTTCCCTCAAATGACCTGAAACTATGTTTTGAATGCATGTGAAGTGAAAACATGAACTGGGTCTTCATCAAAATTTGTTTTCTAACACTTTTGAAAAATGGTCAAAACAGGCCACGTTGACTCTGTAATCGCCTTTGAAAACTAGTCAAATAACCTCCGGGAGACATCAAAACTTGCAAGCATGTAGATATTTGATCCAAGAATGTAATACAGCAAATATATTGAAAATAGGAGTCATGAGGTGAAAGATACTAATCTGCAAAGTTGAACCTTGTGAAACAACAGTCTATTCAGAATCAACTAAAAGTCACCCAATTGCTATTTTGAAAATATAACAAATCAACTCCTAATGAGCTACCATTGGATATATTAGATCATTTAGGTACATTGAACATGTGTGCAAGAGTAAATTGCATGAATCATCACTAATCAAAAGATATTAGCCGTAAAAGCTGACCACCCTCAAAGGTTTCAGGAAAATGCAAATGCAAAACAAGAGAAATTGCATTTGGTTTTGATCTATTAAAAATAGCAAATCAGATCATGAGGTTGTGAAACCAGACATGTGAGATCATCTTGGTATGGAGAATGCATAACAACATTTTTTTTGACTTGATAGTCACCCTGTTGCAAAATAAAAACTCAAACGGGAAGCTACTTTGAAAAACTGAAAGTTTGCAAACAGTAGAAAAGTGCCAAAACCCTTCAGCTTTGCTTTTCAAAATTCTGACAAAACTCATCGTGGGAAGCTGAAAAACAACATGCATATTCACATATGTCAATTGAATATGTCTACAAATGGGTTTTGCATGAAAATCAACAGGCTTAAATTTTCACCCTCCAAAGTGGGTCACTCAGGGAGATTCTTTAGGTGCACTTCTAAAAGTGCAGAGGATTTTTTTTGAAATTGGCACCTCAAATTCGCAAAATATAATTTTTCCATCAGGCTCAACCTTCAAATCACAGAAATACGATGAAAACTCTATGCAAAATAGACAACCGACACACTAACAAGAAATATTTAAATTAACGTCCCCAATAGAGTCATCATTTTATTGGTTGTTTTTACTATAACCAGGTTGATTTTACAATCTACCTATGAAATTTCCAATTCCAATCAAGGCCAGCTCGAAGGACCTGAACCAACTGACGAGAATTTTAAAGACCTCCTACACTTTGCACTCTACAAGACCCGGGAGGGTGATCCCTTAATATGTTTACAACCTATGCACCATTATCATAAACAACATTAACAATAACATATAATCTCACTCAATAGCTCAAAAGAATGGGATAATACTGAATAGAATTGGTTGTTCATCTAAAATATCAACCATTTGGAGTGTGAGATAATTACAACAATACTTCACAGTAAAAGATAGTCATTAATTTTAAATTTGTAGCAAGCTCCAAGTGAACACAAACAAATATTGAATCTCACAAACAAGTACAACTTAGATCAGTGCCGTATTTACATTGGAGGAGTCAAATTCACAAACACCTAATGGTTTATAACAGATCCAACACATAGCATACAAGATCTTCGATAACATTGCCTTACAATATCACCAATATGTACCCTAACTCAATAATACTTATCAAATCCTTGTACAAAACATATCGACCTACAATCTCATTTAAGCATTTTAATTAATTCCTTGAACTAAAGCTAAAACAAGAATTGCACACACCAAAATAGTGAGATGAACAAAACAACCCTTGATCACTTTATTCAAAATTCAAATATGCTTGTACATAGGAGAGAGATGAGCTTGAATTTACCAATTTAATTCAAATGCCAGTACTGTCATAAAACATTATATCTCCATGAATTCAAAACCTACAACAAAATGACTCAAAACTTAACTTGCATTTTCTCTATAACTATCACACTTTATAATTTCTCTGCAACTTCACTTAGACTTGATGAAAGATTTCTAATTTACTAACCCATACTTCTGGCCTTAAAATCGTTCTTATAGAAAATTAAGGAGAAAAAAAGCATTGGGCTAGAGAGCACACATGTCACCAACCACTTGGACCAATTTGTGACAATTCAAAACATGGTTACAATAGATACCTCCCCCAGAGAATATTTTTGTTCTAGTAGCAACAAATCTTGAAGAATTTCGTGCTTACACTACCACCAAAACAAAACTGGAAATTGTTATAACTGTAATAGTTGATTGATTAACTGTTAGCAGCTTGCTCCCGCTTTTACTCCTCCTTAGTTAAAAATGTATTCACCCACTACTGGTATTCCTCATCACTTCGCTAATTAAAACCAATTACCTCATTTACTTTGACACTATAAGGTGTATATTTAAGTGCAACTTGGTTTACTTCTCATTCAAAAGACTCAAGGAATGAACTGGTGCTGATAATTTTATCGATGTAGCTCACTAATAGATCAAAATTTGATTCATCACAAATTAAAGTAATTTGAGCATTGATGACCCTATTAGCCTGATCCTACCATTGCTGAAGTGACTTGCTATTACCCTGCTCATTAATTATGTCAAGCAGCAGTGTGTCGCTCCAATCATCAAAACTCTTTATCAATTCCTTGATCTTCCTACTCGAGTCATCTGGTAGGGCTTGAAAACCTTGCAATGACTTAACCAACACTTGAGTAGGTCTTAATGAGGGGCATATTATTGATATCAAATCTAGAGGCCTTAAATATTACATCCAAATAATTTTCCTTAGGGATCCACTTCTCAATTAATGGCATTGCTACTTCTTGATCCTTGTCAATATTCTTTATTGCACCTAATAATAAAGAATAAGAAGAATATACATTTGACAACCCTTCATCAACCTTTTCATTCAAATGCTGCAAAATAGCAGTAATAGTTTCCCTTTGTCTTGAAGATACCCTCTCCTCACTTACCTTCATAGAGTCCTATAGCTCTACAATTTTCTGCATTAACTGCTTCTTCGTTGGATCAACAAAGCACTCTAATTCCTCCTTAGTTGGTTCCAATGTGGGACTAAGGGAAGGAGTCTGACTGGGAGATCCTGGTGTGGAAACAATGGGGGAAACATGAAGCAATGACCCTGATGTGGAAGGAAATGATTTAATCACATGAGCAATTGATGCTTCCACAATTTTCCTGCACTTTAACCTTTCCACTTCTATTTGTAGCTTAATATTCCTTTGTTGCACCTTATTATACTCCCCAATCATAAAGTTATACTTTTCCATAAGACTCCTTTTTTCAGCTTCCTCCCTCTTTGTAGTCTTTTGTGCTAATTTGGCCACTGTAGACATGGAAAATGTACAAGCTCATCTTGGCACACCTGATTCCGATTACTAACATCATTTCCTCTTAGATCACATTCTCAGCATTTCATCACATTCTATCTCTTAATCTAATGAATCATTATTCATTTAATTAAGTCATTCTCACCTCATTTGATTAAATTAATCAGTTTAATTTAATTAACCCTACATTGTTGTTTAAATAAATAAATCATTTTATTTAATTAAAATCTCTAAAGTCCTCCTATTATATTACATAAATTAAACCTTATTTAATTTAATCTAACACATTCCTTCTTTATTAAATAAATCAAATCATTTATTTAATGAATCATTTCATCTCAAATTTTGGGCTTAAATCAATTCATAAATTTGAGCTTAAATTGTCACATCTCCTAATTCCTTATTAAATTAATCAAAACATTGATTAAGTTAATCCTTCTCACTAAAATCTTCTAGAGAATGCAACTTTCACAATAAATCAAATACTTTGATTTATTAATTATTCTATTTTCCCTCACAAAGCATCAAAAATAGAATATTCCTCTTTTGAATTCAAAAAGTCCAAGTGGACTTGGTCCTTCCAACAAGGCATTAAAAGCCTCTTAAATGTACTTGACCTTGAGCCAAGTGACAATAACTCCATTCCTTTTCCCTCTTCAACATGTCATTTCTCAAGTTTGAAATGCCACCTAATTGCATTTATTGGCACATTGACCAAAACTTGCACATTCCTCATCCAATCACATGTGGACAAGTGGCACAATGCCATTTGATGATCTTTGATCCCACATTGCTCAAACTCACTCTTCTTCCAATCTCTGGAATCTATAAATTGGAGACTCTTCTCCTCAATCTTCATCCACAACTCATATGCAAAGTTACTCTCTACAATTGAGAACTAATTTTGCCCACTTTAACCAAGTTTTCACAACATTTCATATTTTGTATCAAGGTTATGCTCAAATATCTTTGGAGATTTGACCATTTCTATCATTCAACCAAGCATTGCAATTAGGAATTGGGAAAGGGAAAATTGCAACACATCATTGGCACCAATTCCCCCATAAGATCTTTAACTCATTTGCTTAATTAGGATTTCATTCAAGTGCTTGTTTCATGTTCTTCATTTTCTTAATTTTAGCTTAATAGGTGGATTTTATGGGGAATTCCTCAAATATTTACATGCATTCTTGAACTAACACTAACAATGTTTGACTTCTTTGTGCATTTGCAGGTTTAGGGGTTCACATTTTGGTGCTAGAAGGAGGGCATTGAGTTGAAAAATCAAATCACGTTTTCAAATTTCATGGTTTCTATTTTTTTTGTTGAGACACAGGCAAACTAGCCCGCGTGGTGCCATATCATGCCGCCCTTAGTTCCACGGTGAAATACACCACCGCCTTCAGTTCCATGGCTCCCAATCGACCTGCAGTTGCATGTCCAAACTAGGCCGTGAAAAATCCCACCTATCTGTTTTTAAAATTTTTAACTTCGTTGCGCAGGTCCTAACTCTGCTGCCTTCACCACCGCGGCTTTATTTTGAACCACGCTTCTTCCAAACTCCACCGCGCCACTGTTCCCGCCTGTAAATTTCAAATTTCCAAAGTGGACCGCCTCTAAACTACATTGTAGACCTCTGTCTTGCCGCTTTTGTGCCCTCTATCTATGCAGAGCCCTTCCAAAAGTCACCCGCGCGGCTCTGTATAGCACCGCATGTCTTCCAAACTCCGCCGCTTCTCCAAACTTCGCCGCCTTTCCAAACTATGCCATGGGAAGACAATAAAATTTAAATTAACATGTGCTTTTTAAGTTCAAGATTTTTTAACCTTTCAGTTTAATTTCCTATCTTTATAGCTCTCTGTTTTACTGTCATTTTGTAGGTTGGAGCAAAGGAAGGAGTCGTTATGACATCATACTTACAAAACCAAAGTGTTTCTAAACACTAAAAAGTGTTCTTTGACACTTCTTGAGAAATTTTTTTAAGTCTTTGGCCTTAGGAAAACTAACTTTACTTTGGGCTTTAAAAAATGTTTAAATTTTCATGTTCATTTTATGCAAAGTGTTTCTAAACACTTAAGTGTTCTTCAACACTTCTTGAAAATTTGTTAAAATCTTTGACCTTAGGCTACTAATTTTTCATTGGGATCTAAAAAGAACAAACAAACTTTGTTTTTTAAAGTTGCCAAGGGGCTAAAAAGAATTTAGACACTTACTAGTTTTCAATTTGGATTTAAAATTGGACAAGGAAAACTTCACATTTCATTCTTGTGCTTCTAAAATAAACTCATCATTGCTTTGAAGGATAAAATTTAACATGTGTCTTTTATGTTTTGTAAACTTTTTTACAAATTAACATCACTAAAATATGTATGCGCTTCTCTTGTGCTTTATAGTGATCTTGAGAATCAAAAGTATTTTAGTGATATTAACTTGTCAAAGATTTCCTCCACACTTCAATTTGGGCACTTAAAATTGAACAAAGCATGCGAGTGTGAGCATGATATATTGTGGAGGTTCTCCCCTTTGTTTTTCAACAAGGGTTGTGTGAATGACGGGATATGTTAGCTCGCTTTTGTTAACTTAGAGGGCCTACCTTGTGGGAAAAAGTAATCACCCAAGGGAACGACCCAACCGGGAACACACTAAAGCCAAGTGACTTCCAACCGGTATATAAGTGTGGATATTGGAACAAAAGCAAATATCACGAGGATTATTCCAATGAGATGGATAGCAATGGACTCTCGTCGATGTTGGATAATCCCCCATGAACGAAATGCCCGAATTAGAACCCCTTGTTTAGAAAAAGGCCAAAACTTTGTCTATCTTGTTGGTGCAAAAGGTCATGTCCTTTGAAGCCACCCCAAGTAACATGTGGTCTTGTTGTGGAAATGGAAATTATGCCATGGGAGATTCATGGGTACTAATGCTTTGCTGACCCGAATAAGTGAGTGTCATGGAGGGGAGCCAATGTGGTCAAGCATTCAGCCATTCGCACAAGATATGCGCAGTTGGTTTTATCCAAGTGGGAACCCAAAAAGGTATTGTCTCATCAACCTAGGAGTGTAAAAGTGCTTGGAAGAACACATTGCTTGATCTTGGAAACATTTGAAAAAATGAACATACACAAAGACCTTGAAATTTCAAACACCTTGTGGGAAACAAATACCTATTGATGAACTTGCCCACTCTTGCTTTCCCTAGGAATCACATTCCTAGAGGTTTCTAAGTGTACAAGTTCTACCATCATTTGTTTCCAATAAGGATAAACATAGGGAAATTTTGCCCTATTTTCCTCGATTTCCACACAAGGGACCTTGTGGGATGAGAAAGAAAGTGGGACACTAGACATATAGTTTGAAAACTTAAGCAAGCAAGTGTCTTGGATTAAAAAGAACCTCATTTAATCAAGATAAAGAGACAAATTGAATTTCAAATGTGTTGTTTCCAATGATTTCCCGCAAGATTAAAATTCCAAAGCCAAAGTTCAAGAAAGTGAGTCTAAAAATCCGTGAGCAACACCTTGAGATGCTCCTTGAAGTAAGGGATAGACTTGTATACAATTTCTACAAAAAGGCCTCAAGGAACAATCCTACATTGTATGCATTTTATTGTCAACAAAATCTCAAACTTTTTCAAAGGTTTGCATTTCTCCCATAGGAAGTCTAGTGTGTTCTTCAATACCGAGGTTTTGTAGAAAGAGTCGCCTCTAAGTTAAAGTTCAAGATCAAAGTTGTCATTTCCATTCATTCCTCCATCAAATCAAGTCTCATTTCATCATCAGACCTTTTGGGAACTCTAGAATCAATCATCACGCTAAACTTAGAGGGCTAAATCAACATCATCACACCTTGGCTTAACACACTTAGCCAACTTAGTCTCAAACCATTGAACAAAATTTTCTTTGAGATAAACACAACTTCTTAAAGTCTATTAGTTCTCCAAAACATTGGCATAACACACTTTGTCAATTCATCCACTTTGTGCAAGTTCCATTAGGATAACACAACTTCCTAGGGAAAACAACTTCACAACAATCTTGTTTGACTTAACACATCTAGTCAAATTATCACAATCAAATCAAATCAAAGCCCTTTCAAAGTTTAGCACATACATTCAAAAAGTTTTCCAAAGGTTTCATTCACTCCTCCCATCCATTTTAACTCATCACCATTATCACCATCTTTGATCTTTTAGCTTCCCTAGTTCTTCTCTTTTGGACCTAAAGGATTAGGATCAAACAAATCCCTATTTTTTATGGTCCAAACAAGATCTCAACACAAGAAGGACATGGAGAATATCAAATAAATAACAAATTCTATGGACATGAGTCATCTAAATACTAGAGTGAACCTAGCAGGATCAAGCAATCCCCCAAGCAACTCTCCCTTATCATCTCAAAATCCTCAAGAGGAGAGTCATCAAGACGATGACACGAATGAAGACATGTGGATAACACCAAATGAAATCATGGAAATGGTTCAAAATCCAGAGAACCACAAAGTTGTTAGTGCTATGTTTAAATACTTGAATATGATAGAAAGAGGAGGGGTCATACCCCCTTCCGACCTTAACACAAGCACTAGTATAGGTGCATCCCCATTGTTCAACATCAATCAAGAAGTTATTTGCACCACATCGTCATCACACCAACCTCCCTGAATGTGAATAAGGGGAGTGCCATGTTCCAGTAATTGCAAAAACACCACCTTGTGCTAATAAAGAAACAATCATCACCCCCTCACCAACTACATTTATTCTGGAAAACCCATCTCACCCATACGTCCCACTCACATTTTATAAACCTGTTGGTTCATCCTCATTTCACGCCACACCAGCCTATCAATTGAACATACCAACTACCCCACCGCATGAGGAAGTTGGCTTTCTTGGAATGACAGAGGCTATCAATCCTTTCTCTTTCCAAATAGGTGCATCATCCCTTCCCCCGCTGCCGCTCGCATCTGTATCACCTCCTGGAATAGGTCTTCCACCATTGCCCATCAAAAATTTTTCTAATCCAAGCAATCCGACCACCACTTTGAACCCGCTTTTGTTGCCCACATCCTCACAACAAATCGCAACCATTCATGTCACCATGGCTAATGCATCTATTGGTCCTCAAATCTCCCAAAGAATGCCTCATCAAGGACCAATCATCTCAAACACCCCTCCAACAACCCAAATCACAATCACCACCACAATTCCTCCACCCGCCATGACAGTTGGCATGATTCCTGTTCCACCACCAATCCCACTGAAAGCCAACACAACAAATTCATTCACCACTCTAATCCAAACCCTCCAAAAATCCAACCAACAAAGAGTACTACAGCAAAAGCAGCAAGCCCAAGCCCAAGCGCAAGCTCAAGCCCAAGCCCAAGTCCAAGCCCAAGCCCAAGCCCAAGCACAAGCTCAAGCTCAAGCTCAAGCACAAGCTAAAGCTCAAGCTCAAGCTCAAGCCCAAGCCCAAGCACAAGCACAAGCCCAAGATCATTCCTCATCCAATCACATGTGGACAAGTGGCACAATGCCATTTGATGATCTTTGATCCCACATTGCTCAAACTCACTCTTCTTCCAATCTTTGGAATCTATAAATTGGAGACTCTTCTCCTCAATCTTCATCCACAACTCATATGCAAAGTTACTCTCTACAATTAAGAACTAATTTTGCCCACTTTAACCAAGTTTTCACAACATTTCATATTTTGTATCAAGGTTATGCTCAAATCTCTTTGGAGATTTGACCATTTCTATCATTCAACCAAGCATTGCAATTAGGAATTGGGAAAGGGCCAATTGCAACACATCATTGGAACCAATTCCCCCATAGGATCTTTAACTCATTTGCTTAATTAGGATTTCATTCAAGTTCTTGTTTCATGTTCTTCATTTTCCTAATTTTAGCTTAATAAGTGGATTTTATGGGGAATTCCTCAAATCTTTACATGCATTCTTGAACTAACACTAACAATGTTTGACTTCTTTGTGCATTTGCAAGTTTAGGGGTTCACAGCCACATTCACAGTTAAATTTGTAGCTGCTATGGTTGAATTCTTTGAAGCTCTTTTTATTATTAACCCTCCCCTCAAATTTGGGTTAATGTCAGTTATACTTGTCTTTCTTCCTTATGGGGCCAAAGTCCATATTGCCAAGGTTTCATATTCCTCACTAAAGGCATAGTCTTGCAATGCTGCCTTGACTTCTTCTTTTGAATTTTGGAGGGGATGCTTGGAATTCAAAATAGCATTAAAATCCATTGCATTAGCGATATCCCACTTAGGTAGAATCAAGACACCAGATTGATTGGCCAAATTTCTCCCTTCCTCTGGAGTGATTTTCTTTAATTCATTCATCATTTCAGCCTTCACCTCATCATCATTTTCCTCATCTAACCTGGCAGGTCTTTGTTCTCCTCTTTTCTTGCAGTTCTCATGATACTCCTCCAACTTCATCCTCCCTACCAGTTGCAAGAAGATTGGTGATTTCACAAAAGTATCATCATCCAAAAATTATTTACAAGCCTCCATTCTTGCATCCTGTACTCATTTTCCCATTATATTCAGGTTTGATAAAATTAATTCAACTGGTTGTGGAGGGGAAGGCATGCCCATTTGCATATCTTGGTCAATAACAATGATTTCATCCACCAAGTCATCCTAGGACTATTCAATCCTTCACCTTTTAGGGCCTGGCAATGATGGTGGTAGTGAGGGACTCCTTTCTGGTGATGACTCCAGATCAGTTATTTTTATTGCCCCAGGTGTTTTAAGATGTGAACTTGGTTGTTCATGCAGTTTCATTACATGTTTTCCTTTTTTATATCTTTCTTCTTCATCACTGTTGTCATCCCTTTTTCTCCTGTAAATAGGCCTATCATCTGGAGGTTGGTAAGTTGGCCTTTCTTCAAATGGCCTTGCAGCTTGTTCCTATATACCCAAGTCCAACTCTAGATTTATTTTCTTGGTCATCAAAATACCCATGATTTCCTTGAAATTCTCCATCAAAAAATCAATCTTTTTATGATAAGGACTGAATTCCATCAATGGATCATACTTTGGATCCATCTTGTGTACTATAGCCAATAGCTTATCATAAGCTACCTATTTCTCTATATTTAACTCTAGCTTATTCAAATCAAATTAATTTCTGACTAGGTCCTCAGGGAAATTGAATTCATGAACAAATTTAGCACCTTTTATTCTTTGTTTAAACAGAGCAATGAAACCCTTGGGATCATACTGCCTTCTAAGACCCAACCTTAAATGGTATAAATCAAAGAAGATTCTAAAATTAACCCAACCTCTTTTTGCAATAAAAAAACTAGAAACCACCGTGTAATCAAGGTAAAAAATCCCCTTACCCTTTCTAGTGAGGTTATCTTCATGAATACATCCAGTTTTCCACATAACATCAGCAAATCTGATCCTTGGTGGTACATTATAAGGAAATATATGTGGGGTCCCCTGGAAACCATATACCCTCAAGAAAGTGTTGACTGGATATGGGATAATATCACCCCAATTGTGACAAATCTTCAAATTAGGCCTCCTCTCCTTGGGCCTAAGAAAATTCATGCAATTGCTTAGGAACCCTGGGTAAATTCACCATCAATCTGGCTCTCAGTCTTAATGAAAAGCAATTTTTGAACTATACATAATTTGAATTCTCTCTATTGTATGAAATGTCAGTAGTCCACACCTGTACCGACAACCTCTCTTCATTGACAAATTGATTCAATCTTATTTTCTCGAAGAAAAAATCAACACCAGTAAAAATGGGTGCTTGTATCATTCTGCTGTAGTTTCAATAACCCTTCGTGTATCTTCTTAGCCAAGAAAGAAGAAAAATAATTTACTATCAAGAAATTTGGGTGTTGTATCTGCACCGCCATGAACATAAACGCTATTGGCATCACAATATTAGGGCTAAAACCCAAAATTTGGCATAATGAATAGAAAGTAACCAAGGACTTGACAAAACAATCCAATCTAAAAGGCTATTGATAACTAGGGCTCATATGAAATCTTGAACCTCCTGCCCTAGCCAAATGAGGTGGGAGCATCTTAGCTCTGAAAAGGGACTTTATCTTCCCATATTTCTGTTTCATTCCTTCAAGCTCAATAGGGCGCAAGAATTCACTAGGCTCACTCAAATCAAAAACTTGCCAAAATTCCCCTCTATTAATACTTAGCAGAACCCTTCCATCACTATCCCTAACCACCCATGTGATAGGATCATACCTTGCGGCCACTACCTTGATCAAATCAGTATCAGGAAACACATTTGGAACTACCAATTTCCCCATGTCATAAATCTAGCCATTTGAAAAAGGATGAGACAAATTTCTTTGTCCAAACCATAGTCTGAACATCTCCAAACCCTTAAGTGGCACCCTAGCATCAACAATATTAAAAAAATTATACACTAACCCCTCCCCAAGGATTTTTCCTCGCATTAGGACCAGCCCCCTCTTCCTATCACTTTTTGACAATGATAATTGATCTAGGAAATCATCATACAAGTTTCTATTCAAAAATTCAATCTGGCTGGAATGATGCTTTAATGGTGCCATCCTGAGAAAACTAGAGCTTCCTTGTATTAAAGACCTTAAACAAGCTAGGGTTTCTTGAGAATATAAAATCACAAAACTAGTACTTTGCAATTTCCAACAATTTAACTCACTTATAACCCTAAAATGATTTTCAATAACCTTCCCAACAATCACACAACAAAATTCCCCAAATTTGGACTGTAATTTGACCAAGAGATGCAAAATTCAACTTATGGCTTTGTGCTCGTAGAAACCCTAATTCTTCATTGCAACGGCTCTTGAATTCGTCCTTAGCTTTAATACTACTCTGCAAAATTGCTTGAATGATTTGTGATACAATAGAATAGGAAAAATAGTGGTTTTATTTCAATCAAATCATGCCAGAAAATGTCTCGTCCACCATTAAAGCTCACTCACGCGCTATGCCAACGGTTCCAACCACATTTGATGTAGATTTGAATATTATTCGTTGATCCATCATTTTGGCTGGATCATCGAACGAATGCCTTTTAATCAATCTAACATGACCTCCACCATGGAAAATGGCCCACCACCCTCTACATCATGAAGGAAATCCATGTGTCACCTTTCCCTTGATATCACAATCATTAACCACCCTGCAACTTCCGATCATGCGATGGTGGGAAACTGTAGATCTCAATCATCAATGATCCTACTCATTGAAAAAAACTACCAACTTTAATGTTAAACATCGAGCACCCTTCCTACCAATATTAAAACATCTCCGTCCATTTGAAACATGTGAGTCTTACACCTATTTTAGTAACCCACCCATTAATGCATTAAAGCCGGCTGAAAATATTAAAGTACTCCCAACATTCCTTTGGCTTCTCCAAATGTGACAAGTGGAGCCCACCCGTGATATCACGATCAGCCAAAACCATGTTGTGTGGTCATCATGGGATAGTGGGGAACAACTGAGATCAAATAACCATTCATCAACGGCCATGAAAACTCATCCCTCTGTAAAGTATAAAACATTTAATTAAAAAAGAGGGGACATTCCTAGGTCAACGATAACTGATGAGATGAAGCTGGTTTTAAAAGGGAAGCGCGGGGCCATCCTAGACTCAGCAAGAAATAAATTCTAGGAAATGAAAACATAATGATAGATCAAAATGGGACCAAACCTAGACTGATAAATCAGACCCAAGTTTTTTTTAAAACCCTCCTCCAAAAGTAACGACCAAATAGATCCAAGCCATGGTATAAAATAAGACATTAAAGTTAACACAAATACTTGGAAACAAATGTAAAACCCCAACCCTATAATTTCCAAAACACCTTATAGAAAAAACACCATGTAGAACTAGAGACATAGGCAAGATCAAATGGAACTTGCAGAGCAAAAATTAAAGTTCCATCACCTTCCAAAGGAGTCATTTGAACAAATCAAGGAAAAATTGGGGGTTTTTCCTTCTCCTATTTCTACATAAATACAAAATGTAGTTATTTAGGGGGAACATATCAGATACATCTTTATCGCTGGTATTTACCTTTGTAATTGATGTCAAAGGGGGAGAGTATAGAAAATGGAAACTAAGAGGACATATATGATGATTGGTGTTAGGGGGAGAACAAACAAAATTGTAGTATACAAGGAAGATGATGCAGTACATAAAGAATATGATGAAGTGTTGTTGCAGAACAAGGGAGCATGATGAGATGTTGGATGAACAGTGTTGTCATTCATATTTCAGAGTTCATATGTTTTCAAATTGTTGCCATTTTTTAGAACTGTTGCCATAAATGACAAAGGAGGAGATTGTTGGAATTGTTGTCATTAATTTTAAAGGGTATTCATTATTATCATTGATGTTGGTGGATTCACTCAACAAGTTTTTTTTGAATTTGTAGTGTAGGTTTTGAAGAGTTGAAAAAGATTGTCGTACAAGTGCTAACGAGTTGAAAAATTTTGGACTTCGAGATTCAAAATTTGCTTATACTGCATGCTAGAAATGTTAAGTTAACATTGATTAAGGCTTTGAACTCTGGGCTTGGATTATATCACGTGCTACAAAAAAAGAAGTTAGATTGTATGAATTTTGATCAAGTTTTGGGTTTTGGGCTCAAGGATTACATCATACTAAAGGTTTTCAAACTTTAGACTTCAATCCCAATTTATACTGTATGTTAAAAGGAATGAAGATTAAAAGATTGAATTTTGGATGGTGTCGAGTGTCAGACATCGATAGGAAGGCATAAACCTTATTAGAAAGTTAAGAAAGATAAATGAAGGAATCCTAAAGGCTAATACCTAAAGTGAAGCATTAGAGGTTGGTATGAAGGCTTATGCCTTATTGAAAAGTTAAGTCAAGGGGTATGAGAAAATTCTAAAGGCCAATACCTATAGATGTAAGATTTAGCAAAGGAAGGATTAGGGATCACAACTCAGAAGGAGGGATTAATGCTTTATTGTTTAGTGAGGAAAGAGGTAAAGGGTAAGGTTGATGGCCAAAACTCGAAACATTAAAGAAATTTTTAAGGATGGTGAAAGGTAAAGGGTAAGGTCGATGGATGAAACTTGAAAACACATAAGGTTATGTTGGTGAATAGATAAATTATTTCCACCATTCTACGGAAGATTGGTGGGACCCATTACTAGGTAATGTAGAACCGTGCGATACTAACACATGTCCTTTGTGATATCAATAAAATAATGGTTATTATAATGAAGATCAATGGTGAAGGTTTAAAGAGAAATTAATTTGATGGCCATGTTTTAAAGTTGATGATATTAACGTGCTCCATCAAATCATAGAAATAAAGGGAAGATTGATTGTCAATATTCAAAGTGGCAAATGATTATTTATATAAGACAAAATCTGACGAGCAGTTATAGATTGGAAGTTGATTGACATATTTTTTTAATAAATCATTAATACGATGGTTTCAAAGGCCAACAATGTAGTTAGGGTTCATGTAATAGTGGAAATGGATACTGTTTCCGTTAGAATGAAGGTGTGAGTGGGTGATAAATATTGAATCCTATCATATCATGTGAATAGTGGATATATTAATGCAGATCATCTAGTTACACAAGGATTATTGAATTGAATGTATTTTGCAAGTTAGTAATGAAGCATATTGTTGGTGACAAAAATGTTATCGATGTGATGTTAGAGAATGAGTAAAGAGAGATAAGTGTAGAGAAGAGGAATTAGTGAATATAAATGAATTGAAAAGGTGCATTATTAGGTTAATGAGGAACCAATATCAACAAATATGAACTTGTAATGTTGTAGAGGTTGGTGCCTCAAAACATTATCTTACGTGTGTAGTGTACCAGGAGGTTGATGCCTCAAAACATTATCTTGGGTTTCAATTTACTTGTAAGTGGGCTCCTATAAAACATATGTAATATCTTTGATTGAAAGGTTGGATTTGAGTAGTAGACTCAAGAAAATTTAATCACCATGGTTTTACCCTTCTAGGTTTTTCCACATATAACTGGTGTCTTCTTTATGTGTGATGTTTTTTGTGGCTCTTAAATATTGTCTATTGTTTTAACTTGGTAAAAATTTGTATAACTTATTCACCCCCCTCTCAGTGTATTGGCGTTCTTTCAACATACTTTTCCTTAGATAAGTAACACTTGGGATATAACTCATCAAAGTAGTATAGTTGGGTAAGTAATTATTAATAGTATAAGTTTTATTTTCCATGCCTAGGTATCCTAAGAAAGGAAAATATTCCATAGCCCCTCATAAGAGGGTCCATTTTCTATTGAAACTTCACGCATCCACATAAGTTTTTTATAAATTATTCTTGTTTGTAGGTGATTGTCTTATCAAGAATATACTATATAATGGGTCTAGTGGCCTAAGATATGTTTGTATGGTAGTTGGTTCCTAAATGAGGTAAGGATTTTCTAACTTCTTGTACATTTTCAAAACTTGTTATTGAATAGGGTTAAAGGCTCATTAGGTTTCTTTCTTGAAAGTGGTAAATTGATGGTATAAAATAGTAGAAGTAGTATAAGGTTAAATTTATTTAAAAATATTGTATCTAGTTGGTTTTAGCTTTTGATAAATCCAGGAGGTAGACCTGGATACAAAATCTATGAATATTCCCTTAGGGAAAAGGAAAAAATCTACATGATACTTTTTCATGTTTAATTTGGGTTCAATTGGCTATTTATTTGTAGGTCTTAATGTGTTGAATGATTTTAAGCTCTCAATAAATAAATTTAGGGTAAAATTTTCTTCATTCTTAGGAAATTCATACACAAATCCCCCAATGTTAAGTGGAGTTGTTAGGTACCATGAAAAAAACATTTTTAAAGCTATTTAAATAATAGATAAAATGGGAACATGAGACTAACTCTAAATATTAAGTTTTAGTTGTTGATCCTATATTTTCATAATTTTCCCTTTGTCACTCATTATTTTGTGTTAACCTAACTCAACTAATGGGTGGCCTAGTTTTTTTAGAGATAGATAATAGGTCACCCTTCTATTGGGTTCACTAAATGATTTCTTATAAGGGCCCAATTTTATTGGGAGGTCCTCCTTCTAGGAATAATTCTATTAATGGTGGTTTTAGCATAACCAACTTCAAGAAGAATTATGAACATTCTATTTCTCTTAAAAAATGAGAGATCCTTACAAGATTCAAATCCAAGGTTTCGTTTTAGCTAGGTCTTGAATAAATTGGAGAAACTAAGTTGTCTATGTTCTTTATTTAACAAGGATCTTTTATTAATATAATCAACTTGAAATATAAATATATAGTCATACACTTTGGATATTCTAAATAAAATTTATATCTTTTAAATTTAGGTCAAAAAATACCTATCCGTCCTAGTCTATACTAAATTAATATATCCTAAATGTTCCCTAAAGATATTGAGCTAGAGAAAAATATCAAAATAAGGTTAGGGTTTAGAGAAAATAAAATAAAAGTAAAATGAATAATAAAATTAAAGGACAATGATAATTTTTAACTTTATTTAATAGCTTTTAAAGATTTATGAAATCAAAACAAACCAATATTTCAATTTCTAGTATTCACACAATCATCTACGATATTAATGGATGAATCTAAATAAAATTAGAATGTAAATATATTTCAAGTTGAATGAATTAGAATCACCATATTCTATAAATATATTATCAAAATAACTCTATTATAATAGCACTAATATAGATCTCAACAAGTTATTCACTCTTAAACAAATAAAGTAAAACAAACCACTACCAAAGTTCAGAGCATTCAAACATATTAGAAATGATAATTTTTTATTTTGAATAGATGAGAATATTATAATTTCTACTAGGAATTTCATTCTAAAAATTCAATTATTCATTGGTATCCAAATGTCAAAAACTAACAATGAGTGACACTCCTCTTTTTATAGAGGATTTTAAACTTTTCACTTAGCAAGTTAGACTAGGATTCATCAATTACAAATAATTTTAATTTACAAGCTTTAAGGAATTCGTTCTCTCTATATTCCTCACACTTGGAAAATAATACAACTCTAAGGTAGGTCAAAATTAAGATTTTTTTTACAATAAATACATATTTGAGAGATGATTTTCAATAATTAAATTAGAAAAATCACAATATTTGATGATGAATGATAATATAATGCACTTTAGCTCCAATATATGTTCACAATTATCATCAAGAAAACCTATTATCAACATCTATAATATCTTCAATAATTAATCCAATCCAATTCTTCTAGAGCCATGCACATTTTTAATTCCCTAAATTTAGTTAGGTCCTCTTTGCATGAGTGCTATCAATAACACATGAAATCCATTAGTAGTTAGAATTAATTAACTTATCCTACAATAAATTTAAATGTACTAGCATATTCCATTATCTAGATCATTATATTCAGGCACTTGTTTCAAAATCACATAATATTAGTTAAAGTGAGAGCATGTCATACAAATTTTTTAAGAAATAGGTATTTTAGGAAGTGTCAGAGTTCATGGATCAGGGATGCATTTCAATGAGTACCTCATGGTAGGGAAGTTTCTCATCCCAATAACATATGTATAGTACCTTTTAAACATATTTTGTGTAGAGTTTAGGATGGTCACTAACTAGATAATAGAATAAGGGAACTTTGAAGCTTAGAAAAAATATCACATTGGAGTATGTTTGGGTCAAACTTTGGAAGGAATGTTAAATAGTTATTAAGGAAAAGGAAACTCCCAAAAAATGATCTTAAAAAGGAATTAATTAGTATATAATTTCTAGGATTGAAATTTGGGAAGGTCCATAACTCGGTACCTTAGACAAAGGATCTCCAAAAAGAGTTAATTCTAGAAAACATCAAGGTCAAATATTGGTTCAATCACTGAGAGGGTGTAATATTAAAGTAAACTATTAAACCTTGAATTTGAAAAGGAAAATACTTTTCTAGGTATGAAAATAGTCAAGCCCAAATATATTTTAAGAAATCAGTAACATTAGGGTTTTGGGGATTAGTCATAAGTCATACCTAGACATCAACAATTCAAAATATCCAATACTCTTTAAAGGTTGGAATTAATGTGGATATATCAAGTATGGGTTTGGAAAAAATTTAGAAATCCTAACCAAAAATCATATGAAACTAAAATAATTTGGTGCATGATGATCATATAAATTAGAATATATTGAGGATTGGGGGTTCGACATATACTTCATAACTCATGCTCAAAATGGTAAACCACCAAGGAAAACTTAACAAAGAAAAACTTAGAAAAAAATTTAATAAGGATCTAAGTGGGTTGTCATGATTATTAGAGAAGGAATGTAAGTATGAACAACTATAAAAATATAAATATTGATCAAACACTCACTACACCATTGAAACTAAACCTTAATATCTTATCAAGAAATTCACAAACTCACAAACTAATTGATAGTTGGAACATTGTTAAAATTTATGATACTTTTTGAAATTTTGCGAACTTGTAAACTCTCTAAAAATGGGAAGATAATTTTTTGGGAACACTTAATTATATTTTTGGTGAAAAAATTAAGTTAATAATTGTAGCATCATAAATTATCATCCTTGACAATTTCACTCTCTTTTTCCCCCCTTAATTTATCGGACCTAATTAAGATCCTAATTTCCTAAATTATGCATTATGTGGTCCCATTTAAAACGATTTACAATAATTTGCAAGCATAAGAAAAATTCTCTCTTTTAATACTTTGTCCCCAACACTTTAAACTTTCCAAAATAGGGCTAGGACACTAGTGCCTAGGGCACCTATGCTCCCTTATTTTTGCTCCAAATTCAAATCCGTCAAAGGTGTAATTTTATTATTTGAATTGCAAATGTCTAAAGTCGGCCATTGAGATTTAAGTTTTGGAAAATTAGAATAAATGCCTATAAATACCTAGTTATTGAATGTTTTCAAATATATCTTTTAAGTTGGAGAGTTTATGATCAAGCACTCATCAAGAGCATTATTCAACAAATCAAAAGAAACCATTAGAGTTTTATTGCAGAAATTAAAGATCCAACATCATGTCAAAGTGTAAGTTATTTCATGTGTTATCATTGTTTTGTGAAGGCTAACCTTTATTGTAGGTCTCCAAAGCATTCAAGCATTTAAGAAAATCAAACAAAATATATCCAAGATCCTTAAAGTGATGTGTATGACTTGAGTCCTTCAAGGAAGCCATTGAAGGGTGGTGAGTTGGAGAATTTTGTTCATTCATAATTTCCTTCTTTTCCATTATCTATTATCATAATATTACCATTGTGGAATTGGGAACACTTACACAAGGTTTGACTGAGGAAAACTCCTATATGGCACAACATTTTCCCCTCTTTGTGAATTTATAGATTTTAGGTTAAAGAGGATCAAAGGACCTTGAAGACACTTTATTCATTATTTCACTTGAAACCCTACAGCTTTACAACAAATGAAAACTCAATTACAAAACTATCTGATAGTGATCCAACAAGTTTGTAGAAGAGAAATGAAAGTGCAAAGCTTACACTTGAGAACTATGAAAATAAATCCAAAAAAATCCTAGAAGGATAGTGGCGCCCTTGGCACCAACTTCTTAAAAATTTTGGATAAAATTTATATCACAAGTGCACAATGTCCTCCTCAGTCCAGATCTGGTATAAAAAATTTTGTTACAGTTTTCAACCTTTCGAAATCCTACATTTTTAGTCTAGGGCCTATTATTCAATAGGGTTATTTTGGGTAGTTAAATTCCTATCCATTTTTGAGACTCATAAGGATGAAAATCTAGGTTTTATTTTCTCACCTTCATGGTTGCTAATTTCCTTGTTGATTTGCATCCTAATGAAATCCTAAAAATGATGGAATATACCTTAGGCTATACGAATTAAACTTAGGGTATCCACTTTTTAGCATTTTATTTTGGTGAACCTAGCATTCTAACATCATAAAAAATATCAAATATGCAATAATTCATCCTAGATATAGGGTTAGTATTGCATTATCTTGTATTTTTCATTTAGGCATCAATTGTGGCATTAAAAACAAATCATAAAAATCCAAAAAATTACATATCATATTACATTGTAAGTTACAATAGGGTTTTTTTCAATCATCTTAAATTAGATTCAAATTGCATTCATTAGTTTATTAAAATTTGAAATTGTTCATTGTATTCAAATTGCATCTTTCATCTAGGTCAAAAAGTGAAAAATTCCATTGTTTTCTTTAAAATTTGCATCAAATCATCATTTTCAAAATTATGCATTTTTAAATTAGCCAATTAGTTCATATTAGATCTAAAAATTGCATTCAAAATTATTTTTTATTGTTCAAGCATTTTTAGCTTTGTTGCATATTCACATTTTCAAGTTTACAATCAAAAATTGAGAAAATTTTAGAAAAATATTCACTATCAAGAATATTTGCATACATATCTGAGAACCTTAAATAGTAATAGAGACAATCAAAATTTGAATTTTTGAAATCCCTATCTAGGAAATAGTTGCCCTAGTTTCCTCTGTTGTGATATTTCCTATTCAAATCTGGCTCAGATTGTTGTTTCTATTCTCTTGCAGTGTATTTCTATTGTTTTATCTCTAATTTGGGTTTTTCAATTGCAAAAACTATTTTTACATTTGAAAAATAAAGTGTTACTTTGTTTATCTCATTAAAACTTTATGAAAAGTTGTTGCACTTTACTGCTGGAAATTATCAGATCTATAGGTGCATTGCATGTATTTTCTAAAACATTGCATAATTGGGTTAAATAGCATCTCATTTTTGCACAATTTGAAAAACCTAGGTTGTTACATCACATTTCAAAATTTAGAAACTCATAAAATATAAACAAAGTCAATTAAAAAATGGGGACACTATCACACAGTTCTTTCCTATAACCTCTTCCTCTAAAAATGAAATTTTCAAAAGCTCTAACTAGGACATAGGCACCCTAGGTGCCTCTATTCTACCAAATACATTTATAATTTTAAGAGAAAAAACATGCCTACTATTAGATTAAAAATCTGGGGCCTAATTTCTAGATCTGTGTCTATAGTAGGTTTGTATGTCTACTTTTAGTTCTAGGTTTCGTTAACAAGCATAGACGTAGATTACAACTGAAATTTAATGATTAAACTTGGGAAAATAATAGTAATCTAATCATGTTAGATCTATTTCCACAAGAACATTTTGTATTTACCAAGCCCTTGAGGACTTCATCTCACTTATATTATCCATTAAGGCTTTTAACATTCCAATAAATGCAATCATTGATACTCATGATAATAATAGTAGCTATTCTCATAATAACCCTCCTAATTGTGAGAGTATCTTAATATAAGAAAAGGAAATTGTTGACACAAATTTTAATATCAATTTAGCTAATCTTCATTCAACTCCCAACATCTTCCCCACTTGTAAGAATACTTTGGTGCAAGAGGATGCAATCATGGAAAATCATTACAATCATAGTTTTTCTTCTTCAGATACCACACCCACATGTGAAGAAGGTATCGTGGTGTTAGAGGATTCAATCATTGAGTTTCATGAGAATATTTTTTGTGTTAGCAAATTATTGTCATTGATGTCAAAAGGGGATCAAGTGTTAAATGGAATTGATCCTGTATAAAAGGAATGTTGGCATTGATGTCAAAAAAATTTCATTAATGTCTAATTGAGATATGGCATGTTGAGGATTTGGTTATGGAAGTTGGAGTGTAAGTTGCAAATGTTGCTTTGAATGTTGCATTGTTGTCATGCAAGTTTGTCATGATATTGAGGTAGATTCTTCAAGGAATTTGAATTGAAATTAAAGACCAGATTTGACATGGGTTTTTTGAGAGCATCTTAGAAATGTGGTTTGTAGGTCCAAGGGGTGAAGGATGAGCTCATAAAATAAATATTTGTGCCCTTAGAAAAAAACAGGTTTTTGTTGTTAAACCCTAGTGTGTGCAATCATGACACCTTAATAGTATTTCTATTTTTATGTTGACTACTTATTGAAGGTTGCAGTTCATTTGGTGATCAACCACATTACCTAGTCATCTAGTTGTTGTCGCTAGTGCATTCCTTTGAAGATCTAACAATGTGCATTCAAAGCTAGAAGATATGACGACTATCACTGAGGGTTCATGCATCGTGGAAGGTTCTTGAAATAAAGTTGTATTTTAGTGATGAGTGATGGAGATGCATCAATGGTTGTGATCATGTTGATCAGATAGTGCCTACCATCCCATTGTTTTTGTGGTGGGTTCCGATTAAGCCTTGTGGGGAAGCGGGGAACAATTGAGATCAAATAGGTTGTGATCAAACAATGTTGGATGAAGGAGACTAGACTTTAGTGGGTCTAGTAGACATGTGGCGTAATATCACTTGGTCACTTCACACTGATGTTCTGAAGCAAAGTGTTTGGATGCTTTCAACGATATGTGATGAGTGTTGAGTAGTAGTGGAGAATGACGGTAGAGGTAGAAAGTTCCATAAGCTCGCTAGCCCATGGAGATATTGTGGGCTCGCTGATAGTGCTAGTGTGATAGTGGGGGATGACATAAATTGAATGGTGGTTGTGTCTTAGTACATCATGGAAATGAATGGTGGTTCTCCAGATAAATTAGTGATATGTGATGGCTTTGGTTCCTGAGGGAAATAAATCTATGGTGTAGGATTGAAAAGTGTGTGATCGGATGGTGATTGTTATGTCTCTTCACATTGTATAAATGGACATAAATGTCTTAAGTGAAGTAGTGATATGTGATGTTAGTAGTACCAAAGGTAAAGAGATAAATGATGGAGATTTAAAATACCATTTATTTGATGGTCATGTTTTAAAGGTGAGATGATGAATGAAGGAAATTGGATCATGGCATGAAGATAAATGATCGATGACTCAAATTTGAATGAGAAGACCTCAAATTGCTAAGTCCGTGTAAATAGGATTTGGCCTATAAACCAACATGGAGGTGACAACTTTAAAATGATCAACCTGCATTAACGATAGTTGTAATGATATTTGATGCATAATGTGATGGCATAGATGGTTACAGAGGCAAGGATCAAGATCATATCGAATGATTAGATGGATGCATTTAATGAATATTTAATTCTAGGGTTTCACAAAGAGAGAATCAAGGAAAATTCTCTACACCAAAATTTAATATTATGCGACTCATTACTACTACATTATAGTGGAGAAGATGCACTAAACTCTACCAAAAGATTTGGAGGTGTGGAGAATCTTGAGGCAATTATTATTAGTTAGCTCCACACAAAACACATGAGAACATTGTCAAAGTGGTGGAACTGAAAAATAAAGGAGAAGTGATTTTGAGCTCCAGAGCTAGACAAAGAACGTACTAAAAAGAGTAGAAGAGAGTTATAGAATGTGTATGTGTGTGCATTGATGTGGTCTGAGAATGCGCTAAAGAAGAAGGTGAAGAGCAGAGCTGAATCAATGGGGTATAGAGAAAAGAAGAGAGTTGTTGTGCCAACAACATATAGTCGAGAAGCTGTAGAGTAAGATGTAACATTGGGTTGAGTTCCTTATGAATAGATTGTAATCATCTTACATGTAAATATGATAGGTTGGTTCCATCAGATAACTAAGTTGGTTATAAGTTTAGGGGATTTATATCTCCTTAGGGTTGAACCCCTTATAGGTTGTAAGAGAAGGATTTCTTTATGAAGCCAGATTAGGATAGTAGCTCCTAGGAGCATTTTCTCAACGTGGTTTTTCCCATCTTGGGTTTTCCACGTATTTCTATTGATATGTGTTGATCTTTTATGTGCATGCACGTGTCATATCTTTTCATGCTTTAATTTTCACTTCTATATTTAAGAATTATGTCCGCACTTATTTTAGGAAGCTTAAATTTTTTAGGATGTAATGATTCACCCCCCCTCTAAGTAGATTATTGTGTTCCAACAATTGGTATTAGATCCCTAGGTTCCCTAGGAGAAGCTTAAATAGCTCAGGTAGATTCTTGGGTTTGTGAACATAATGGCCAGTCAAGAAAGTTCCTCCACAAACAAGCCACCCAGGTTTGATGCAAAAAATTATACCTTTTGGAGTTTATTGATGATGAGATATTTAGGGTCTTTAGGGTTTGATGTGTGGATTTCTGTATTGAATGGATACATACCACTAGCCACACCCCCTATTGATGTTGTAGGAAAAAGAGATTATGAGAATAATGTAAAAGCATGGTTTTCTATTACAAACACACTAGGATTATGAGAAGAAGATCTACAAAGGAGATGAAAAAGTAAATTTGGCTAAGATTCAAGTATTGAGGGCCAGATTTGAAGGTTTGAAGATGATAGAAGAAGAGGATACAACACACTATCTTCAAATAGTTAATGATATAGTGAACTCCATTATAGGATGTGAAGAAGAAGTAAAAGAAGAAGTCATTGTACTAAAATTTCTTAGGTCAATAACATATAAGTATGAATCTAAGATCTCAACAATAGAGGAAGGAAGAGAAATAGAAAAAATCACTCTTACAGAGATGCATGGAATAATCACTGCTTATGACACGAGGATGGGAGATGGAGAGCCATCCAAAAAATAAGTTTCTTTCAAAGTTGCTAACAAAGCAAAGGATGAAGTACCTAAGAAATATAAAGTTTAAACCACCACATCTAAATAAGGAGAGACTAATGAGGAAGAAGCAAACTTCATCAAAAGGCTAATGAGAGGTTATGGCAAGTACAAAGGTAAGTTACTGTTCAAATATTTTGATTGTGGTAAAATAGGGCATTTTTCTTCTAAATGCCCCTATAAGAAGAACAATCTTGATCAAGAAGACCACAAGAAAAAGAAAACCTATTATCTTAAAAAGAAGATTTTTAGAAAGAAGAAGAAAAGAATGTACATTCAAGAAGAAAGTGATTCATCTTATGCTAATTATAGTTTAGATGATGATCCTGGCCATGCTCTTGTGATGGAAGAAGAAAAGGGAGAATTTATTCTCATGGCTCAAGAATCGGTGAAGAAGAAGCATGGTATGGGCAAGAATCTTGGTGAAGAAGAAGCTGAAATAGATATGGAGGGAGAACTCATTTCTACCTTAGAAGATCTTGATGTTCTGAGAGATGAAGTAGAAGGACTGAAAAAGGAGAATAAGAAGTTGTATAAAGAGCTTGAAGAATCAAATTAGATGGTATAAAATCAAAAATATCAATTAGAAGAAGCTATAAGAATGGAAGAAGTAATGAAAATCAAGGTAGGATCTAAAGTAGATAGATGCATGAAGCTTGAGGCAGAAGTAGTTTCCTTAAGAAAAGATTTCGAGAAAGCCAAAGAGTAGACTGAGAGAGGGTTAAAGCTGAAGGGAGGACCATAGATCCTTGATGAATTATTGAGCACACAAAAACATACAAATAAGGAGAAGCTTGGTTTAGGGCTCTGGAAAAAGGAAATAATTTCTTTGTCAATGAATCTACAAAACTTTATGAAAGGTTTAGGGCAGCAGAAAAGTTGAGCTCAAATGATGAAGAATAATTTAAGGAAGCTGCTAATGGAGAGGAGAATAAATTTTTTGAGTTGAAGAAATTAGATGAAGTAAATAAGCCTATGGAAGACAATAAGAATAAACAGTTAGTCCAAGATCAATAAAGAAAGAAGCATAACATGACAAGGATGGTTGTTGATAGTTTCACAAGAGTACGCAATCCAAGGAGATGAAGACAAAGAAGACCACATCATCCATCTAAAGGAAATTCTATGACCAGGTATTCCTCATACTTTCATGGATATTATTACACATGTAATCAATTTTTTCATACGTCTAGAGAATGTAGCATCATTCCTAAGGGGAATACAATTTTTTTATGCAAAAAACAATTTTCCTCCTTAGTTGATATGAATGTAATTTGTTTCAACTATAAAAAATTTGGTCACCTAGCTAGAAACTACAAAAAAAATTTTATAAGATCAAATGTTCAGTCTTAGAAGAAGAAGAACACAAAACCCAAAAAGGAAAATGAATCTACGGTTCTTAAGGAAGAGGGAGAAAAGATTAAAAATAATCCTAAGAAAGTCTAGAAATAAAAAGAGAAGAGTTCTACTCAATATATGATTGCTCAAATTGCACTACATGCAAAGAAATAAAGTGTGTGGGTTATTTATAGTGGCTTCTCCAAGCATATGACTAGAGACAAGAGAAAATTCATTGAGCTCAAAAAGTGTAAAGAATGCTCAGTAAGCCTAGGAGACAATATTGTCATCATGATTTGTGGTAAAAGAATCTTGGCCTAGATGGGAAGAATAAGAAAAAAGATGTTCTTTATATAGAAGGGCTAAAGCATAACCTTCTAAGTGTCAGCTAGATGTGTGACAATGGTTATAAAGTTACATTTAACTCTGAAGGTTGCAAGATAAGGAAGAATGGTAAGACAATTGTGTTGCAAGATGGTGTGTCCCTTGGCCTTCCTTTTCAAGCATAACACTTTGGTTTATGACATGGTTTAACCACCTCCTATATATCTTACATAAATATAGAGGTTGTATTGGGAATTGATAGGTCAATCTTTTGGTGCAACATCAACCACCAATGAAATAATTAGTATCAAAGTCGAGGTCATAGGTTCAAACCCCTTGCTTGCGTTTGGGGGGGATTGTTGTAAGATGGTGTGTCCCTTGCTATTCCTTGTCCAACATGATGCTTGGCTTTGTGACATGGCTTAACCACCTCTTGTGGATCTTACATAAATCTGGTAGTTGTAACGGGCATTGACATGTTGATATTTTGGTGCAACGAAAACCACCAATATAAAAAATTGCACAAGGAGTAAGAACTGATAGAAATCTATACAAACTTTATGAATTGAAAGGAAAACATTATCTAATAATTCATGCAGATGAGAGTTGGTTGTGGCACAGAAGATTGGGGCACATCAATTTTAACAATTTGGTCAAAATAAGCTCAAAAGGACTGGAAAGAAATTTTCCAAAAATAAGCAAGCCCACAAATACTACTTGCAAAGGATGTAAACAAGGAAAGAAAACAAGGTTAAAGTTTCCAATGAAGGATTATTCAACCATAAAACCCTTTCAAATTGTACATATTGATTTATGTGGTCCCGCAAGGACAAGAGGACTACAAGGTGAGAGGTAGTTCATGCTACTGATTAATAATTACACTAGAATGGCATGGGTAGCCTTTCTAAAGGAGAAGGATGAGGCATTTGAGAATTTTAAGATATTAAGAAGCTTATTGAGAAGGAAGCTAGTAGGAGTATCAGGTGTATAAGATCTGATAGAGGAGGAGAATTCACATAGAGTGAATTCAATAGGTATTGTGAAGACCATGGAATCCAAAGGCAATATTCTACACCAAGAACTGCACAACAAAATGGAGTTGTAGAAAGAAGAAACATAATAGTTAAGGATATGGAAAGAGCATTGTTGAGTGAGGCCAAGTTGATAGAGAATTTTTGGAAAGAAGTAGTTCACACTATAGTATAAATTCATAATAGAGCTCTTTTAAGAGAAAATAGTGGTAAAACTCCTTATGAACTATGGTATGGAAAGCCCACATCAATTATAGTATTTTAAATTATTTGGTAGAAAATGCTACATAAAAACATAAGATGAAAATTTGGGGAGTTTTGATTCAAGAAGTGATGAAGGCATATTTCTAGGATATTCCACTCAAAGAAAAGCTTATCAATGTTACAATAAGAGGCTACACAAGATGGTGGAAAACATCAATGTTAAGATTTATGAGGATATAAATCAGTTTAAGCCCAATAGAAGTAAATTTGAGATTGAATCAAAAGATGATGAAGAAGTTGTTTTTAATGAAGAGAGTGAGGAAGAAGGATGTGAACCAGAGAAGGAACGAGTACCTATAAAATATGTGCAAAAGGATCATCCAGTAAAGTAGATAGTTGGTGACAAAAATGAAGGAGATCTGACTAGGAGAAAACTTGCAAAGAGTAAGGAGAAAGTAAATTTTTCTCTCTTGTCATAGATTGAGCCAAAAATATTCTCAGAAGCTAGCAAGGATGAGACTTGGATAAAGGCCACAAAGGAAGAGTTAAATTAGTTTGAAAAGAATAATAGATGGGAATTGTTTCCTATACCCCTAAGAAAACATGTTATTGGCACAAAATGGGTGTTTAGAAACAAGCTAAATGAAGATGGAGCGACAATAAGAAATAAGGAAATATTAGTGTGCAAGGGGTATGCACAAGTTGAAGGTATTAACTTTGAATAAACATTTGCACCTATAGAAAGACTAGAAGAAATCAAAATGTTTCTTTCATTATTAGTATATAAGGGATTTAAAGTATATTAGATGGACGTTAAATCAACATTCCTTAATGGAAACCTAGAAGAGGAAGTCTACATAGAACAACTAGAAGGTTTTTAGTTGGCAGAGGTTCATGATTATGTGTGTAGATTAAGGAAGGCATTCTATGGTCCAAAACAAGCACCTAGAGTATGGTATTCCATATTAGACCAGTACCTAGAACAACAAGGATTCAAGAAAGGATATGTTGATAGTAATCTATACTTAAAATTAGAAGGCAAGCACGTGATTATTATTGTTGTGTATGTAGATGAAATCATTTTTGGGGGTAGCTATGATAAAATGTGTAAGATATTTTCTACACACACGAGATGAATTTGATATGTCAATGTTAGGGGAGTTATCATTTTTCCTTGGTTTCCAAATCATACAAAATAACAATGGGATATTTATATCTCAAACCAAGTATGCTAAGGAGATGCTCAAGAAGTTTGGGATGGAAGATAGTAGACTAGTTAGTACCCCATGATAATTGGTTGTAAGCTAAGTAAATTAGGTGAATCACCAGATATAAATTAGATAATGTATAGGTCAATGATTAGAAGCTTGCTATACTTAACTGCATCAAGACCAAATATTAGGCAAGCAATATGTTTGGTTTCAAGGTTTCAATCTGAACCAAAAGAATCTCATGTCAACGCTATAAAAATAATATTCAGATACATCAAAAGTATAATTGACTATAGGCTTTGGTACCCCAAGAGCAAGGATTTTTCCTTAACAACATATACAAATGTTGATTGGGTAGGAAGTGTATATGATAGGAAAATCACTAGTGGTGGAGCATTATTTTTTGGAAACAAGTTAGTTTCTTGGATGAGTGAAAATCAAGAATCATTCACTCTATCTATTGAAGAAGAAGAGTATGTTGCAGCCGCAACATATTGTACTCAAGTCCTTTATATGAAGCAGACACTCAAGGACATAAAGTTTGAGTACAAAGAACCTATCTCAATTCTTTATGATAATTCAAGTTCCATAAATATTTCAAAGAACCCTATGATGCACTCTAGAACAAAGCATGTATGAATTAAGTATTAGTTCATAAGAGAGAAGGTTGCAAATAAGGAGGCCACCATCGAGTATGTTCCAAGAAAAGAACAGGTAGCTAACATATTCACCAAGCCTCTTCCCAAGGAAAATTTTGAACCTCTAAAGTAGAATTTGGGAGTCATTGCTCCCACATCATATAAATAGACACTAGTGATAGGGAATGAGTCAAGGAAGAGCCTCATTTATACTTCATTCATACCTAGAAATGGAAGGATAGATCAAGTTAGGTGACAATATCTTTAGAAATTTCTAACGACTTGATGGTTGCATACTCAAATATTCCCACTTTCTCTTTGAATCGCTTATCAGAGGGGGAGTATAGTGTTAGGAGGAGTCTACCCTTTTCCATTGATGTCAAAGAGGGAGCAAAGAAATGTGACAAACACTCAAAATAGGAGCACGGTGAGAAAGATAGAGATAGTAAGCATGGGGAGAAATATGAGCAAAGAGGAGAAAAATATGTGACAAATGCTCAAAATAGGAGCATGGTGAGAAAGATGGAGATAATAAGCATGGGGAGAAGTGTGAGAAAAGAGGAGCAAGGTAAGTAAATTTCCTATATAGTCCAATTGGTACAAAGCCTCTAATGTTGCATACTTCAATTGGTATCAGACTATAAAGTTAATTGGCATGAGCATTTATTTTTTCCATCAATGGAAAAGGGGGAGTTTGTTAGCACATTGTTGTCATTAATGTCAAAAGAGGATCAGGTGTGAAATGGAACTGATCTTGTATAAAAGGAATGTTGGTGTTGATGTCAAAATGTTATCATTAATGTCTAAGTGAGAAATGGCATGTTGAGGATCTGGTTCTGGAAGTTGGAGTGTAAGTTGCAAATGTTGCTCAAAATGTTATATTATTGTCATGCAACTTTGTTATGATATTGTAGTAGAGTCTTCTAGGCATCTCAAGTGAAATTAAAGACCAGATTTGATATGGGTTTTATGAGAGCATCTCAAAAATGTGTTTTGCAGGTCCAAGGGGTGAAGGATGAGCTCAAAAAAGAAATTTTTGTGCCCTTAGACAAAATTAGGGTTTTGTAGCTAAACCCTAGTGTATGCAGTCATGGTTCCTTAACAATATTTCTATTTTTATGCTAACTACTTGTTGAAGGTTGTAGGTCATTTAAGTCATAAAATTATGCCTTGAAGTTCATTCAGGGATTGACCTCGTGACCTAGTCATCTAGTTGATATCCCCAGTGCATTCCTTTGAAGATTTTACAGTGTGCATTCAAAGCTAGAAGATACAGTATCTATTGCTAAGGGTTCATGCATCACAAAAAGGTTCTCAAAATCAGCTTGTAGTTCAGCAATGAGTGATGGAGATACATAAATGACTATGATCATGTTGATCATATGGTGCCCAACAACCTGTTGTGTTTATGGTGGGTCCCAGTTAAGTCTCACAGGGAAGCAGGGAATCGTTGAGATCAAATAATTTTTGATCGAGCGATGCAAAATGAAGGAGAATAGACTTTGGTGGGTCTAGCAGACACATGGCATAATATCACTTGGTTAGTTCACATCGCTATTGTGAAGGAAATAATTTGGATACTTTTAGTGATATGCAATGAGTGTTGAGTAGTAGTGGAGAATGATGTCAGAGGAAGACACATGGCATAAGCCCACTATCCCATGGAGCTTTTGTGGGCCCATTGACAATGCTAGCAGGATAGCGGGGGATGACACAGATTGACTAGTGGCTGATCCAACAATGATCATTTTGTCTTGGTACATCGTATAAATGAATGGTGGTGCTAAAAAAATTAGTGATACATGATGGATTTGGTTCTTGAGGGAAATAAATCTATGGTGCAGGATTGAAATGTGTGTGATCTGACAGTGATTGTTGTGTCTCTTCACATCAAAGAAATGGATGTGGATGCCTTAAGTGAAGTAGCAATACATGATGGTAGCAATACCAAAGGTAAATAGATGAACGATGGAGATTTATAGGACCATTTATCTTATGGTCATGTTTTAAAGGTGAGACAATGAACGAAGGATACTAGATTGTGGCATGAAGATAGATGATCAACGACTAAAATCTGAATGAGAAGACCTTAAACAACTAAGTCTATGTAAATAGGGTTTCGCTTGTAAACTAACACAAAGGTGAGAATTAAATGATCTACCCACATCAACGACAGTTGTAATGAGATTTGAAGCATAATGCGATGGAACAGATGGGTACAGAGGCAAGGATCAAGATCAGATCGAAAGATCAGATGGATACATTTAATGAATATCTGATTCTAGGGTTTGAAAGAGAGAGAATGAAGGAAAATTATCTACACCAAAATTTAATATTGTGTAGCTCAATACAATTTCATGACAATGGAGAAGATGTAATGAAACCTAAAAGAAGATATGTAGGTGTGAAGAATCCCAAGGAAATTATTATTAGTTAGCTCTACACAAAACACATGAGAACATTGTCTAAGTGGTGGAACCAGAAAAAAAGTAGGAGAAGTGATTCTGAGCTCTAGAGGTGGATAGAGAATGCACTAAAAAGAATAGAAGAGAGCTAAAAAAGGTATATGTGTGTGCATTGAGGTGGATCAAGAATGTGTAATGATAGATAAAATATTCTGCAAGATAGAACTAGGTTAGAACATGCATGCAATAAAAATACTATCGATCAATGGAATGCAAAGGAGAAATCATGAGAAAATGAATGAGACTAGAACAGTCTCATCCATTTCTCTCCTCCATGGCTCATTTCCATTATACCTCCTAAAATGTTTGATAAAAGGATGCCCTCAGATTTGTTTGTGTGAGAAAACTATAAATGTCTAGACCTAAACAAGATTTGAAGGATTTATAAAAATGCTCTCTAATGTGAAAACTAGCCTAATATGCAAATTATTAAATAATCCTAAGATGATATGACAATTGATGCTAATGAGATTACAAAAAATGCTAAGAGATAATAATGATTCCTCCCAAAAATGAGATCAAGATTGTCATTTTATAGAAAATGCAATCTTGAATGGATGGACGAGATGAGAGATTGAGGAATACCCTAGAATCAAAGGTCAAGATTCAATAAGGCAACTCTCAATTAGGGTTAGAGCAACAATCCCCAAATGTGTGGACAAGATTTTATTTAAGAAATTAAATCAATGGTGGAGAATAACTGTGACATTGAGATGAAATTAGTAAAAATCAGAAGACAAGAGGATGAGATTTTAGAAAATCAGTAATTTTAGTAATTACTTGATTTGTAGAAGACTAATTCCATTTTGAATTAAATTAATTCAAAATAGGGATTTTGTGAGATAAGAAGTAATTGATTTTTGAAATTAATTACTAAATGAAGAATCAGTTAACCATGTGAGACATTTTTAAATGATTTTGTTTTATTTAAAAATATAGAAGTGTCACATGTCACAATTAAATAATTAAAAATAATTATTTAATTTAGAAGAAGTAGTTAATTAATTAAATAAATTATCAAATCTATTTAATTAAGAGGATTTAGGAATTAGTGACATATTAAATAAATATATTTTAAATATATTCATTTAATAATCAGGAGGACATTAATGATAAGGATTAATTAAATAAATAAGATTTTATTTAATTGCAAGAAGACTTTGATAATTAGTGACATATTAAATAAATAAATAAGATTTATTTATTTAATAATCATGAAGAATGAGAGATTATGGAGTAATTAATTAATTATAAATTATTTAATTAATAGTTGAACGTGGGTTAGAAACATAATTAAAATTTTATAATCATGTTATGACGAAAGGTGGTAAAATAGTGGTCACAGGCCTAAGTCAGTTTTAGGTGTTTACAGAATGCAGTAAAGAAGAAGCAAAAGATAAAATTGATCTAGTGGGGTGCAGAGAAGAGAAGAGATTTGATGTGCCAACAACATATAATGGAGTAGTTGTAGAGTAAGCTATAACATTTATTTGAGTTTCTTAGGAACAAATTGTAATCATCTTACATGTTGTAAATCTGATAAGTTGGTGCCATCAAATAACTAAGTTGGTGCTCAGTTCAGGGGATTGGTGTCTCCTTAGGTTTGAAGCCCTTAAATGTTGTAATAGAAGGATTTCTTTGTGAGGCTGGATTAGGATAGTAGCTCCTAGTAGCATTTTCTCATCATGGATTTTCCTATCTTGGGTTTTCCACATATATTTGTTGTTATGTGTTGATATTTTATGTGCATGTGTGTGTCATAAATTTTCATGCTTTAATCAACACATCTAGATTTAAGAATTATGTTTGAACTTAGGTAAAGAAGGTTAAAAATTTTAGTATCTACTAATTCAACCCCCTCTCAGTAGATTATTGTGTTCCAACATTTTGTCTCTCTCCCAATACCTCTCCTACTTTGAAAGATATTTTGGCACAGGAGGATGACATCATTCATAGATTTATTTCAACAGATAGTAAGATGGATGGAAAAGATGAATATTCTAAGTTGTCATTAGATCCCTCCTTAATAGAAGGTCATCAACAAGTAGATAAACCAAATGAGGTTATGAATGTACAATTAACAATTGGATATCCTTTAATTAGTCAATCTCCTAAGTCACCTCCCATTATAATACATCCTAAACCCCTTGGAAGTATCTTAAACTTTGTAAGGAAACTTAGTAGTAAGCATGTGTCACAACAACCAAGTTATCATGCAGTTTCTCAAACATGTAACTTTCCTCAACATAGTGGTAAATAATATGATCTTGTTTAGAAACTTCATCGTACTTTCAGAAACATCTCCCTTTGGTATTTGATTCAAACATCATGTACATATAGTTGGATGCTCCAAGAGGTTTTGCAGAAGGCTAATGTCTCATCTTTTATTAGGCCGAATGATTCAGTCACCTCATTTGATTGTATGCAAGTGAAAAAGTTGGATATTACATTCCCTCAACATGAATTATCCTTGCTTGAGATCCAAAATAATAATGAGGCCTTAATGATAAAGGTGATCATTAATGAAAATGCAGTTAGGCATACTCTCATAGATAATTGATTGGGTCTTAATGTTTATAGCATTGACCTTGTAGATAAAATTGGTTTGGAAAAGAAGCTTATACAACCCAATGATGTTAATACTCATGGATTTGACAATGTTAATAAGAAACCATTAAGAATGATCACATTACCCATTGAGGTTGCACCCATGGTTTTTCCTACTCTTGTTCATATCATGTTAGGACCTCTTTCATACAACCTTCTCCTAGCTAGACCATGGATTCATGGTCATGAAGGGAGTCTCATCTACTCTTCACCGTGAGATAAATTATGAATATAATAAAATGATATATAGTTGAAGTAGATAAACAAGTTATAATTCATAAGATGATTCCAAATTTAAAGGTATAACTTATACAAGTTCATGTTAATCCTAATTGTCTTTCACCTACAACTTTTAGAGGATGATTGGGGTGCATTAGGTTTTACACCCTCCTTTATGGGAGAGTACAAAATCTCACAATCTAAACCTAAAGAGGAATATGCGTAACTTGGTTCTACATTAACAACATCACCCCATGGTGGTGATGGGGGCCCTTCAACTCCCATCCCTCATGATAGGAATATGCGTAACTTTAACAAACTTAAAAAGGATTTGTGTGCTCATGAAGAAGCTAATCCTTCTCATAAACATAAAATCTCTTCATTTGAGTTGAAAGCATGTTATGGTCTTGGATACAAGATTATTTCTAAACATGGATGTAATAAAAAAATGAAACAAAATTATAGTGATCAAGTGAAGTTTATACCACACCTTTCCAAGTAGGGTCTAAATTTCCAACCTTCATCTTCATCTTCATTTTCATCTAATTCTTTGTCATCTATAATATGTATGACATCTTCTAACAATAAAGCAAGCTTTTATTCACAAGAGAAATAAATTTCCCCTACTATTGATTAAGAGAATATCTTGTTGAGGCTTCTCAAAGGCCACCTAATTACTCTTTATCCATGAACATGAAATAAATTCTACAGTGGAAACTCATTTTGTGCATATCATCGAGTGCATGGTCATTCCACCAATTAATGTTAGGCATTGAATATAAAAAAAAAACTTAAGGATTATGGTGATCTTCCTTGTGTTGAAACACCCTCTAATAAATAATGATCTTCATCCTACGATGTTGATCATCACTATGTGGCATTGGTAGATTTAGGTGTTTTTCTCAATGCTATTCATGGTGGTACAATATTAAGTGCAACCATATTTTTCATGGCAGTAACATTATATTACTTTGTGTGGTTTTCCCTGTCTCTATGCTTGGGGGTAAGGGATAACTAGTTTTCAGAGGGATGCATTATTTTCAAGGATCCTATCTTCTCCTCTTTCTCCTTAAAATACCAACATAGCAAGTATGCTGACATTTTAGGGGGGCATAAATTGGCATTATTTTCTTCACTTTGTTCACATGTGTTGGACTTAGTGGTGCATTGACATTGGAATTTTTCTTCACTTGGTTCTAACTAATTGAACTTAGTGTTGTGTTGGCACAACATCTTGATCACTTTTGTAGCACCTTATCAAGGTTATCATGGAGTATAACTCTTTGTATATTTTTCATGGGCACACACTTAGTGAAAAATGGTCCTCACTAGACATACTATGCTTCTCATTTTTCTACCTTGTCTTGGGGCTCACCTTGTGAATACTATACCTCACTAGCCTATGCACCTTCTAGTTTGTGATTCAACTAGAAAATATTAAAATTGTTAGTGTGTCATGAACACCTTTTAACATGACCACATAGCATAACACAGATTTATTGCTAGTGGATCCATGTATTCATGAGTGATTTTACATCCTTGTGAGAGCATCATTTTTTTAGCATATTTGACGAATGTCATTTGGTATTTGAGACAATTATGATTGAGATATCTTTGCCTTACCAACTCGAATATTTTAGTACTAATGTTGTAATTTTTTTGTGTGATTTTGTGTGTATTATTTCTTGTTTACATCATGTTTACACCATATTTTTTTCATTTTGTCATCATCTGTATGTTCCATCATGTCATGTTTTTTCAATGTGTATGCTTCATGTTTTTTAACATGTATGTTTTTCTATGTTGTCTTTCTTCATATCATACATGTGTGTTCCTTTGTGCTTATGTTGGTTTGCGATGGGATCTTGGATCTTGGGGGCTTGCAAATACCACTCAATCCTTAGTCATCCTATATCTTCAATATTTGTACATTTTGATCTCTCTTGACATATATTTATCTACTTTAGTGTGAATCTGAGCATAATTTTATAGTCTGACTAAAGTGGGGGCTAAATGTAGCATTGTAAATTGTCATCCTTGATAATTTTAATCTATGGTTTACCCCATTAAGCTCCTAATTTCCTAAATTATGCATTTTATGCCGTAATTTAAAACATTTTTTGACAATTTTCAATGATAAAAAAATGATCTCATTTAACACTTTGTCCTCAACACTTTAAAATTTCCAAAATGTAAGGATTGTTTCTTAATTAAATCTCACAAAATGACCAATAACTCAATATCTCATAAGTATGAAATAAAAATGATACAACATAATTAAGTAAATAAACTACATAGCATAACCTCATGTAATTAGTGCATAATCCAGGTAAATGCACATAATATCTTATATACAACATTAAAATAGGCTCCCAATCCATGGAATGATCTAAATATAAAAAATCAAAGTAATATTACAAAAAATGATACAAAAATAGTGTGAGGACATAAATAGCATAGTCTCTGACTGGCACTGACCCTCACAGTCATCCGAAATTCAAGAGATGAGAACACTGAGAGGGGGGTGAATTAGTGTTTTAATAACCAAATTCAATTCAACTTGTTTTCAAAAAACATAACTTATTTATAATCATGGAATGTTCAATTTCAAGAATGTTTTCAAATGTGATAGTCAATATTAGATCCTTAAACCACATGAAAAACTCAAATGTTGCAAAGTACATAAAGGAAAATCCAAGACTAAATTGAATCATAATAACCACATAGATCACAAAAGAACCATAACACAATATTTTTATGAGTGGGAAACTCTCATAGGAATAAAAAACTAGTCGATAAAATTCCTCACTGGCTTATCAAAATCCCTCTGATTATAGAGCCTCACTAGCTACTTTTTGTACCTCAATGGCAAAGCCTCACTAGCTGCACAATATACCTCATAGGAAAAACCTCATTGGTTACACAACATGCCTCATTAGCAAAGGAACCTCACTAGTTACAAGTATGCCTCATTGGCAAATACATTTTCACATCAAAATAATTTAGAAAATAAAATAACATAGTATAATATTTGTTTCATTACAAAGAATTTCTTGATTGTATCACTTTCATTTGAGATTCAAGAATCTATATGTCTATGTATGTAAACACAACTAGCACTATGAAGTGATTCATAATTTCAAAATAGATTGTCCATTTAAACTTTCAACATAAACACAATAATGACTGTTTGCAGAGTATAAATCACATCTTCATCAAACCTCCACATAGTGACTATCTCATTATTTTATATGCACCAAAGTACGAAATGCCTTTCACAAAAAAATTTAACTGTCATTCACAAAATGCCATCTCAAAGTTTCATAACTGTCTCTGATCTCAACATAGGTAGCTTTTGTATAGTTTTAAACAACTGTTTAACATATGCATAATATTCAATGATTCCCTTTCAAGTTTCAATGCCTTAAGCATAAATATGCACAAATATAAAGTTGAAATGTTTCCCAAGAACATGGTATACAATCTACAAACAATGAATACACATATACGCTTCAATGAAACCCCTATCGATAATGAAAAACATTTAGACCACTTTAAAGTTGAAACTCAAACAACATAAACCCTTGAAACATCAAGAAAACCCTTATGAAAGTCGACTATGATGCAAAATAAACCCTTATCTCTAAGCATCAAAAAATTATGAAAATATAAGACCTATGCAACATACAAGTGTTGACTTCAAAACAAGAAACCAATTGTAGATATTGCATACTTTGTAAAGAATAGACTAGGGTTGAGTGAAGGAAGTGTGTTACCACTTTGAACTCAATTCAAGATTTCAAATGAAGGTTGATATCACCTAGAGAAACTGAAATCACACATTCGCTACCTAAAAACAACATTTTATAGCTATTATCAATCAGATATGCACCCTTGGTGTAGAGCACCTTCACTGTTTTCATAATTTTGGTCTATTTTGTATTGTGATTAAGGCATAGTATTTTGAAAGGGTATTTTGTGTTTTGTAATAAGGCCAAGGTGGCCAAACTCATGTTAAAGAAACCTTTTGTGGTTCGAGCTAGGAAGGATTTTAATATTTACTTTAATGTTATGAAATAGATTAGTATTTTGTACCTAAATTAGGGGGTAATTGGAAGCTCAACAGTCAGTTCTCTTTGAATTCCATTTGGAATGATGCAAGAAGCTATAAATTCATTAAAAAATAGATAAATATCTCGAGAATGTTTGGATACTGAAGATTTTTGAATTAATAAAAGAGGAAAGTCTAATTTTTGGTGTTCTTTCTATTTTGTACGACCCGTACAGTCAATTGTCAAAGAAAAATCTATGAATTTAAGTATTCTATCATGTTAGCTTTCATTTGAATCATATTGGAGGGGATTTCATTCATTAAGGAGGAATACCCACGCTGTTTTATGAAAACTACTCTATAAGAAGGGTTTTAGAGGGTTTGTAAACAGAATGAGTAACTAAGGGCCATTCCACTATTGTTGAAGGATGTAAGTACATGGAATGAGCCTGATAGGATGTAGGAGAGTGTTTTATTTTATTACTTGGTAGGGTGGTGAAGTAGAATGAGTATGGGAATGAGTCTTGGGGTTGATAGAGTGACTACCCATTAGAGAAAACCCCGATTTTTATGATTAGCAGCTAGTTCAAGACTGACTAAGAAAAGGTGGTGACTTATTTGTGTATTTGAAGACTAATGTATAGTATGCATTCTAATTTTGAGGTCAAAGAAGGAAGCTTTGAGGGATTTGCTTTGGAAAAAAGGCCTAATTAGGCTATGGTAGAATGAGGAAGGACAGTTTGAAGCACTTCAATCCAAAGCAACCTTGGTCAAGCTTTTGGATATGTTTTAGAGTAGGGTATGGGGTCCCCAATAGTGTGTTGTGAATTTCATGAAGAAACCTATATTAGGAGATATAGTTGAATAAGTGTATCTCATGTGTTGCCAAGTTTCAACAGTCCTATGATAGGAAGTCACCCAAATTGTGAAGTGGGACCAGTCTAGTCAGTTAAGAAGTGTAGAGAGGATTTAAAAACCACCCTATCTTGCATCAAGTGGTATCAAAGCATAGGCTCTAGGTCCATTTGGAAAAGAATTTTGAAATTTCAAGTAAAAGTGAACAAGGAATAATGCAGTTGCTAAATTGAGAGAAAGGATGGAAGTTCTTGAAAGGAAGGAAAAGAGAGCTAAGGGAATCATTGAGGTGAGTGACATGAAATAGGAGGTTGAAGAGGAAAACCCTCAAGAAAAACCCCAAGAAGATTTGGGAATTGAAGACAAAAAGTTCTTGCAGATGCTTAAGGCAACAAGAGGAGAGGCTCAAGAAGTAAAAATAGAAATCCCTATGTATGGAGGAAAGATGGATGGAGAAGAAGTGATAGAGTGGATTGATTCTCTTGACAATTACTTCGAGTTCAAGGAGATTCCTGAAGACATGAAAGTTAAATTGGCTAAGACAAAGCTCAAAGGACCAGCTCTAACCTGGTGGAATCACACTCAATAAGAGAGATTAAAGAACTTCAAGCCTAAAATAAATTCATGGGACTGGATGGTGCAATAGATCAAGCACTAGTTCTTACCTGCTGACTATGAAGTACAAAACTATAGACTGCAAAGCTTGAGGTAGAGAGAGTTGGATGTGACTGCTTACACGAAGGAATTTCATAAATTAACCATAAGGTTAGGGCACATGGAGAATGAGAAGGAAAGAGTGGCTAGATACCTAAATGGATTGAGGGGAAAAATCCAAGATGAAATCAGTTTGATGACTCCTAGAATAGTGGAAGAATGCTTCCAAGTGGCTACCAAAGCTAAAGAGAAGATAAAGAGGAGGTTGGAAAAACAAACTAGAGGTAGAGGTAATCCTGGAGGAAGAGGCTTCCAAAAGACACAAGGTGAACAAGTCACCACTCAAGAACAAAGTGGGGAAACAAGAGGGGCCTTTAGGGGAAGAAGGCCAGGAGGTAGATGCAAGTTCAATGGACCAACAAGAGGATCTAATTCCTTTTTAGGGAAATGTTTTGACTGCAACCAATATGGGCATCCTTCATGGAAGTGTCCAAACAAACAAAGTTCAAGCTACCAAGGTGGGGAAAGGAGAACTCAACTTGTTCATGAAGAAGAAGAGGTAGAGAGTGTAACCAAAAGTTCTAGACCTTCAACTCTTTGAGCTAAGCCAGAACTAGGGGAGTCTTTGATGATAAGGAGGACATTGATCAAAGTTCCTACCTTAAAGGAGCCACCTCAAAGGAAATATTTATTCAAAACAACTTGCAAAGTTTATGGAAAGGTATGTAAGGTCATTATTGACTTTGGCTCCATTGATAATATTGCATCCTTGGAAATGGTAGAAAAGCTTAGATTGAAAAGGATACCCCACTCTAATCCCTATAAAATTTCATGGTTGAATAAGGGACAACAAGTTCTTGTGAATGAGCAGGTTTATGTGGATTTTTCCATTAGTCCTTATAAGGATATGATGCTCTGTGACATTGTACCCTTGGATGTGTGCCACCTACTTCTTGGTAGGCCATGGAAATATGATAAGAAATCACAACATGATGTTTTCAAGAATGAGTATTAGATTGAAAAAGATGGAGTGCAGATAAGATTAGAGCCACTGTAGGAAGCCAAGTGTATAGTCCATGAAGGATCTAATATGATGATGGTGAAGGGGAAGGAGTTCCTAAAAGAATTAGAAGAAGAGAAGACTGGGTTTACTATTGTTGGGAAACCAATTTCATAGGTAGCAACAGAGGACAATGAGAAAGAAGTCCCAAAAGAAGTGCAGACTCTACTTGATAGGTATGAGCACATAGTGGTGAAGGAGTCGCCTAATTCCTTACCTCCAATCTTTGATGTAAGTCATCATATAGATTTGGTTCTTGGTGCAAGACTTCCTAACAAGGCAACTTATAAAATGACACCTCAATAGAATGAGGAAATTAAGAAACAAGTGCAAGAGGTTTTAGAAAAGGGCCTAGTGAGGAAAATTCTTAGTCCTTGTGATGTGCCAATAGTTTTGGCACCTAAAAAAGATGGTGAATGGAGGCTCTATACAGATTCAAGGGCCACTAACAAGATAACAATTAGGTATAGGTTTCCTATACCTCATATGGAAGACATAATGGACAGTTTAGCAAGGGCAACCTACTTCTCCAAGATAGATTTAAAAAGTGGCTACACTTAGATAAGGATTAGAGAGGGTGATGAGTGGCAAACAACTTTCAAGACAAATGAGGGCCTTTATGAGTGGATGGTGATTCCCTTTGGGCTATCGAATTCCCCTAGCACATTTATGAGACACATGAATGAGGTGTTAAGATAGTTCATTAACAAGTTTCTAGTAGTATACCTGGATGATATATTGATATTCAATAAAACAAGAGAAGAACACTTGGATCAGTTGAAAAAAGTGTTGGGAAAGATACATGAAGATAAGCTCATGATTAACTTGAAGAAGTGTGAATGGATGAAGTAGGAGCTAATATATTTGGGCTTTGTAATTCTTAACTAGCCTACACCAAAAATAGTGGGAGAAGTGAGGAGTTTTCATGGCCTGGAAAGTTTCTATTGGAATTTTATAAGGGGGTTCAGTCACACCATAGCACCAATGATAGACACTATCAAAGGAGAGAAAAGGAGAAGATTCCAATGGACCAAGGAAGTTGATTAAAGTTTTGAATACTTGAAACAAAAGGTAGCACCACAACCCATACTTACTCTGCCTGATTTTTCTAAAGTGTTTACCATAGAATGTGATGCTATTAATTTATCCATAGGGGCAGTGTTAAGCCAAGAAGGGAAGCATATTTCCTTCTTTAGTGAAAAATTGAATAAGGAAAAGAGAAAATACTCATCATATGATCTAGAACTATATGCCATGGTGCAATCCCTCAAGAAATGAAGGCACTACCTACTCCCTAAGGAATTTGTGGTGTTCCCAGATAACCATGCTTTGAGTTTTCTAAATAGCCAGGAGAAATTAAACCATAAACAAATGAAATGGGTGGAGTACCTACACTCTTACACATTTACCATAAAACACAAGAAATGATAGGCCAATAAGGTGGAAAATTCTCTAAGTAGGAGGGCATCATTAATGCAAGAGGTGCAACATCATTCTGTGGTTGTGGAATCACTCAAAGGTATGTACCAATCTGATGAAGATTTGCATGATGTGTTTGTAGTTTGTGAGAAGTCTCAAGGTTCATTTCATAAATAATATGAGGACTATGTGATACAAGATGGGTTACTCTTCAAGGGAGCTTAGTTATGCATCCGAAAATACTCTATGAGGGAGAGTCTGGTTAGAGAAAAGCACAGTGGGAGCCTTGGTGGAAATTTCAGTCATGACAAGACCTTGGATCGGATCGAGAGATATTACTACTGGCCCAAGATGCATTTAGATGTCAAGAGGTATGTATAAGGTTGTGTTATTTGTCAAAGATCAAAGGGAACAAGTTCTAATGTTGGGTTGTATTAGCATTTACCCACACCAAGTAGACCATGGGAAGCAATACACATGGATTTTGTTTTAGGTCTGCTAAGAAATTCTAGGGATTATGATAGTGTATATGTGGTGGTTGATAGGTTTAGTAAGATGGCACATTTTATTGCTTGGAAATAAACTAATGATGCATCACATATTACACACCTATTCTTTAAGGAGATTGTTAGAATTCATGGGCTACCATTATCTATAGTGTCTAACAAGAATGCCAAGTTCATTGGCCATTTTTGGAGAACATTGTGGAAAAATTTACGAACCAATTTTTCATTCAACACTGCCTACCATCCTTAGACCAATGGTCAAACTGAGGTTGTCAATAGGTCATTGGGAAATTTTTAAAGGTGTTTAACTAAGGAGCATAATCAATCATGGTATTTGATATTGCCACAAGTAGAATATGCTTATAATGACTCCATCAATCGAAGTATGGGGAGAAGTCCATTTGAATCTATTTATGGAAGGCATCCAATGGGTGTTTGTGAGTTGAGAGACTTGAGGGAATGGAGAAAAGAAGTGCACAAGGTGAGGATTTTGTCGTGTCAATGCATGACATACACAAATAGGTCAAGGAGACTTGAAAAGAATGCAGCCAAGTATAAGGAGAGGGAAGACTTGAAAAGAAGAGATGTATAGTTTAAAGTAGGTGATCTAGTATGGGAACATCTAAGAAAAGAAATATTACCTAAAGGGAAGTACACTAAGCCAATGATGAAGAAGATAGGACCCTGCAAGGTGGTCCACAAGTATGGAAACAATGCATATGAGATTGAACTCCCACAAGGAGTTGCAATCTCACAAATTTTCAGTGTAACTAACCCCTAGCCCTTCAAGGGAACTATTTTTGCAAGTAAAGAAGCAGGTGAACCTGAACAAGATGAAGGAGAATGGATCAAAGACCTTCCACCTACTCAGCCAATGAAACTTGAAGCTGTGTTAGACTCGAGGGAGGTGAAAAGAACAAGGAGAAAGGTTTATAGAGAGCATTTGGTAAAGTGGCATGGAATTCTTGAGGAAGATGCAACCTGGATGACAAAAGAGGACATTTCTCAGCATGGAGTCTCTATTGAAGACCACATTTCATCAAAAGAATGAAATCATTTCATCCCTGGGTGTATGGTGCAGAGCACCTTCACTGTTTTCACAATTTTGGTCTATTTTTCCTTGTGGTGAAGGCCTAGTCTTGTGAAAGGGTATTTTGTTTTTTTTAATAAGTACAAGGTGGCCAAACTCATGTTGAAGAAACCTTTTGTGGTTCAAGGTAGGAAGGATTTTAATATTTACTTTAATGTTATGAAATAGATTGGTATTTTGTACCTAAATTAGGGGGGTAATTGGAAGCTCAACAGTCAAATCTCTTTGAATTCCATTTGGAATGATGTAAAAATATTTAAAGTCATTAAAAAGCATAGAAATCTCTCAAGCATGTTTGGAGACTGAATATTTTTGAATTAATAAAAGAGGAAAGTTTGATTGTTGGTGTTCTTTCTGGAATTATGTGTTTGTTTATATTTTGTACGACCTGTACAATTAGTTTTCAAAGAAAAATATATGAATTGAATTATTCTATCACGTTAGCTTTCATTTGAATCATATTGGAGTGGATTTCATTCATTAAGGAGGAAGACACACACTGTTTTCTAAAAATTGCTCTATTAGTAAGGTTTTAGGGGGTTTGTAGACAAAATGAGTAACTAAGGGTCATTCCACTATTGTTGAAGGTTGTAAGTACATGGAATGGGCCTGATAGGATGTAGGAGAGTGTTTTATTTTATTGCTTGGTAGGGTGGTGAAGTATAATGAGTATGGGAATGAGTCTTGGGGTTGATAGCGTGACTGTCCATTAGAGAAAACCCTGATTTTTGTGAGTAGTAGCTAGTTCAAGACTGACTAAGTGAAGGTGGTGACAGATTTGTGTGTTTGAAGACTGATGCATAGTATGCATGCTAGTTTTGAGGTCAGAGAAAGCAACTTTGAGGGATTTTCTTTCGAAAAGAGGCCTAATTAGGCCATGGTAGAATGAGGAAGGATAGTTTGAAGCACTTCAGTCTAAAGAAAGCTTGGTTAGGATTTTGGATATGTTGTAGAGTAGGGTAAGGGGTCCCCAATAGTGTGTTTTGAATTTCATGAAGAACATTGTATCAGGAGATATAGTTGAATAAGTGAGTCTCCTATGCTACCAAGTTTCAATAGTCCTATGACAGGAAGTCAACCAAATTGTGAAGTGGGATCAATCTAGTCAGTCAAGAAGTGTAGAGAGGAGTTAAAAAACACCCTATCTTGCATCAACCCTATGCTAATCTTGCATAAAATTTAATTATTTGTTGACACATGAAAAACTTCTTCAGATGTGGGTGATCTGAGCGAAGAAGGAATCTCCAAAGTGAGCTAGTTCTTCAAATGATAATTCTTATTCTAAATAATTTTTGAGGTAAAGAGTTAGAAGGATAAACTAGAATTAATATTTATGATTGAAACTTTATCACTTAAGATTATTGACCAACTTTAAGAATATTCTGACAGTAACTCACTCTCACCACCTCTTTAAAACTTGATTCTCGCAATCTCACAACACATATGATCCAAAAGTGATTTATGGAAAGGTTTAGAATAAATACAAGGCACAACTTGAATTAGAATGCAACTCCTGCAAATAACTTTACAAAAGTAAGACAAGAAAATAATTCAAAAAATTATAATCACAAGACACATCAAATTACTACTTGCAAAGCATAAACAAGAAGTGAGAAAGGAAATTCTGTTGTTTTATTGAATTAAGGAGTAAAACTCTCAAAAAATCTGAGTACAAAAGCTTCTTACAAAAATCTCTACATGAACAAGAGAGGAAGAAACAATGATTTGAACTGAGAAAAACCCTAAGTTTTTCTCCTAGATAAAAACTCTCCAAACCCTAATCCGAGCTCAAGAGAAAAGCTGAAAAAAAAGCGTCCAGAACTGCTTCATATTATGTAATAAAAGTGGAAACCTCACACTTTTTGCATGTCCATCCCAATAGGCTTCTAAAAATAGGTCCAAAATACTTTAAAATAAAACAAAACACCTCATCTTTATCCCCTAATTTTCAAATTATCCTAAGGAAAAGTCGACCACTCAGCTTTTATAGAACTGCTAAAAATAGCAAAAGAATAAAACAATTTATAAAACATTGTTTTATCTTTTCTTACAGGATATTTGCAGTTTTATTTTTCTCAATTTGACTTAATTTTGCAATTAATATTTTAGAAATATTTGTAAAATATTACACTTTTATATCTCTTTACAATTTGATTTTTCTCTAAAAAATCATAAAAATAAAGGTAATATTTATCAATGAGATTTAATTTATTTTCTAGAAAATCAATCAAAATAAAACCCTAAAGAATTATGTGAATGTATTAATATTTACTAAGGCATAGACATTGCAAGTAAATAAAATACCCAAGGTTTTTCACCTATGAAATATAAAATAAAAGCCTAAGTTAAAGACTTGGCAAATGACACCAAAGCAAACCCTAGAAGGGTCGACCTAGGCTCATAACATTTCGGCCACATGGTATTAAGTCTAAAGTTTGATATTCTTAAAAAAAATTAAAATTCCCCTAAGTTGAATTAGGGAAAAATAGAACAAAACCCTAAAAATTTGCAGTTCATTTTCCTTAGCTGACTTTAGGAGAGAGACTTTTGAAAGAGTCGTCGCCAACACTAGGGTTTGGACCATCTTCCTCTGAATTTACAGTTGATTACTCCATGCTTGGAATTGATTTCTTCTAGAACTACATGGTAAGTAATTCCATCATCAGTCTGAAGCATTTCAAAACTATTTTGAAGAGTTTCTTGAGACCTCCAGGCCGTGACATGGAATGCATTTTCTGATGTATATTTGTATCTCTTTATTTCTTTTTTCTCAAATGCTCAATTTGAGCTTAAACATTTGTAGACAAAAGAATGTACTTTTATTTTCCTCCATATATGAATCCCATTGCTTCAACAAAATAATGAAATTTTGTGTTTTTAGGCTTGCAATCTCTATGACATGTCGCGACCTCTTTTTTCTAGGTGTCTTTAATCTCGAACAAACTCCTACAAAAAATTCCACCAATCTCTTTGTATTACCTTCATGGCTATAATACTTCATTGTATCCTAGTGCATTTATTTTGCAAAGAAAAACTCAAATTTTTGTCCATGTTAATCTGTATTTTCAATTCCACAAACAAACCCTAGGTGAGTTTTGATATTTGATGAAGAAAACATATTCTTGGGCTGCAGCCATAAGAACTCATAATGTATTTTATTTTCATTTGTCTTGCATCTTTTCATGTGTAAAAGAACTCAAAAATTTCATGCCATGCTTTTAATGAAGAAAACCTAGATGGAATTTCGAAGAGCTCTTATCACAATTTCCTAAAGGTATTTGCATTTTGTTCATTTTTGGGTTCGACTCTTGATATAAAAAAAAATGATACTCATTTTTATCCTAAATAAAAGCACTTAGATTCCAAAATACTTTATTTTATGGCTTTCAGACATTCATGGCTATAGCCAATACTTGTTATTTCCTTCATTTTGAAAATCTTTTAAAAGCTAAAAACTGTACATTTTGATGGCATTTGTATTTGAACATGAAACCCCAACATAGGTATTCCATTTTTCTAAGAGAAAAATTCTCTTGATTCTTGTTCTTTGCATTGCTGTAACTTCATTTACTTGTTCTCAGAATGAAAATTTTAACTTACTCAGAGAATAGTCTTAATGGAACGAGCTAAATTCTCTTCACTGTTTGCTTGAAAGGCACAAACACAATGAAGCTCAAAAACTATTCAGAGCCTTTAGTTTCTTATCAAATTATGTTTTCTACTTCATGTAGTTTCAATGTTTAACATGATAATAACCTTTGCATGCATTCAGTGAAACACAAATAAACTACATTTTCCCTTCAAGTGCACTATATGTAAATGCTTCCATTTTACTTACTTTACAGAATGGTATTCAGCTAGCATGGCACACCTGTAGATTACTGTAGACACATAAAAATGACCTAGACCTGCAAACTCTATTTTACCACTTTTCGTTTTAGCATAATTATGACATTTTAATTATGTTTCTAACTCACTTTCGACTATTAATTAAATAATTCATAATTATTTAATTAATTCATATCTGTTTATTTTTCATGATTATTAAATAAATAGATTTAATTATTTATTTAATGCTTCACTAATTGTCTAATGTCTCCCTATAATTAAAAAAATTTCTTAATTTATTTAATTATCTTTGTCCATTATATCTTCTTGATTATTAAATAAATAATTCTATCTATTTATTTAATTATATCACTAATTAGGTCCTCTTCTTTCAAAAATTAAATAAAGTCTTATCTTCCACTATAATTAAATAATTATGTTTAATTATCTAATTATTCATTAGCCTCTGCTCTCCTAAATTAAATAAATTTTATTTATTTAATATTGGTCCACTCTCTTGAATTTTGAATTAAATCATTATATTTAATTTAAAAGGTTCCCTTTGTCACATTCCTCTATAATTAAATAATATCTTTATTATTTAATTCCCACCTAAATTAAATAACTCTTTTTATTTAATTTCTTCTAAATCTTATTTATTTAAAATAAGTCCCAACACCTAAATTAAATAATTTTATTATTTAATTTTTCCTCGTTTATTGTGCTCATTTTAAATAAATATTATTTATTTAAAATAAGTCACACTTTATAAATTCCGTCTTTTAGTAAATAATTTAATTTAAATTATTTACTGTCACGTGACCCCACCCCTTTTAAATTAAAATAATTTTTAATTCAAAAAGTCAACATCCCCTCCTGAATCAAATAATTTTAAATTATTATTTGATTCTCCAGCAACTTCGGTTTGTGTGCCCAAAATCTCTTGTCACATGCATTATCATCCATTGATTTGATTTTCTAAAAATCAATCTTGACCATTCATTTCGAATTTGACCTAATGTTGCCCTAACCCTAATTGTAGGTTGTCATTTTGAATCTTGACCACAGATTCTAGGGCACTTATCAATCTTTAATCTCATCCGTCCATACAAAATTGCATTTTCTATAAAATGTCAATTTTGTCTTCATTTTGGCATATCTCTCTCATATCTCTTGAATCTTTGAAGTCACAAATATATTTCTCTCATATCTCTTACTCTCTAAATTTTTATCTTCTTCTTCTTCATCTTCCATTCTTGCATATAGTCATTTAAAATCCTTCAACATTTGCTTAGGGCTTATCATTATCATTAGATTGCTCATCATAAATTTGAGGGAAAAAACATATTTCAGCAAGTTGAGAAAGTGTAATGGAGGTCAGTCATGGAGGATGAAGACATTTTGGTGACATTGTTTCATTTGTTTTTCATTTTATTCCTTTGCACTTCATTATTTACTTTGGGTTTTATGTTTTGCATATGATATTGCTAAACCTAGAAAAATCCCCATTGTTACATTGGTGAGCCTAACATGTTTTGACAAATTTTGAAGAATTTTGAAGTTGAATATTTTTTGTTGCAGGTTTTGTTGGCCTTTTGTTGCAGGTTTTGCATCATTTTAGCGACAAAACCCTAGTTTTTAAAGATTCGACCATATCTGTCAAACGGATTGATATTTTTTGACAATATTTGTTTTGCAAGTTGATGACAATATCAAGAGCTTCCAGTCCAAAAAATAGATTTTTTGGAGCTGTTTTTAATTTTTAATAATTTTTTTTGTTATATTCATGAAAAATCAATTTTGAGAGCAAAGTAGCAAATTTTTCGGATTTATTTATATTTTTGGAAAGATCTCTCAATTTCAATAGGGGTCTGTTTTTAATGTTTTTAATATTCCTACAAAATAATTCGATAAAAAATAGATTTTTAAAAATTAAGGTTTTACAAAGATTGACTTAAATCTCACAAACTGTTGTATATCGGTTCACACAATTTTTTTTGCAGGTTTAAAATTGTGTCAGGCACCTTCAGCTAAAAAATCAGATTTCTTGGACCTGTTTTGAAATTTTAATAATTTTTTTATGATTTTTCATAAAAACTTAATTTTGGATGCAAAACAGCGAATTTTTTGGATTTCTTTATATTTCTGGAAAGCTCTCTAAATTTCACTAAGAGTCTATTTTCTGTGTTTTTACTTTTGATGCAAAAATTAGTTCCAAAAATCAGATTTATTTTGACTAGCTGACCCTCTAATATTAGTGATCAATAATAGAAGTATCCTCTGCCCTTGCGCACTTGTGCGATCTTGGGTGTAAGAGAAACTATTATTGACTCTAGGAATTGGGCTTGCACTAGGTCAATTAGGGTTAGGGCAACACCTTTTTCTGTATGGTAGTTTAGAGATTTTTGGGTTACTGATTTTTTGTTTGTAGCTTGTGGCGAGGAGTCTAATATTTGTTTGTTTTATTTCACAAATCTTAAACAAACAACTATAAGTTTGCATTTTACATTCATGGGTTAAAATGAACATGCATGCATACTCATTGGGCTAAAAAGAACACATTCTTGCATGATAACTCATTGGATTAAAATAAATTTGCATCTCTTCATAGCATTGGGTTAAAATAAACTTTTAGTTAGCTCACACTACAAATGGTTAAAATGAACCCCATGTTTTGACAAATACTACAAACAGTTAAAATGAACTCCATGTTTTTTATGTTTGCCAACACATTTTATTTTGGGCTTAAAATGAACACCATGCGAGTGTGAGTTAGGATATTCATGTGTTCTCTCTTTGTTTTTAAACAAGGATTGACTGAACAATGAATATTTTGGCTTGCTTTTGTCAACTTTAGAAAATTGGGCCTGCTTTGGTGGGAAAAAGTACTCACCCCAAAGCGACTCAAACCAGCAACAAAGCTCTTTAGCCGAACTACTTCCGACCAGTATATAAATGTGAATCGTAAGGGAAATCTTAGGATTACGAGTGCAAATATGTCATACGGACCAAGTAGTACTCCCCAAAACCCTGTTGAGCTTAACCTCTTTAGGCTAGAGTGCCTCCTTAACGGAGCTTAATCTTGGCCCCATGTATGACCACTCGAATGGATGTCCGAATTAAATCTTTTGTTATAGAAAGCCAAAAACCTTCTATTCTTTGGTGTAGCAATGGTCATTGCCAAGGCACCCACACCTGTGCAGTTCTTAGTAGAAATGATCAATCTGCCATGGGAGTTTCATGGAGGTTGGAAGCTTGGTTGCCTTGAGAAGTGAGTGCACTATAAGGTGGAGCCCGTGGGGCCAAGCTTCTGAATTCATTTGCTAAGGATATGCGGTTAGTGAGATCCAAAATAATATTGTCCTTGCAGCCATAGGATTATTGTAAAATGACTTATATGTGGTTGATTTTTAACACCATGTGTTTGCCAACTATTTTCAGACAAATCAACATCAAATTTTCCAAAATCTGAAACAACTTTTCCAACTGAAACAAATCTTTGCAATCAGCCTAAATTTTTTGTCAAATCATTTCATGCAATGCATTTTCCATCATGAACTGCATTTGTCAAATCGATTCCTCAATTTTGCACACTTTGGGATAGGAAAAATTTCCTTGCTTTGTCAAACCATTGTCTCAAAAAGTAAATTGTCATTGGACCAAGTCAAACAAATCAATCCTTAGTCATTGTCCTTTGGTGAGCTGCTTCCAACTCATAAGTCTAGTGTGGGAATCTCACCTTGTCATTTTGTCATCTTGTCCTTCAAACCAATCCTTTGACAATCCAAATTGACACATTGGCCAAACTTTGTATGGTTAAAAAAAAACCTTTCCTAAAAATCATTTGACATAAGGCATCCCCTTTTATCACTTTGCATTGTCACTTTGCACAATCTTAGTCTCATCCCATCCACCATCATGTCTTCAAGTCACTATGACATGCTTGCTAGTCAAATTGAATGCCAATTTATTAGTAATGGTCAAGCCCAACTTGCTAGGGAGCTCAAAACACAATACCTCCAATCCAAGTCCAAATTTACAACCCCTAGCCCTCCATCCATCTATCCATCTTACCAGTAATCCATGAGTCCTAGTACTCTATCCATCTACTATCAAGAGTCTCCTAACACCATCCAAGGCACTAAGTCACAAAAATCTTCCATTAGTCATACCTACCCTAACTTTGACAAGGGAAATCAGCCATCCATCAATCTAAACCAACTATCCATGTCATATCCTAGTCCTTCATTCGCATCATATCCTAGTCCTTCATTCACATCATATCCTAATCCTCCATCCACGTCATATCCTTGTCATGCATCCATGTCCTATTCTAATCCTTCATCTCATCCTAGTCCTTCATCCACTAACCCTTTCCAAACCTCCATGTCATATCCTAGTCCATTGTACACCAATCCATTCCAAGACACTCCATCCCAACATACATTTGGTCATAAAAACATATCTAGTCATGGTCTCCAAAGTCCCATCTTCTTACCTACATTTGAGGATACATGTCAAGAGGCAAGTCCAAAGCATGACATCATAACATCACTGTCTTGTCTAGATCAAAGTAGTCTATTGGACCCCATCTTTACATCCATTGAAGAATTCCTCATAGACAATCATGTCATACCAAACACCTATCCTTAGTCAAGAGTCCATCCAAAACCATGTCATTCAAGACAAACCTATCCTTGGTCAAGACCCTATTTTCAATCATGTCATTCCAATTGAGCCCATCTTTGATCAAGACACTACTTTTGAAGAAGTCCAAAATGATCCACTTCTTGACCTTTATGCCCTTCATGATGAAACACTTGAAGATGACCCTCTCCAAGCTTCCAACATTGACACTACCAACAAGGAGACACTTGCCTCCATGTGACACATAGATGATCTACCACTAGAACAAGAGTCTCTTAGCATGGACATATTTGCAAATGATCAAGCTATAACTGAATTTAGTGGGTTCTATGACCATGACCATGAAGACGGTTTTGAAATCAACTTCGAAGCACCAGCAGAATCATCAAAATCTGATATGTCAAAAAATCAAACCGAAGATGTCAATCAAAAATTTGTCAAACATGTTAGTGAAGCTACAACATCCTATCAATTAGGATCATCTATCTTTTTAAGAGTAGGCTTTCTCACAGATGAGAAGATTTTGAGCATTAATTTCCACAATAAGGATGGGTTGGCATATTGCTTCCAAAATAACAAGTACCCCAACGCAAAATTTTTTTGTTAGAACATGCATTATTAGGGAAAAGGATTAAAACCTACATGAGCAAGGAATCTTGGAACCCGTACAAGTTCAGGCACATTACATACATCAAGTTCTTGGCTATTCATCAATCAGAAAATCATGTTAATGGTCCCTCCTCGATGCTGGGGGCAACTTTATCTAATACAAACGTCAAAATGGGTGTTATGAGTAGTCCTTTTCATAATATTGTTGCCAACACCCCTTCTCTCCACACCCAAAACCATCATTCCATCATGAATAAAACTTCCATTTGGAACCAACAAAAGTATTACAAATCCAAAGTTTAAAATCACATGTCAAAGGCCATCAAATCAGACAAAAAGTCAAGTGGACAAATGAAGCTAAAATGAATCCCAAAACAAAATGGATCAAGTCAAGAATCAGGCAAAGAAAAGATGCCAAATTTAAAAGTCAATCAAAATGTGGAGCCACAAGACAAGAGGACTCCCACATATAATCAACATCCACCTCCTTCAAAATGGCCATCAAGCAAGACATATAAAAATGTTGGTTCCAAACACTATCCTAATAAAAATTCCCAACTTTGTCATCCAACACCCCAAGTTTGGAAAATAAAAATCAATGCATCCAAACGTCCAACTAACCCGTCCACATCTACCATCATCCATCATAATCCTACATCTCGCCTAAAGTCCAAATGTCCCATGTCACAAATTCATCACATCTTGGCAACAATGCTTTATCATAAGGACTCTCATGACACTCTATCATGATGTGTGTATTTTGATAAGGCCAACTCTAGTATCAAAAAGGATCACAATGACATCAATCAGTTGTATGCAAGTGTTATGATCCTGACAAAGCAACTACTTCAGAAAGGTCATTATTGACATCTCATGGCACCAGTCTCTACATCAACACCGTCAAAGGCTTCAACATAGTCAGTGGTCATCTAAAGAATCAAGGCTATTCAGTAAAACTTCGAAAATACAAAAAAATTAAAAAAGACAAAAATAGTAAACAAAAAAATTCCGTGCAATAGTGAAAACCATTCTTATGGCACTCTAGATAAGTACCATGATGAAAACCTGGAAAATAGGCATCATGTGTAGAATAAATCATCTATGTGGACCATTACACTTGGGGGCAAGTCATCTCATCTCCCATGCCCTTCACATGACATTTCTTATGACATTTCCATCTATCCATCCAAGCCCTATCATTTCCATCTATTTTCCCACCTACTTTTGATAAGGACTAAAATACAAACACAGGTCATGCTTTGGGAAAACTTTTGATATGTCTATCCTTTGGCCATACCCTTTCCATATCATGTCATTACCATCATAGCCTCATGTGACATTGTCCTTGAAAACTATATGATAATAATCATCATGTCTCCTATCTTTTACATAAGCCATCCTTGTCCTTTTATACCTATCACCCATCCTAGTTTCCCTTGTCAATGGTCTAAAGATCCCTCATCATCCCATCTAATCCTCATGAATCCAATCCAAATGCAACAATATGGAAAACCTAGCCCATCATCCAAAACATTCCTTGGCTTTGTCTCTAGCCCTGCTGCGGACTTTTATCCTCTTGTCATATCATTGTCATCCTCATGTTGTTTCGGGATGTGTCCTTTCCATGTCAAACAACGTTGGCATTGTCATCATCACCTGTCAATTGGTATTGAGCTTGACTAGCAGCAAAATCATGGTTGTCCTTGGATTCATGTGCGTCGAAATCATTCATATGCATTTGTCGCAATTTTTGTAAAACCTCAAAAAATCCTAAAAATTTGAAAAAGTCTTGAAAAAATCCTAAAAATCTAAAAAGTCCTAAAAATTGAAAAATGTCTTGAGAAAATACAAAAACATCCAAATCAATGTCAAAATCCCCAAAACAGAGTCAATGTCTATCTTATCAATCGAATCAATCATGTCAATCAATCTTTTGTCCCTGTTCGAACTACGTTGTCTCTGCGCATTTGCTACGTAGGCAAGGCCATTAGTTGATGAGTCCCTGAGACATTAGGTCAGTCCTTTCAGGTTTGTCAAAATTAAAATCATAAGTCAAACATGGTCGCATCGGTCAAATAAAGTAGACATAATCGCACTTGACACAAGACAGTCATTTGAAATGTCAATGTCAAAATGGGTCAAAATTAGACAACATAAGCCAATCAATCATACAGTTAAAATTAGTTAGCTTGCCAAAATATTAGTCAAAATGTCAATCTCGTCACCTTTTTGGTCCTCTTCAAGATGCGTCCTTCTTGGATTTGGACCTCTTCAAAATGTCATTTTCCTTTTCAGGATGTGTCCTTCTTGACCTTAGGCACCATCAAAATCGTCAAATCGTCTAACAATTAATCTTCGACAAACAAACATTGGCAATACAATTAAATGGCTATTAATTTTTGGCTATTTTGTCTTATCTTTTTATTGACTTGTCTTTTGGTCATGTTACTAGCTACCTCGAGGATGTCCCATGAAGGATTTAGAGGTGCGATGACATCTCATGACCTTTTTTTTTTTCTTTGACTGTTGTTTGTGGATTGTCTTGACAAAAAGACTGGGGCAAATGGGCATCTAGTATGAGTTAGGACATTCCTTGTATGCGAATATCTATTTTGCAAGTGGATGACCTTGCACACCTTGGTCTATGTCATACCATGGTGTTTGTTGTCCATTTGTGTCATTTTTATTTATTTATTCTTTTATCGCCCAATGATGATTAAGAGCAATAAATATTTAAGTCCTATGGCAATATGTTGAAGGATTTGGTCTAGGTACTAACATGCATCTCATATAAGCATTGCATCCATATCTTTTTTCACTAACATTTCTTTGTCTCTCCATATTCTAGTCTTCTTATCCATTTTGAGAGAACACCCGTGATCTTGGAACCTGTCTTTCCTCTCAAGGGGGCATACCGCAACCCTCCTCGTCATTCTTCCTCATCCTATTTTGCACTGGGGCATAATTTTGACTTATTTTCTTTGCCACAATGCGATAGGTTGCATTATGACAAAGAGGGGAAAATGTAGACACATAAAAATAACCTAGACCCACAAGCTCTATTTTACCACTTTTCGTCTTAGCATAATTATGACATTTTAATTATGTTTCTAACTCACTTTCGACTATTAATTAAATAATTTATAATTATTTAATTAATTCATATCTGTTTATTCTTCATGATTATTAAATAAATAAATTTTAATTATTTATTTAATGCATCACTAATTGTCTAATGTCTCCCTATAATTAAAAAAATTTCTTAATTTATTTAATTATCGTTGTCCATTATATCTTCCTAATTATTAAATAAATAATTATATCTATTTATTTAAATATGTCACTAATTAGGTCCTCTTCTTTCGAAAATTAAATAAAGTCTTATCTTCCACTATAATTAAATAATTATGTTTAATTATCTAATTATTCATTAGCCTCTCCTCTCCTAAATTAAATAAATTTTATTTATTTAATATTGGTCCACTCTCTTGAATTTTGAATTAAAACATTATATTTAATTTAAAAGGTTCCCTTTGTCACATCCCTCTATAATTAAATAATATCTTTATTATTTGATTCTCACCTAAATTAAATAACTCTTTTTATTTAATTTCTTCTAAATCTTATTTATTTAAAATAAGTCCCAGCACCTAAATTAATTAATTTTATTATTTAATTTCTCCTCATTTATTGTGCTCATTTTAAATAAATATTATTTATTTAAAATAAGTCACACTTTACAAATTCCCTCTTTTAGTAAATAATTTAATTTAAATTATTTACTATCACATGACCCCACCCCTTTTAAATTAAAATAATTTTTAATTCAAAAAGTCAACATCCCCTCTTGAATCAAATAATTTTAAATTATTATTTGATTCTCCAGCAACTTCGGTTTGTGTGCCCAGAATCTCTTGTCACATGCATTGTCAGCCATTGATTTGATTTTCTAAAAATCAATCTTGATCATTCATTTTGAATTTGACCTAATGTTGCCCTAACCCTAATTGTAGGTTGTCATTTTGAATCTTGACCAGAGATTCTAGGGAACTTATCAATCTTTAATCTCATCCGTCCATACAAAATTGCATTTTCTATAAAATATCAGTTTTGTCTTCATTTTGGCATATCTCTCTCATATCTCTTGAATCTTTGAAGTCACAAATATATATCTCTCATATCTCTTAGTCTCTGAATTTTTATCTTCTTCTTCTTCATCTTGCATTCTTGCATATAGTCATTTAAAATCCTTCAACATTTGCTTAGGGCTTGTGATTATCATTAGATTGCTCATCATAAATCTGAGGGCAAAAACATATTTCAACAAGTTGAGAAGGTGTAATGGAGGTCAGTCATGGAGGATGAAGATATTTTGGTGAGATTGTTTTATTTGTTTTCATTTTATTCCTTTGCACTTCATTATTTACTTTGGGTTTTACGTTTTGCATATGATATTGCTAAACCTAGAAAAATCCCCATTGTTACAATTACTCTACCACTTCCTTGTCACCCTTATTGTTGATGTTGTTTCCTTTTGCATTCAATGTCTTGACAATGCCAATGTTCCTACTTTTTGGCACTCTTCATTCATTTTTTATGATTAAATGAAACTGTTGCAAATAGCTTTCAGTCCTTTAATTCTGTAGCTTGAGTTTTGTTAATTTTGTATGTATGCCTATTCACTATCACCATTTATGAATGTAGAACACTTGTTGTACTTGAAAAGAACATCTTGAAACAACATGAATAAATATGAACCAACATCATATGACAGCAAAGATGCAATCAATTTGACAATATTAAACTTTTCAATATGGAAATTGATGCATTTCATTCAATTTTGTATCTGAATTAAGCTCATTGTTCACTTGTAATTTTCACTTCGTTGTTCTTATATTTGATTGTTATGAGGGAACAATGTTCTTGATTGTTATAATAGTTGAAATCTGCTTCACTTCTTCATGACTAGCTCATATGAGAATGATGACTGTATTTCCTTACTTAGCCCCATTTGTATGTTTAAGGGGCAGCATGCCAGGCTCTATCCTTGTGGGAGCCCGTTTCACTCCACATGCTTTTATGTCTTCATGAAATGATCAGCTACATAGCTATTCCTATACATACACAAGAAAAAAATAGTGTTAGATAAAAAAAAAAAATTATTATGATGCTCAAATGGTTCTATGATGTGACATTCATTTTCAGGCTCCCATTATTGTATTTCCTCATATTCCTTCAACTGATTTCATGCATTGTAAGCAATGAAATATATCTCTACTGGTAGTGCACATAGTGTAGTCCATATCCGGACCTCTAACAACCCTTTACATGATGCAGGTTCACTTCCAAAGTGGTGGCGAGGATGGGGCAGCAACAAGCGACCAAATGAAGACACAAATAGGTAATGATGGATATGCCCTACATTATCTGCTTCTTTCTTTATCTTCAGTTGTATATTTCATTCCTTGAAATGAATGGTTTTGCCTATCTCTGTGGGATTAAAAAATAAATATATCTTTTCATTTCCATTTTGAAAAGAAATGTAATTTATTGCAAGCTTGTGTAATCATTTGTATTTCCAAACAAATGAAATAATGAAATGTGACAATATTGTGAAATAAATGAAAGAAATGATTCTTCCTTAATCATTTATGTTGCAAAGCACTAAGCAACTTTGAAATTCTATTTATTGAAAACACTTACATAATTGAAACTTGATAAATATGATGCAAACAACAATCTAAGTAATGCAGCACTAACTGAACTTTCACTTTAAAAATTAAACTAATTAGCTCTACCAATTGAGTTGTAGTGAAAATTGGTAATAGTAGCCACCTTACCATAATGTCTCCATGCTACTACATGCCCTAACATGGCAAAAAATTCTTCACAATACACTTTCTTTGAGTTTAGTCAAAAATAATTGAAGGTTACTATTGTGTCATGACTTTTACATGATGATCAAAACATCAACACTCTAGTCAAAAATATTATTGCATCTCCAAAGATAAACAACTCATTATTGCCTTCTTCACTTCAATAATGTAAACATTATTATAACATTTACAAAATAAGGATCAAGGCATGATATGATCCAACCACTTGTGCATAGCAATCAAATCATAGTCTTTGCCCTCTCAAATAATGTCCAACATAATGATGAGAACAAAAGCAACCTTGTAAAGCATAGTTTGACATCTATCCAAATCATTTCCAATGCCAACAAAGGTTCAAAAAACTCCCCCATTTGTATTGATGTCAACAACCTGCCACTTCCCATCAAACAGTTACCACCTATATAAGCATCAAGAGATGTCACTACCAAATGAATGAATGAAAACAGAATATCATAACCAACACTTTTCAAGCATATATACTTCACTGTAATATCATAACTAGCACTTTTCAAGCATATAAACCAAAGTGTACTATGATTAGTACCAAAAACCAATACCAACATCAGCATGAATAATAACCCAAGACAAATAAACTTTAGTTATTTTCTCCCCCTTTGATGACAATTCCAAAGGCTAGGGACAACAAAAATTGGGAGAAGATTGTCCTATAAACCAATGCAACAACTGAGAAAACAAAAAATTAGTGTAGTATCAAAAATATTAATATGGGAATATAGAGACAATGCCAAATGTGCATTATTACCAAACCAACTGTATCAAATCAAATAGAGAAGTTTGATTAACTATTGCCAAATGTATTTCCAAGTACCAACTAAAAGACCAACTATATCATGCTATGTCTCTCCTTAGTGCAAGCCATGTAGTAATTGAGATATCAACCCAACTGTGTAAATGAACCATGTATCAAGACACCAAAGTAAATATTCCTCATTAAGTGTTATCATAGGGAACATCAAAGCACTGTTAGACCAAAGAAAAGATGCCACTGCCAAATCACTTTTATAATGTCTACCATAATGAAAAATATTGTCAAATCACACATGTCACCAAGGATGGAAGATAATAACAATGCGTATCACTACCATGCCAAAAGAGTATGTCAATGCTCACTATATATCCATGGTGTAATAATATGAAAAGGGATCAAAAACTGAATGAAATAAGTATGGTGTCCAATCTATTCATCATTGCCACATAAATGCATCACATATACACCGTAAATCAAAAACTGACTATATGGATACTTCACTACATCAAAAAATATATACAAAAACTAGAAATGAAAGAGAAACAAGATGAAAACATCAAGGATAAAGATTAAGCTTAGAAGCTCCCTCTGAAACAATGAACAACACCAAGGAATTATCTATACACAATCATATCCACTATACTATTTGCTGACATGTCAAGGAATCAAATCATTGATAGATGGAAGATCCACAATCATCATGAAAATCATAAAAAATACTCCTCCTGCATGCACATTTTCTCAACCAACAAGATCCTAGTGAGCCAAGTGTAAGTTAAAATTCACCGTCCTTATATAGCAACATAAGAATAGAAGTTTCACTATCCAAGTTCTAGAATCACTATGAAGCAAGTATATGAGCATGTATGGTTCCATATTATTCAAATCACCTTAATTGTGAAAGATGAACAATCCAAAAAAATTATGATAGCATACATACCACTGTCAGAGATGAATAAGAAACTATGCATGGATTCATCACTACACCACTTTCATCATTGCATAGTTAAAGCATGATTACAAACTCATTGCACATTCAAACACTAATGATAAAGTATAGGATTAGTACTACACCATCTTTCATCAAAAAAATGAAGATTGTAATATATTTTAGCATGTGATATCCACTTTCAAGCTTCATTCATTGTCAACAATAACTATCCACGAACAAAGGAATTATCAACAAAAACATAAACCATTGTCAAAGCATGCATGTACTATGCACTGGCAAAGAAGCAATATATTGTCCAAGTACAAACTATCCAAGTAGCCCAAACATGTGAAATAACCAAGGCATGAGAAAATTATACATTGTAATCATGAAAAACCATTGTGGAAGCATTATAAACCTTAGTCATAAAGTGTAAGCATCATGAAAAAAAATTACCAGTTGTATTACCAAATTGCATTGTCAACTATCAAGTAAACAAGGAAATCATCAAGGTAGAAGTTGTCATATCGCAGTCATAATACCTGCAACAACTATTAGAATACTTGTATGATTTATTTCTTTCCATGATGAGTAATCTACTACCATAAACCCTTAAGTTGGTTAAAATTTGTGCAAGGGTTTGGCTCTGATACCACTTGTTGGAGTACAAAAAATACTGAGGGGGGGGGGGGGTGTGAATCAATTTTTTAATAACCAAATTCAATTCAACTATTTTTCAAAACACATAACTTCTTTGTAATCATAATTTTTTTCATTTCAATAATGTTTTCAAATGTGATAGTCAATATTAGATCCTTAAACCACATGAAAAGCTCAAATATTGTAAAGTACATAAAGGAAGCTACAAGACTAAATTGCATGAATTATGATAACCACAAAGATCACAAAAGAACCATAACACAATATTTTTATGAGTGGAAAACCCTCACAGTGATAAAAAAACCATTCAACAAAAATGCCTCACTGGCTCAACAAAATCCCACTAATTACAGAGCCTCACCAGATATTTTTTGTGCCTCAATGGCTACACAATACAACTCATTGTAAAAGATTAATTGGCTACACAAAATGCCTCACTAGCAAAGGAACCTCACTAGTTACAAGTATGCCTCACTAGAAAATATATTTTCACATCAAAATTATTCAAAAAAGAAAAGAATAGAGTATAATCTCTATTTCATTACAAAGCATTTCTTGATTGTGTCATTTTCATTTGAGATTCAAGAATCTATATATCTATGTTTTCAAACACAACCAAAACTATGAAGTTCTTCACAATTTCAAAATAGATTGTCCATTAAAACTTTCAACATAAACACAATAATGACTCTTTTCATAGTATAGATCACATTTTAATCGAACCTCCATGTAGTGACTATGTCACTGTTTTAAATGCACCAAAGTACCAAATGCATTTCACAAAAAAAATATCTTTCTTTCACAAACTGTCATCTTAAAGTTTCATAACTAGCCTCTGATCTCAATGTAGGACAAATTTTGTATAGTTTTAAACAATTGTTTATCATATGCATAATATTCAATGATTCCCTTTTATGTTTCAACACCTTAAGCAAAAATATGCACAAATATAATGTCAAAATGCTACCCAAGAATAGGGTATACAATATATATACAATGAATACACATATACGCTTCAATTAAACCCCTCTCGATAATGCAAAAACATTTAGACAACTTTGAAGTTGAAACCCAAACAACATAAACCCTTGAAACATCAAGAAACCCCTTGTGAAAGTCGACTATGATGCATAATAAACTCTTATCTCTAAGCATCAAAACATTATGAAAATACAAGACCTTATGGAACATACACGTGTCGACTTCAAAACAATAAACCACTTTCACATATTGTAAAATTTGTAAAGAAAATACTAGGGTTAAATGAAATGTGTTACCACTTTGAACTCAATTCAAGCTTTCAAAGTAAGGTCGACATCACCTAGAGAAATTGAAATCACACATTCATTATGTAAAAACAACATTTTGTAGCCACCTTACCATCATGTCTCCATGCTACTCCATGCCCTAATGTGGCCAACATTTCTTCACAATGTAGTGTCTTTGAGTTTAGTCAAAATGACTTTAGGTTCATCATTGTGTCATGACTTTTACATGATGATCAAATATAAACACTTTAGTCAAAAATATTATTTCTTCTCCAAAGATAAACAACTCATTATTTCCTTTTTCACTTCAATAATATAAACATTATTATACCCTTTGCAAATAAGATTCAAGGTATGATATGCTCTAACCACTTGTGCATAGTAATTAAATCACAGTGTTTGACCTCTCAAATAATGTACGACATAATGATGTGCGCAAAAGAAACATTGTAAATAATAGTTTGAGATAGATGCCAAATCACTGCCAATGCTAAGAAGGGTTGAACAAGATACTGGTACAAAAAATGGTGCAAAGATTGAGACTACTTTTAAGGATGCTAAAACATAAAATATTAAAGAATTAGTTCAAGAATAAAGGTATTAGTGAGAAGGATGAGAAGGGGTATTCATAATTATAAAGGTAAATTGCCTTTAAAATGTTTCATTTGTGGACAAATAGATCACTATGCTTCAAGATTCCCAAACAGAGTAGTGAATTACAAAAACAAGGAGGATAAAGGTAAGAAAGTTAAGAAAATCTATTATGTTAGAGAAGATGGTGGTATTTATAATGATGAATCTGATTATGGATATCTTTATGATTATGAATGCTTGTTCTTGGCTTTAAAAGATAAATTTGTTTCTACTAACTTTTAAATATGCATGAAGGATAGTTCTCCAAAGACAAAGGGGACAAAGGCTAAGACTAAAGGTACATTCGTATCTACTTTTCATGTTAGATAAGATAAGAACTATTGGATCCTTGATAGTGGCTACTCAAATAATATGATAGGATACAAGAATAAATTTTTTAAATTTGAATAATATGATGGAGGACTTGTTAGATATGGAGATGATTCAGGTGCTGAGATTTGTGGAATAGGTTTAATTAGTTTTGATGACAATCATAATCCTAATGATGTTTACTATGTCAAGGGTTTAAGGCATAACCTTTTGAGTGTTGGAAAAATGTGTAGCAAAGAATACAATCTTATGTTTCACGATGATGGACGTAAGATTAGAAAAGGGTCAGAAACTGTGATTTTGCTAGAAATATGACAGATGGAAATTGTTATTAGCTCAAGGGTGCTGATGGTCATTGTTTTATGACTCAGATTAATGAAAGATAGCTATGGAATAGGAGGATGTGTCACATCAGTTTTTATAATCTGGTTAGGATCACTTCAGTTCAAGTAGTAATAGCATTTCTAAGGATTACAAAGCCTATCAATGTTGTCTCCAAGGAATGTTAGATTGGAAAATAAACAAGAAGTTTCAAGGGTAAAGAACAATATTCCACTAGATTGTTGGAATTGATGCATACAGAACGTTTTGGTCCTACAGGAGTGAGAAGTCTTCAAGGTGACATGCATTTCATGCTTTTGGTTGATGATTATTCTAGAATGACATGGGTTACTTTTCTTAGAGACAAATATGAAGACCTAGATAGCTCTAAAGCATTTAAATTTGTGGTTGAGAATGAAATGGATTTTAAGATGAAAATTTTGAGGTCCAACAAAGGTGGAGAGTTCACCTCCAATGAATTTAACATGTTTTGTTAGAATCATGGTGTAATACCCCTCCGTTTTGCTCTGTTGTGCTAACATTGTTATGTTTTGTTATGCTTTATTTTCTATTAGTACCTTGACTATAGTACTCGGTTACTATTTGATCACTATTTGTAAAGTGATGTGAATGTTATATTTTGATGTGATGGTATTTTATTATAATGTTATCGTTATGGCATGTTTTGAATTAGAATAAGTGGATATTCGAATTAATGATGTATTATGCTTTGGATTAAATTATTATGTTATATTTGTCAGTTAGTTACATTGTATTGGTGAAGGGGATAGTATCGCATCACTCGCTTGCGAACGCCCTACGATTCAAAGATTTCCTCTTCACGGTGTGTTTTAATTATGACATACATGTGCATGTGGATATACTCTTTGTTCGCAGGTTGATAGGTACAGGACATCGACTCCACCTAGTTTCAAAGGTTTGAGCATGTCCATTTCCCAATGGTATTCGATTGGGAGATAGTAGCTAGGTTTTCCATGCCAAGTCATCACCCTAGTCATAGTGTGTCATCGGGTCTTAGTCGGGTTGAGTTGCTTTAAATATTGTCCCTTCTCTTTGATTATTTTATCACATGTTATTAGGGTAAATAAATACTTTTGTAGTTAAATTGTTAATTAAACATATTTGGTTTAATGTTAGAAAAATGGTTCAATTTATTAATTAATTTGATTTAATTAATAAATAATTTAATCGTGGATTAGATTATTTAATTAATTAATAAAATTGATTATGTTGAAATAAGTTATGTTATTCATTTTGAAGTTATGGATATATTGTTGAAATTTATAAATTAAAGAAAAAGAATTCACATTTCTTTTTTGAAATTTTGAATTCAAAAATTGGAAAAGAAAGATATTTCCTATTTTGTTTTGAAAAATTTATGAGGGTGGTTGCATAGATATTTTGAGATATTTTGGAATTTTCTTTATTATTTGGATTTGGATTGAGTTTTCAAGAAGTTTTTTGAAAAAGAATGAAAATGGGAAGAAAAAAAAAGAGGAAGGGAATTTTGTTGTTTTGGTTTTGGATTGGAGAAAGAGTTGGATCTGTTGGAGGAGCTGGAATTAGAGGAGGAACCCAGAGTACCATTGTCAACCTTCAAGCTTTGGAATACAAGTTTTCCTCAATTAAATTAGTTTCATTTTGAAAGGTTTCTCAAATTAGATGATGTTGTTTGAAATATTTAAACTCAATTGACTTACAAAAAAATAACAAACCCATGTTGAATCCGAGTTTAATTTTCAAAAACCCTTGTTTGGAAAAGATGGTGTTCTTGAGTGAAAATTGTTATTTTAAGTTTGTTTCCTGAATTGATTTTGTAAATTCATTTGTGAATATATAAATATATATACATATGTATATATATATACTGATATATATATACATATATATACAAGTATTTTATATATTTTTTTAATAAGGGTTATGCTGGCAAATCTTTTTATAAAAAAATATGAAACACTATTGAAAAGCAGATTGAAATCCGTAGGGTTTTCCTTGTGTAAATTTTATTTTTAAAAAAATAAATAAAAGAAAAATCAATTTCTTGGGGGTCGCTGGGGGCTCACCCCCACTGTGGCCCCTATGGTAGCCGTGTGGGGGGAGTCACACCCAGCGCGACCCCCATGGCTGCACACTGTGGATGGCTGTGTATACACAGCCGCATTCACAGTGTGGGGTCGCCTGTGTACACAACCAGCCGCCCCACTCGACAACACCTGACCAAGACAATGCCCATCCCCAAACGCTCGCATGCGGCCTGAGAGGAAGGCGTGCAACCCGAGGAGATAACAGGGTCCACTTTGTTTCAATTCGGTTTTTTTAATAAAAAAAAGAAAATAAATAAAAATAAAATATATATGTAATATTTTAATATTTAATATTTAATATTTTATAATATTAAAATATTAATATATATTAATAATCAGATTTGTAGGTCATTTTATATGTTATATTTTCTAATATTAAAATATGTTTAAGTAATATTTTAAAGTAGATTTTATAATATTAAAATATCTATATATATTAATAATAAAATATATTTATAGTTGTGCTATAGGGTATGATATATGTATATAAATTTTAAATATATACATATATTAAAATATGGATTTTATTTTAAAAATAATATATTTTGGTGGAACAATATATTTGTTTTTAAATAATATGGATATTAAGATATGTTAATTGTTTTAGAAATGATTATGTCAATAAGAGGAAACATTTATTTACTTTAAAATGTTATTTTCTGAATGGTGGAAATAAATGTTTATTTTTTTATAATTATTGGAAACAATTAGAGAATGTGATATTTGGTTTAAATTTCATCTTTGTCTAAAAGAGAAGTTATTCAATTCAATTTTATTAAGGCAATAAAGTACTGAATGTTAATAAAAGAAGTGGATTTAGGAAATCCGAAGCAGATTCAATTCCTATTAAATTGCTTGTTTAAATGTAATGTCTTTTGTTATCGCCTTGGGGGAATTTGTTCAGTAGGGGCTAATGAGTCTTCTAGATGAGGTCTATTTAAATATGTGGGTTGTTTTATCATGTTGTCAACTTGTGGTGAACTTCTTGGGTAGTGCATGGTACATTTTTAGTTAATTACCTGGTTTCCACGAATGGGGATGTTTTGTGCCTCCTTGGGTTACGAGTGGATTATGTGATTTGTGCCTCCTTGTAAGGAGTGGCTTTGTTATTTTGTTACCTCCAATGTTTGGAGAGGGTGTTGACTTATGTCACCTCTTGAGAAAGGGGTGGTCATGTTATCTTGTTTGTTTGCACTTTGGTACCCTTGGTGATTGGATGGTGTGTGTGTTGTCAAGTAGAAGAGTGGCTTCCATTAGGGGCCAGAGGCCGTAAGAGGTAAGATTGGGTAACCTTCGAAAGTAGTTTAATCAAGTGATAGCTAAAACAATACTTAAAATATTAGGTGGTACTTCTCATTAATCAAGATAATTTTTCCTCACTCATAGACACAAGTGCTGGTTTAGACTTGGGATGACTGGGAAGGCCTAGAATGGCAAGGTCATCTATCTTGTCTTTACGAAAGGTATTTCATCCCGCATTAGTAAGTATTTGGGTCGGGATTGGTTGAGGCTACTAGGATACCCAAAGCATATGAAGATCCGCAATGGGTAACTCATAACGAGCTGTGTGGTATTTAATTTTGTGTATGGTCTTCTGAACTTACTTGATCTATTTTATATCTGGAAGCAATGTGACCATGTTATAGTTGTACTTGTGTTGTACTTGCATTGTACTTATGTCAGTCTGGTTCAGTTACGTGTTATCATGTGTCTAGAGGTAGATGGCCTTGGCTAGGATTCCTTGTTACTATCTCCTAGCATGGGGGGTGGGCCTTTGGGTTCCACTTGGTTGGGTGGCATGCACCTTACACAATTGGGATTTCTTCTTGTTTGTGTTGATGATATTTCTAGTTGCAGAGCTCGTGGGATCCAGTTACTCTTAATGCTTTATTCATTTCAGTTGATCTTGTAATTTATTACCCCTCATTTGTTATTGAGGTGGAAAGTTGTAATTTGTAATCATGCTCATTAGATTTACCTCATTCGCAGAATGGGAGATGTAATCTCCTTATTATATTATTGTACTTTTGGATCTTAGGGTATCTCGAATGCTTTGATGTAATTTATCATGTATGGAATGTATGTATTTCTAAATGATTAAGTAAATGAAAGTTATGGTTTTGATTCATGTTTTTTGTTGAGGTTCTAAATAACTTATGTCTCGTAACCTTAGAGGTTGTTCACATTGGGTAGTGAACTTGCATGTTAATTGCACCTAAACAAAAAAAAAATTAATCCGTTTAAGTAGTTAATTACAACTTCCTCTAGGGTTGTGTGGTGGGGCATTACACATGGTATCAAAGCCTAAGTTTAAACATTGGGTACTTTGGGATTATGATGGAGCCATTAAGCTTTTAGCTGTGTAGGATTTTAAGTTGTGTACATCACTTAATACCTTGGTGTGTAGATGAGCTTTTGATTTGGTGCATTATGTCTGAGGGAGTTATATCCCTACTTGTTTGTAGGCTTCTAGGAGTAAGCCTAACCCTAGGAGGGAGGATGTAATACCCCTCTGTTTTTCTCTGTTGTGCGAACAGTGTTCTATTTTGTTATGCTTTATTTTCTATTAGTACCTTGACTATAGTACTCAATTACTATTTTATTACTATCTGTAAAGTGATGTGAATGTTATATTTTGATGTGATGGTATTTTATTATGATGTTATCATTATGGCATGTTTTGAATTAGCATAAGTGGATATTCGAATTAATGATGTATTATGCTTTGGATTAAATTATTATGTTAGATTTGTTAGTTAGTTACATTGTATTGGTGAAGGGGAAGGTATCGCATCAATCGCTTACGAGCACCCTGTGACTCTGAGATTTCTTCTTCACGGTGTGTTTTAATTATGACATATATGTGCATGTGGATATACTCTTTGTTCATAGGTTGATAGGTACAGGACATCGACTCCACCTGGTTTCACATGTTTGAGTGTGTCCATTTCCCAATAGTATTCAATTGGGAGATAGTAGCTAGGTTTTCCATTGCAACTTATAACCCTAGTCATAGTGTATTGTCGAGTCTTAGTCAGGTTGAGTTGCTTTAAATATTGTCCCTTCTCTTTGATTATTTAATTGCATGTTATTAGGGTAAATAAATGCTTTTGTAGTTAAATTGTTAATTAAACATATCTAGTTTAATGTTAGAAAAATGGTTCAATTTATTAATTAATTTAATTTAATTAATAAATAATTTAATCGTGGATTAGATTATTTTATTAATTAATTAAATTGATTATGTTGAAATAAGTTATGTTATCCATTTTGAAGTTATGGATATATTGTTGAAATTGATAAATTAAAGAAAAAGAATTTGCATTTCTTTTTAGAAATTTTGAATTCAAAAATTGGAAAAGAAAGATATTTCCTATTCTATTTTGAAAAATTTATGAGGGTGGTTGCATAGATATTTTGATATATTTTGGAATTTTCATTATTATTTGGATTTGATTGAGTTTTCAAGAAGTTTTTTGAAAAAGAATGAAAATGGGAAGAAAAGCAAAACTGGAAGGGAATTTTGCTATTTTGGTTTTGGATTGGGGAAAGAATTGGATCTGTTGGAGGAGCTGGAATCAGAGGAGGAATCCAGAGCACCATTGTCAACCTTCATGCTTTGGAATATAGGTTTTCTTCAATTAAATTAGTTTCATTTTGAAAGGTTTCTCAAATTAGATGATGTTGTTTGAAATATTTAAACTCAGTTGATTTACAAAAAAATAATAAACACTTGTTGAATCTGAGTTTGATTTGCAAAAAACCCTGTTTGGAAATGATGGTGTTCTTGAGTGAAAATTGTTATTTTAATTTTGTTTCCTGAATTGATTTTGTAAATTCATTTGTGAATATATAAATCTATATACATATGTATATATATATATACACTGATATATATATCTATATATACATAGATATATATACAAGTATTTTATATATTTTTTTAATAAGGGTTATGCTGGCAAATCTTTTAAAAAAAATATATGAAACCCTGTTGAAAAGTGGATTGAAATCCGCAAGGTTTTCCTTGTGTAAATTTTATTTTTAAAAAATAAAATAAAAGAAAAATCAATTTCTTGGGGGTCGTTGGGGGCTCACCCCCACCGCACCCCCCATGGGAGGCGTGTGGGGGGAGCCACGCCCAGCGCGCGCCCCATGGCCGCCCACTGTCCACGGCTGTGTATACATAGTCGTGCCCACAGTGTGGGGTTGGTTGTGTACACAACTGTCTGCCCCACTCCACAACAACTGACAAAGAAAATGCCCAGCCCCAAATCCTTATGCGCGGCCTGAGAGGAAAGCGCGTGGACCGAGTAGATAACGGGGTCTGCTTTGTTACAATTCATTTTTTTTAATAAATAAAAATAAAATATATATGTAATATTCTAATAATTTGTATTTTTTAATATTAAAATATTTTAAAGTAATATTTTATATTATATTTTATAATATTAAAAATTAATATATATTAATAATCAGATTTGTATTTCATTTTATATGTTATATTTTCTAATATTAAAATATCTATATATATTAATAATAAAATATATTTATAGTTGTGCTATAGGTTATGATATATGTATATATATTTTAAATATATACATATATTAAAATATGGATTTAATTGAGGGAATGATTTGAAGGTAATTAAGGAATTTATATTATGGTGTTCTTAGTCAAATTATGGATTTTATTTTAAAAATAATATATTTTGGTGGAACAATATATTTGTTTTTAAATAATATGGATATTAAGATATGTTAATTTTTTTAGAAATGATTATGTCAAGAAGAGGAAACATTTATTTACTTTAAAATGTTATTTTCTGAATGGTGGAAATAAATGTTTTTTTTTTTATAATTATTGAAAACAATTAGAGAATGTGATATTTGGTTTAAATTTCATCTTTGCCTAAAAAAGACATTATTCAATTTAGTTTTATTAAGGAAATAAAGTAATGAATGTTAATAAAAGAAGTGGATTTAGGAAATTAGAAGCAGATTTAATTCTTGTTAAATTGCTTGTTTAAATGTCTTCTATAATCGCCTTGGGGGAATTTTTTCAGTAGGGGCTAATGAGTCTTCTAGATGAGGTCTTTTAAAATTTTTTAGTTGTTGTATCATGTTGTCGACTTGTGATGAACTTCTTGGGTAGTGCATGGTACGTTTTTAGTTAATTACCCAATTTCCACGAACGGGGATGTTTTGTGCCTCCTTGGGTTAGGAGTGGATTATGTGATTTGTGCCTCCTTTTAAGGAGTGGCTTTGTTATTTTGTTACCTCCAATGTTTGGAGAGGGTGTTGACTTATGTTGCCTCCTCAAAAAGGGGTGGTCATGTTATCTTGTTTGTTTGCACTTTGGTACCCTTAGCGATTGGATGGTGTGTGTGTTGTCAAGTAGAAGAGTGGATTCCATTAGGGGCCAGAGGCCGTAAGAGGTAAGATTGGGTAACCTTTGGAAGTAGTTTAATCAACTGATAACTAAAACAATACTTAGAAGATTAGGTGGTACTTCTCACTAATCAAGATATTTTTTCCTCACTCATAGACACAAGTGCTCGTTTAGACTTGGGATGAGGGGGAAGACTTGAAATGGCAAGGTCATTTATCTTGTCTTTACGAAAGGTATTTGATCCCGCATTAGTAAGTGTGAGGGTCGGGGATCGGTTGACGCTACCAGGATAGTCGGAGCCTATGAAGATCCATAGTGGGTAACTCATAACGAGCTGTGTGATGACACTCTATCTAGGACAATAATTGGTATTTGATTTTGTGTATGGTCTTCTGAACTTACTTGATCTGTTTTATATCTGGAAGGAATGTGACCATGTTAGAGTTGTATTTGTCTTGTACTTGCATTTTACTTGTGTCAGTTTGGTTCAGTTACGTGTTATCATGTGTCTAGAGGTAGATGGCCTTGGCTAGGATTCCTTGTTACTATCTCCTAGCATGGGGGGTGGGCCTTTGGGTTCCACTTGGTTGTGTGGCATACACCTTACTCCGTTGGACTTTCTTCTTGTTTGTGTTGACAATATTTACAGTTGGAGAGCTTGTGGGATCCAATTACTCTTAATGCTTTATTCATTTCAGTTGATCTTGTAATTTATTACCCCTCACTTGTTATTGAGGTGGAAAGTTGTAATTTGTAATCATGCTCATTGGATTTACCTCATTCGGGGAATGAGAGATGTAATATCCTTATTATATTATTGTACTTTGGGATCTCATGGTATCTTGTATGCTTTGATGTAATTTATCATGTATGGAATGTATGTATTTCTAAATTATTAAGTAAATGAATGTTATGGTTTCGATTCATTTTTTTTGTTGAGGTTCTAAATAACCTCTATCTCATAACCTTAGAGGTTGTTGGCATTGGGTAGTGAACTTCCATGTTAATTTCACTTAAACGAAAATAAAATTAATCCATTTAAGTAGTTAATTTTAATTTCTTCTAGGGTTTTGTGGCGAGGCATTACACATGGTATCAGAGCCTAGGTTTAAACACTGGGTACTCTGGGATTATGATGAAGCCATTAAGCTTTTAGTTGTGTACCTCACTTAATACCTTGGTTTGTAGATGAGGTTTTGATTTGGTTCATTATGTGTGAGGGAGTTATATCCCTACTTGTTTTTAGGCTTCCAGGAGTTAGCCTAACCCTAGGGGGGGAGGATGTAATACCCCTCCATTTCGCTTTGTTGTGTGAATAGTGTTTTGTTTTGTTATGCTTTATTTTCTATTAGTACCTTGACTATAGTACTCGGTTACTATTTGATCACTATCTGTAAAGTGATGTGAATGTTATATTTTGATGTGATTGTATTTTATTATGATGTTATTATTATGGCATGTTTTGAATTAGCATAAGTGGATATTCAAATTAATGATGTATTATGCTTTGGATTAAATTATTATGTTATATGTTTTAGTTAGTTACACTGTATTGGTGAAGGGGACGATATTGCATCGCTCACTTGCAAGCGCCCTGTGATTTCAAGATTTCCTCTTCACGGTGTGTTTTAATTATGACATATATGTGCAGGTGAATATACTCTTTGTTTGGAGGTTGACAGGTACAGGACATCAAATCCACCTAGTTTCACAGGTTTGAGTGTGTCCATTGCCCAATGGTATTCGATTGGGAGATAGTACCTAAGCTTTCCGTGCCAAGTCATTAGCCTAGTCATAGTGTGTCGTCGGGTCTTAGTCAGGTTGAGTTGCTTTAAATATTGTCCCTTCTCTTCAATTATTTAATTGCATGTTATTAGGGTAAATAAATGCTTTTGTAGTTAAGTTGTTAATTAAACATATCTGGTTTAATGTTAGAAAAATGGTTCAATTTATTAATTAATTTAATTTAATTAATAAATAATTTAATCGTGGATTAGATTATTTTATTAATTAATTAAATTGATTATGTTGAAATAAGTTATGTTATCCATTTTGAAGTTATGGATATATTGTTGTAATTGATAAATTAAAGAAAAATAATTTGGATTTCTTTTTAGAAATTTTGATTCAAAAATTGGAAAACAAAGATATTTCCTATTCTGTTTTGAAAAATTTATGAGGGTGGTTTCATAAATATTTTGAGATATTTTGGAATTTTTATTATTATTTGGATTTGGATTGAGTTTTCAAGAAGTTTTTTGAAAAAGAATGAAAATGGGAAGAAAAACAAAAGAGGAAGGGAATTTTTCTGTTTTGGTATTGGATTGGAGAAAGAGTTGGATCTGTTGGAGGAGCTGGAATCAAAGGAGGAATCTAGAGCACCATTGTCAACCTTCAAGCTTTGGAATATATGTTTTCTTCAATTAAATTAGTTTCATTTTGAAAGGTTTCTCAAATTAGATGATGTTGTTTGAAATATTTAAACTTAGTTGATTTACAAAAAAATATTAAACCCATGTTGAATCTGAGTTTAATTTGCAAAAACCCCTATTTGGAAATTATGGTGTTCTTGAGTAAAAATTGTTATTTTAAGTTTGTTTCCTTAATTGATTTTGTAAATTCATTTGTTAATATATAATATATATACATATGTATATATATATACTGATATATATATATATATATATATATACATACATATATATATAATTACATATATATACAAGTATTTTATATATTTTTTTAATAAGGGTTATGCTGGCAAATCTTTTAAAAAACATAAATAAAAGAAAAATCAGTTTCTTGGGGGTCGCTGGAGGCGTGTGGGGTGAGCCGCGCCCCCCATGGCCACCCATTGTGGACGACTGTGTATAGACAGTCGTGCCCACAATGTGGGTTTGGCTGTGTTTATGCATCCATGCGCACAGTGTGGGGTCGGCTGTGTCCAAAACACCCGGCCAAGAAAATTCCCAACCCCAAACCCTTGCCTGTGGCCCAAGAGGAAGGCGCGCGGCCCATGGAGATAACAGGGTCCACTTTGTTTGAATTCATTTTTTTTAATAAAAAAAAAGAAAATAAATAAAAATAAAATATATATGTAATATTTTAATATTTTACATTTCATAATATTAAAATATTTTAAAATAATATTTTATATTATATTTTATAATCTTAAAATATTCATATATAATAATAATCAGATTTGTAGGTCATTTTATATGTTATATTTTCTAATATTAAAATATGTTTAAGTAATATTTTAAATTAGATTTTATAATATTAAAATATCTATATATATTAATAATAACATATAGTTATAGTTGTGCTATAGGTTATGATACATGTATATATTTTAAATATATACATATATTAAAATATGGATTTAATTGAGGGTATGATTTGAAGGTAATTAAGGAATTTATATTATGGTGTTCTTAGTCAAATTATGGATTTTATTTTAAAAATAATATATTTTGGTGGAACAATATATATATTTTTAAATAATATGGATATTAAGATATGTTAATTGTTTTAGAAATGATTATGTCAATAAGAGGAAACATTTATTTACTTTAAAATGTTATTTTCTGAATGGTGGAAATAAATGTTTATTTTTTTATAATTATTGGAAACAATTAGAGAATGTGATATTTGGTTAAAATTTCATCTTTGCGTAAAAGAGATGTTATTCAATTCAGTTTTATTAAGGCAATAAAGTATTGAATGTTAATAAAAGAAGTGGATTTAGGATATCCGAAGTAGATTTAATTCTTGTTAAATTGCTTGTTTAAATGTAATGTCTTCTATTATCGCCTTGGGGGAATTTGTTCAGTAGGGGCTAATGAGTCTTCTAGATGAGGTCTTTTAAAATTTGTGGGTTGTTGTATCATGTTGTCAACTTGTGGTGAAATTCTTGCGTAGTGCATGGTATGTTTTCAGTTAATTACCCAGTTTCCACAAATGGGGATGTTTTGTGCCTCCTTGGGTTAGGCGTGGATTATGTGATTTGTGCCTCCTTGTAAGGAGTGGCTTTGTTATTTTGTTACCTCCAATGTTTGGAGAGGGTGTTGACTTATGTCACCTCCTGAGAAAGGGGTGGTCATGTTATCTTGTTTGTTTGCACTCGGGTACCATTGGTGATTGGATGGTGTGTGTTGTCAAGTAGAAGAGTGGCTTCCGTTAGGGGCCAGAGGCCATAAGCGATAAGATTGGGTAACCTTTGGAAGTAGTTTAATCAATTGATAACTAAAACAATACTTAGAAGATTAGGTGGTACTTCTCACTAATCAAGATAATTTTTCCTCACTCATAGACACAAGTGCTCATTTAGACTTGGGATGAGTGGGAAGGCCTGAAATGGCAAGGTCATCTATCTTGTCTTTACGAAAGGTATTTGATCCCGCATTAGTAAGTGTGAGGGTTGGGGATCAGTTGAGGCTACCAGGATAGTCAGAGCCTATGAAGATCCATAGTGGGTAACTCATAACAATCTGTGTGATGACACTCTGTCTAGGACAACTTTTGGTATTTGATTTTGTGTATGGTCTTCTGAACTTACTTGATCTGTTTTATATTTGCAAGCAATGTGACCATGTTAGAGTTATACTTGTGTTGTATTTGCATTGTACTTATATTGTACTTGCATTTTACTTGTGTCAGTTTGGTTCAGTTACGTGTTATCATGTGTCTAGAGGTAGATGGCCTTGGCTAGGATTCCTTGTTACTATATCCTAGCATGGGGGGTGGGCCTTTGGGTTCCACTTGGTTGGGTGGCATACACCTTACTCCGTTGGGCTTTCTTCTTGTTCGTGTTGAGGATATAAATAGTTGGAGAGCTCGTGGGATCCAATTAATCTTAATGCTTTATTCATTTCAACTGATCTTGTAATTTATTACCCCTCATTTGTTATTGAGGTGGAAAGTTGTAATTTGTAATCATGCTCATTGGATTTACCTCATTCGGGGAAGGAGAGATGTAATCTCCTTATTATATTATTGTACTTTGTGATCTCATGGTATCTTGTATGCTTTGATGTAATTTATCATGTATGGAATATATGTATTTCTAAATTATTAAGTAAATGAATGTTATAGTTTCGATTCATGTTTTTTGTTGAGGTTCTAAATAACCTCTATCTCATAATCTTAGAGGTTGTTGGGATTGGGTAGTGAACTTGCATGTTAATTGCACTTAAACAAAAATAAAATTAATCTGTTTGAGTAGTTAATTGCAACTTCCTCTAGGGTTGTGTGGCGGGGCATTACATATGGTATCAGAGCCTAGGTTAAAACACTAGGTACTCTGGGATTATGATGAACCCATTAAGCTTTTAGTTGTGTAGGCTTTTAAGTTGTGTACCTCACTTAATACATTGGTTTGTAGATGAGGTTTTGATTTGGTGCATTATGTGTGAGGGAGTTATATCCCTACTTGTTTTTAGGCTTCCAGGAGTAAGCCTAACCCTAGGTGGGGAGGATGTAATACCCCTCCATTTTTCTCTATTGTGCGAATAGTGTTTTGTTTTGTTATGCTTTATTTTCTATTAGTACCTTGACTATAGTACTTGGTTACTATTTGATCACTATCTGTAAAGTGATGTGAATGTTATATTTTGATGTGATGGTATTTTATTATGATGTTATCATTATGACATGTTTTCAATTAGCATAAGTGGATATTCGAATTAATGATGTATTATGCTTTGGATTAAATTATTATATTAGATTTGTTAGTTAGTTACACTGTATTGGTGAAGGGGACAGTACTGCATCACTCGCTTGCGAGCGCCCTGCGATTCCAAAATTTCCTCTTCACGGTGTGTTTTAATTATGACATATATGTGCATGTGGATATACTCTTTGTTCGCAGGTTGAAAGGTACAGGACATCGAATCCACCTGGTTTCACAGGCTTGAGTGTGTCCATTGCCCAATGGTATTCGATTGGGAGATAGTACCTAGGTTTTTCATGTAAAGTTATCACCCTAGTCATAGTGTGTCATCGGGTCTTAGTCGGGTTGAGTTGCTTTAAATATTGTCCCTTCTCTTTGATTATTTAATCGCATGTTATTAGGGTAGATAAATGCTTTTGTAGTTAAATTGTTAATTAAACATATCTGGTTTAATGTTAGAAAAATGGTTCAATTTATTAATTAATTTAATTTAATTAATAAATAATTTAATCATGGATTAGATTATTTTATTAATTAATTAAATTGATTATGTTGAAATAAGTTAAGTTATCCATTTTGAAGTTATGGATATATTGTTGTAATCGATAAATTAAAGAAAAAGAATTTACATTTCTTTTTAGAAATTTTGATTCAAAAATTTGAAAACAAAGATATTTTCTATTCTGTTTTGAAAAATTTATGAGGGTGGTTTCATAGATATTTTGAGATATTTTGGAATTTTTATTATTATTTGGATTTGGATTGAGTTTTCAACAAGCTTTTTGAAAAAGAATGAAAATGGGAAGAAAAACAAAAGAGGAAGGGAATTTTTCTGTTTTGGTACTAGATTGGAGAAAGAGTTGGATTTGTTGGAGGAGCTAGAATCAGAGGAGGAATCCAGAACACCATTTTCAACCTTCAAGCTTTGGAATATAGGTTTTCTTCAATTAAATTAATTTCATTTTGAAAGGTTTCTCAAATTAGATGATGTTGTTTGAGATATTTAAACTTAGTTGATTTACAAAAAAATAATAAACCCATGTTGAATCTGAGTTTAATTTACAAAAACCCTTGTTTGGAAATTATGGTGTTCTTGAGTGAAAAATGCTATTTTAAGTTTGTTTCCTCAATTGATTTTGCAAATGCATTTGTGAATATATAAATATATATACATATGTATATATATATATATATACTGATATATATATATACATACATATATATACAAGTATTTTATATAGTTTTTTAATAAGTATTATATTGGCAAATCTTTTTAAAAAAATATATGAAACCCTGTTGAAAAGTGGATTGAAATCCGCAGGGTTTTCCTTGTGTAAATTTTATTTTTTAAAAAATAAATAAAAGAAAAATCAGTTTCTTGGGGGTCATTGGAGGCATGTGGGGGGAGTCGCGCCCAGTGTGCCCCCATGGCCACCCACTATGGACGACAGTGTATAGACAGTCATGCCCATAGTGTGGGTTCAACTATGTTTACACATCCATGCCCATAGTGTGGGGTTGGCTGTGTACACAGCCGGCCACCCCACTCCACAACACCCAGCTAAGAAAATGCCTAACCCCAAACCCTCGCATGTGGCCCAAGGGGAAGGCGCGCGACTCGAGGAGATAACGGGGTCCGCTTTTTTTCAATTCATTTTTTTGAATAAATAAAAATAAAATAACTAAAAATAAAATATATATGTAATATTTTAATATTTTACATTTCGTAATATTAAAATATTTTAAAATAATATTTTATATTATATTTTATAATATTAAAATATGTTTAAGTAATATTTTAAATTCGATTTTATAATATTAAAATATCTATATATATTAATAATAAAATATATTTATAGTTGTGCTATAGGTTATGATATATGTATATATTTTAAATATATACATATATTAAAATATGGATTTAATTGAGGGTATGATTTGAAGGTAATTAAGGAATTTATATTATGGTGTTCTTAGTCAAATTATGGATTTTATTTTAAAAATAATATTTTGGTGGAATAATATATTTGTTTTTAAATAATATGGATATTAAGATATGTTAATTGTTTTAGAAATGATTATGTCAATAAGAGGAAACATTTATTTACTTTAAAATGTTATTTTCTGAATGGTGGAAATAAATGTTTATTTTTTTATAATTATTGGAAACAATTAGAGAATGTGATATTTGGTTAAAATTTCATCTTTGCGTATGGTATCTCGTATGCTTTGATGTAATTTATCATGTATGGAATGTTTGTATTTCTAAATTATTAAGTAAATGAATGTTATGGTTTCGCTGCATGTTTTTTGTTGAGTTTCTAAATAACCTCTATCTCATAACCTTAGAGGTTGTTGGCATTGGGTAGTGAACTTGCATGTTAATTGCACTTAAAAAAATAAAAAAATAAATCCATTTAAGTAGTTAATTGCAACTTCCATTAGGGTTGCCTGGCGGGGCATTACACATGGCATAAAAAGGCTTTATTTGCGCCTAGAACTCCTCAACAAAATGAAGTGGTTGAAAGTAAAAATGAGCTATTTCAAGAAGTTGGAAGGACTATGATGAATGAAGCTAGCCTACCAAAAGTATACTAGAGAGAATAAATTCATAATACTAATTAGATACATAACAAAGCTCAAGAAAAGGAAAATGGTACAAAAAATCCCTATGAGTTGTGGTATGAAAGGATCCCTACTATCAAGTACTTTAGAGTTTTTGGAAGAAAATGCTATATTAGAAGAGATGAAGAAAAATTAGGAAATTGTGATGCAAGGTTTGATGAAGGTATATTCCTTGGATATCCTACTAAAAGAAAAGCTTATTGATGTTACAATAAAATATTAAGAAATATTGTTGAGAGTGAAAGTGCCAAAGTGGATGAAGATCTACAGAATTCGGTGGTGATAGATGGATATAAATCAGATGAGCATGTTTGTAGAGAAGAAGAATAAAACTATAAGGAATAGGAAGCACATGATGGAGAGGAAAAATGTCTGACAAAGACCCCTAGAACCCCTAAGTATGTGAAGAGAAATTATTTTGAAGAACAAATCATTGGATACAAAAGCAAAGGTGTGTTGACAAGAAGGAAAGTTGTTGAAGAAGAGGTAAATTTATGTCTACTTTCTAAATTTGAACCTAATATGGTGAGAGGAACGTAAGGGTGAAAGTTGGATGAAATCTATGTAAGAAGAACTTATTCAGATTGAGAAGAATCAAACTTGGGAACTTATCCCAAGACTAGCAAATAAAAACATAATTGGATCTAAGTGGGTGTTTAGAAACAAATTGAATGAGAATGGAGAAGTGGTAAGAAAAAATTCAAGGATTGTGTGTAAAGGTTATGGACAAGTTGAAGGAATAAACTATGAGGAGACATTTGCTTTAATGGCTAGAATGGAAGCAATTAGGATGTTTTTGGCTTTTGCAACACAAAAGGATTTTAAAGTTTATTAGATGGATGTGAAGTTTTATTTCTTGAATTAAGAGTTAGAAGAAGTATAAATGGAACAACTAGAAGGATTTTAGTTGTCAGATAAACCTAATATGGTTTGATATTGAAGAAGGAATTGTATGGATTGAAACAAGCTCCTAGAGCTTAGTATACAAGGTTGGATAACTATTTCATAAAGCAAGGATTAAATAAAGGAACCATAGATAGTAACCTTTACTTTAAGGTTGGGAAAGATAATATATTGATTGTAGTTGTGGATGTTGATGACATAATTTTTGGAGGAAATGAAGCTATGTGTAAGAAGTTTGCAGAAGATATGCAGAAAGAGTTTGAGATGACTATGTTTGGGGAGATGAATTTCTTCCTTGGGTTACAAATCAATCAATCAAACAAAGGTATATTCATTTCACAATCAAAGTATGGTGAAGAAATGTTGAAGAAGTTTGGAATGGAAGAATCCTATCCAGTATGTACCCCTATGGTTATTGGTTGCAAATTGAGCAAGAATGATGAATCCCCTAAGGTAGATCAAAGGAAATACAGATCTAAGATTGGTGGACTACTATATCTAACTTCTACTAAACTGAATATCATGCATGCATTTTTTCTTGTGGCTAGATTTCAATAATATCCTAGAGAGTCACATGGTACAATGGTGAAGAATATATTTAGATACCTAAAGGGAACTATAGATCATGGCTTATGGTATCCAAAGGATACTAATTTAACATTGAGTGCTTAAATAGATGTAGTTTGGTCTGGTTGTGTGGATGATAGAAAAATTAAAAGTGGTTGTAAATTATTTCTTGGATATAGATTGGTGTCATGGCTAATTAAGAAATAATATTCAATTTATTTATCTCCTACAGAGGTTGAGTACACTACAGTAGCATATTGTTGCACACAAGTATTGTGGATGAGGAAAAAATTGAAGGATATCAGAGTGGTGTATGATAAGCCTATTTCTATCTTTTGTGATAATACAAGTGCAATAAACATTTCAAAGAACCTAGTGATGCATTCAAGAAAAAAAAATATTTTAATCAAATATCACTTTCTGAGAGAGAAGGTTATGGAGAATGAAGTGAATCTTGAGTATATACCTACAAAGGATCAGATTGCTAAAATATTCACTAAGGATACTTTTGAGTATCTCTAGGAGAAGTTGTGGGTTATTTCCCCTCCTTTCTTGAAATAGATGAATATATAGATGTATCAATGTAGTGGATCTATGGATTCATTCCTTTTTTAGACTAATTTTGGTGACTACCTCTCAGGGGGAGTAGGTAGTGGAATTGTTGCAGTATGAAGTGAGTGTTGTCCTTGTGCAGTGGTTGATGATTTGGTATAGGTTGGTGTGTAATCCTAAGGGGGAGTATTCAAAGCAGTGAAGAAATAGTGATGAGCAGTTTGTATAAGGGGGACTAGTAGCAAGTATCTTGGTTCAATATCAAAGGGGGAGAATAATGTAAAACATTTTATCCTTTCCCATTGATGTCAAAGGGGGAGAGTGGAGCATGTGAAATAGAAAAAATTGAAAGTGGGAGAGACAAATTTTGTGTAGGTTGTCTAATCATTAAAAAAAAGGAGAGTTGTCTTTGATGTTTTTTCACAACTTGTGTTGCCATCAATGAAAAAGGGGGAGATTGTTCCAAGTATGAAGGTGTTGTCCTTGATGTCAACAAGCTTGTGTTTTGATTGGTTTAAATTGTGTAGTGGTTGAGGGAGATTATTTTTGTATGTGTTGAAGATGCTGTGGATCTTAAGAAATGTGATAAAAGGAGGAAAACAATGTGTTACATTATTGTTCTATGTTGGAGAGGTGTGTTCTATTTTTTCTCCACATTTCATCTAGGGTGAAGATATACTTTTGTGGCTTGTATATGTTGGTTACAAGTATTCAAAGATTCTATATTTAGAATTTTTGGTGATAGATCATTGTACAAAATTTGTGTTCACCAGTGTGTAAACTATGCATTGCAGAGGTGTTTAGGAGAAATGTCTTTTCTCCACATTTCTCCACAATTGTGTTTCAAGAATTATAGTTCTGAGTGAGATTTGATGGTGTTGGTCTCTTTCCTATTTCAATAGGATTCATGGTTTTGTGTTTGAGAAGATGATATTTTGAGTTGCAGTGTTTGGTAGAGTCATTTGAGTACAGTAGGCTTATACATTCTTTAGGTGGAAGTTATTGCGAAGGATTTTTATGGATTTCAAGGTGTTGGAGGAATATTCTATATTATGTTCAAGTGTGGAGTGTGTTTTTCAAGTTGCCTTTGATTTTGATGAAGTGTGTACTTAATTGATTAATGGTGTTTGCACAGGTAATGATCAACTTGGTTTTTACACTACATGTAAAGGAAAAATCTTGATTGCGGTACCATGTGATAATGTGGAATTGTTTATTTGGGTCCTAATTAAGTTTTATATGGTCCAAACTCACTTTTATCTATCATAAAAGTGTTTTGGTACCAACCTAATTTGAATTTACATGTTTGAGGTGTATTTCCAATGTTGGAGAGGGTTTCAAGGTTGAGGACGATATTGGTATGAGTTGAATTGTTGTAGGAGGTCAAGATAGATGCAAGATAGAAAAATGTGTGAAGTATATGATGTGAGTGATGTGAAATTGAGCAGAGTAATGCAAAATTTCAAGTGTTGGATTATCGGATCTAGTGAGAAGAAGGTGTCTATAATCATTCAAATAAACCATGAAGGTGTTAGTGCTATTATGGTGGAATCTTTGTTGCATTGATATCATGTTCTCTATGTAGCATTTATTCTCTGTCTTATTTTTGTACTCTAGAAGTGAGCTTTGTCTATGAGCCTTTCTAGACAATGTGTCCTATTTTGGTAGTGAGCCCTTATAATTAGTTTTTTAATTAATTATATTATGAGCTAATCCTCACCATGGTTTTCCCTTCGTAGGTTTTCCACATAAATCTGGTGTTCTCTTTTGTTTGGTGTTGAGTTGTTTAAGTTTCTATTATTTGCATTTCATGCTAATTCATCATAATAGATTAAGGGCTTAATGAATTCTTGTTGATCTGAAATTTGATGAGGGTTTTTATGTTTTTTTAAGACACAAATGATTCACCCCCTCTCAATTTTCTTGTTTATTCAACACTCTTCTCTTTAATATACTTATCCTAAGAAATAAAAATACCATCATCTAGTCAAACAATTTGAAGCCCAAGGAAGAAAGACAACTCACCAATCATAGAAATCTTGATGAAATAGGGATTATCTCTTCTCAAACCAGACATTAAAATCACTTAAATGATTTGAATTAAATAATAAATAACTTAGAAAAGAGAAACAATGCAAAAAAATTGTAAACAAATTTCCAAATTCTTTATTCAAAACTCTCTTGCAAACATCAAAGTATCTTCTCCCTTCAGGAAATACAAATATTGCAGCCTCTTGGAATGATAAAAAAACATTAAAAAAACAGATTAAAATCTGATATTAATAACAAATAACAACAAATACAAACTATTTATTCAACTCCTCCAGTTCACTCTCAATCTACAACCTTTATCATGCAAACTCCAATCTGCAAACTATATCCATCTTCAACAATGGATTCCATTATCCATTTTTTTGTCACACACCTTCAAACCTACAATAAAACATTTTTGATGGACATATTCATCACATACTAATCCATTTTGAGTCAATTCTACCCAAATACCTATAGAAATCAACTTCTCTCACAATTCCTGTTGAGTGACTAGCTCCAAAAAATGTCAAATCTTGCCTTTTATGCGAAATATTCATTATTTTTGCTGTAGCTTCCATTTTAAATGTCCCAACCTCATAAAAATTTCATTAATAACATTAAAATAAAATAATAAATACTAAAAAGAATTATCAAATCCACCTCCTTGAAATTTCCAAGAATAAGAAACTTGCAAGATTCCAACTCCTAGAAAATAGGGACCCAATTAGAAATGTAACTGCCAACTCAGCTTGGGCACTCAAGATCTCCATTATTACAATTTATGAGGATTTAATTGAGTTTTAAAAATTGGTAACTCCCCAAAAAATCCATTCCAAGATTTCCTTTTTTAAAGTTCAAGTTCAACACTGCCACCTAGACTATCTCCACTCCAAAATTTAGCAATATTAAAATAAAAGACCAATTATTTATTACAATTTTTGGCCTAATATTTTAATTTATTTCTCCAACTAGATACTTAGCAAACCTTAGGAATTTTTTTTATTTTTTTGGATGTTGATTGATTGTGCACCTGGATGCTCCTGCATCAGACACACCAGGTAAATTGAATTTTGTGAGTATAACTCACAAAATGGAGTTGATTAGTAAGACTACCCTTTCAAGTTGTAAACAACCTATAGAGAACTCCATCATTGTAACAATTCTTCTTCCATATTTTCTTCCAGAATCTTCCTAGAACACTATGCATACTCCTACACCATCTCCCTTCCTTCACCCTTGTAGGACTGAACCCACTACAATAATCTGACCACCTCGAAAAATATGCATTCACCTCTTCATATTCATTAATTTCATTTATCTCTACAACATTCAAATTAAATTTACTTTCATCTTCATAAAATTCAAGAAAATAAGGCATTACCTTCGCTTCTACAACTTCCTTTTCACCTCCATCTACAGTCAATGCAAGCCATTCATTTGCAATTTCTGTAATTTTTTATTTTACATCATCTTCTTGCATGATAATCTCATCTTCAATGTCACATACTTTAAATTCTTCTACACATTCTCTTTTACCTATTAAAAAAACAATGTTAGCATAATCATAGGACCTTTCTTCTCCCATATGCATCTTCTCTATCTCCTTATCACATTCATCTAACTCTTTCCCTTCAAATAAGATATCAATCTTTCTCATCTCCTCTTTGAGTAAGAGATCTTCATCTTCACCAAATTCTTCATCAAATATAGGTCCCTCAAATTCCATCATCTTAACTTCTACTTCCTCATTTACCTCATTCATTCCTTCATTCTTTGTTGTCACATCTTTATCCTCTTCAACTGCTGCAATTTTATCTTCATCTCCACTCTTTTCTGCAACTTCTTTTAGCTCATCTTCCATGCCTTCCAAAAATGCATGTCTCCTCTGCTTCAGATTCATAAACTTCTTCCCACTCATCTTCTTCATCCACAGTGTCATATGTATGAAACTCTGCTTCATATTCTTTCTTCCCTACATTCAAAATATTATTAGAATGATAAAAAAAGTTACCATTACCTCTTATCCTTTCCCAATCGGCTTTCAAGTCTTCAACTGCACACCCCAGCTCCTCATATTCTCTCACCTTGTCCTTCCTAAGTCTTTCTCCGATTTCCTCAAGTCTAGGAATTGTCAAAATCCATCCAATAATAAAAGTCATTTTTCTCATTCTCTTTTCCATACTCAAGGATTTAAAAAGCCTCAATAACACAAATTTTCAAAACCCTCTAAGTTGCATATACACATGCAACAAATATCTCACCCAATCCAACCCTCAAGTCCTAGTGCAAACTGCCTCACGTTCGGCAGTCTGTCTGCACACTCAAGAACTCCTACTCTAATACCACTGATTAAATAGGGATTATCCCTTCTAAAGACACACATGAAAATAACTTAAATGATTTGAATTAAATATTAAATAACTTACAAAAGAGAAACAATGCAGAAATTTTGCAAACAAATTTCCAAATTCTCTATTCAAAACTCTCTTGTAAACATCACAGTATCTTCTCCCTTAAGGAAATACAAATATTGCAGCCTCTTGGAATTATAAAAACACATTAAAAAATTAGATTAAAATCTGATCTTAACAAAAAATAACAACAAATACAGACTATTTATTCAACTCTTTCAGTTGACTCTCAATCTACAACCTTTATCATGCAAACTCCAATCTACAAACTATATCCATCTGCAAAAATGGATTCCATGATCCATTTTGTTGTCACACACCTTCAAACTTAAAATAAAACATTTTTGATGGACATATTCATCACATACTAATACCTTATGAGTCACTTCTACCCAAATCCATGTAGAAATCAACTTCTCTCATAATTTTTGTTGAGTGACTGGCTCCAAAAATGGTCAAATCTTGCCTTTTATGCTAAATATTCATTATTATTTTTGTAGATTCTATTTGAAACATCCCAACATCATAAAAATTTCATTAATAACATTAAAATAAAATAATAAATTCTAAAAAACATTATCAAATCCACCTCCTTGAAATTTCCAAGAATAACAAACTTGCAAGATTCCAACTCCTAGAAAATAGGGACCCAATTAGAAAAGTATCTGCCAACTCAACTTGGGCACTCAAGATCTCCATTATTACAATTTATGAGGATTTAATTGAGTTTTAAAAATTTGTAACTCCCCCAAAAATCCATTCCAAGATTGCCTTTCTTAAAGCTCAAGTTCAACACTGCCACCTAGACTATCTCCACTCCAAAATTTAGCAATACTAAAATAAAAGACCAATTATTTATTAAAATTTTTGGCCTAATATTTTAATTTATTTCTCCAAATAAATATTTATCAAACCTTAGAAAAATAAAAAAATTAAAATATTTATTTTTGTTTGATGTTGATTGCCTGTGCACCCGGATGCTTCTGCATCACATCTCCAACTATTTCTAAATCTCTTGAGAAAATCTCTTACATATGTTATCATCTCAACCAAAGATTATGTCATCAACATATGCAACCACTATCAAAATCTTGCCTTCCTCAATATTAATGTAAAGATCACTATCTATAGTACCTTTCTTGATTTTTTTCTAAAATAAATACTTATCGAGCTGAGCATACCAAGCTCTAGGATCTTCTTTAGTCCATACAAAGCTTTATTGAGTCTACACACCATGTCTAGATCTTCTAATAGTTGGAAACCATTTGGTTTCTCAATATATACCTCTTCCTCTAAATCACCATTCAAGAAGGTTGACTTGACATCCATTTGATAGACTTCAAAATTCTTGTGAGAAACAAAGTCAAGAAACACCCTGTTTGCCTCCATTCTGGCTATCAGAGAAAAAGTCTCCTCAAAATCAATAGCTTCATCTTGTGAATAACCCTTACATACCAATCCATATTTGTTCCTTACAACTTCACCATCTTCATTCAACTTGTTCTAAAACAACCACTTTGTTCCAATAACATTCTTATCAGCAAGTCTAAGAACCAATTCCCATGTCTGATTCCTTTATATCTGATTTAGTCCCTCTTCCATTGCATTTATCCATCCATCATATTTTATTGCATCAACAAAGGTTTTGGGTTCTACTTTTGATAATTAACACAAATTCACTTGCTCACTTGCTTTTGCAAGCCTTCTTCTAGTTAGCACACCTTCATTCTTATCTCCAATTATCTAATCTACATAATGGTTCTTCTAAACATATTTTTTGGAGTCTTAAGGGCCTTCACTAATTCTTGTTCCTTCTCTTATTTCTCTTCTTCTTCTTCAAATATGGGAGATATGTAAAATCCAAAAACCTCTAGTTCATGTGATATCCAAAACAAATTTTCATCCATTTTAACATTTTTTCTTTCAATCATCTTTCTTAATCTCTTGTTTTGGTTTTTGTAGGCCTTTATTCTGGTTGAGTAGCCAAGAAATATTTCTTCATCACACCTTGAATCAAAATTTCTAAGGTCTTCTTCATCTTTCCTGATGTAACATTTACTGAAAAAGATTTTGAAATATCTAACAGTAGGAGGCCTTCCATACCACAACTCATAAGGAATCTTTGTGCTATTGACCCTCAACTACACCCTATTAAACAAGTAGACAATACTGTAAACTGCTTCCTTCCAATACATATTAGGTAGATATGCATCTTTCATCATTGCCCTATCCATCTCTTGCATAGTCCTATTCTTCCTCTCCACTACCCCATTTTGTTGAGGGGTTCTAGGAGAAGATAAATGTCTCCTAATACCACAATTTTCACCAAAAAAAAACATTCGAAGTAAATTCACCTCCTCTATTTGATCTTAAGCATTTGATCTTAGAATCCATTTCATTCTCAACTTTTTCTTTGAATATTTTAGACTTATCGAAATCTTGTGATTTTTCTCTTAGAAATGTAACCCAAGTGATTCTAGAGTAATCATGAATAAGTAACATGAAATAAATTTCACTTTGTTGACTCCTTTTTCTTGTAGGTCCACATAGGTTAGTGTGAATCATCTCCAATGGTATTGTAGAAGAATGTGATCCATTCTCTTGAAACTTGTATTTGTATGCTTTCCCATTTTAAACTCCTTACATAATGTGTTTGTAGGCTTGGTTATCTTAGGCATATCTCTCATTGCATGAGAAAAGATAATATTTATAATATTGTCAAAGTTGATGTGTACCATTCTCTTGTGACACAACCAACACTCACCAGATTGAGCCAATAAAAATATTCTTCCATTTACCTCCTTTAGATGATAAATATTTTTGTTTTTCCTTATACCTTCTACAACTAATATCATGTAACCTACCGTCCCGATCTCACAACCATTGGCATGAAATGTAGGGTTGTAAGATTTACTATACATTTGGCTAATAGTGAGGAGATTATGCTTCAACCCTTTGACATAGAGGACATCCCCAATCTTGTTCTTTCCATCAATAATTATATAACCCTTTCCATAGATTTTTGTTGACTCATCACGACAAAACTTAATAACTCCATAATTTCACTTCTTAAGGCTGATGAACCTTCCCTTTTCACCAATCATGTTTTTAGAGTGGTCACTATCAATCATCCAAGCATTTTATTCTTCCATTGCATGAAAATCAATCAACACAACAATTGATCTTTCATTATTTTTGTCATCCTACAAAGTACTATAATTCTTACATTTTTCAATATCACCCTTTAAGTCTTTCACAACCATGAATATGGTTTCATCATTTGAATTATTATCCTCATCTTTTTAGGAAAAACTGCTCTCCTTGGAATAGAGACTCTTTTTGATCTTCTCTCTTTTGTTGCTATCCTTTGATTCTTTATAAGTACATTTAGAGACAAAATGATCAATGCTCCCACTATTGAAACACTTGAAAGGTAACATAATTTTGTATTTTTTATGCCTTTCTTCAATATTCTCACAAAGTTTGCTTCTACCTTAGCAAAGTCATCATTTTGATAAGATGCTTCATATTTTTCCTTCTTGAATGTTGCTTCCTTATTTGGAGAATCTTTGCCAAACTCTCATTTCAAAGGTTGTGAGAGCACCAAAAATTTCATTTATTGAATAATTATCCAAGTATTTATACTCCTCAAGAGCATATACCTTATGAAAATAAGATTTACGGAGAGATCTCATAACCTCCTTCACAATTTTATTTTCTTTCACTTCTTCACCAAGGCCTTTGATTCCAGTAACTAATTCACCAACTTGGATCATATAGATAGCAATATATTAATACTCTATCACCCTTAGGGTCTCAAATATGCTCTTAAGGATTTGCATCTTGGCTTGCTTCACTTTATTATCTCCTTCATAAGTTATACTAAGATTTTCCCATACATCCTTAGCAGAACTACAACTCATTAGCCCTCAGAAGTTCTAAATCATCTAACCCATATGTAATAGCATTCTTTTCCATGGCATTGTTCTCATACAACCTAATCTCAATTGGATCTATTGGAGGATTAGAAAAAGTAGTGCAACCACCCTTTGTAGATTTCCAAACACCAAACCCAAGAGAGTTTATATGGTCTTCCATTCTTACTTTCCAAAAGGTTGAATTTGTCCCATCAAACCTAAGACACTTGTCAGATTCCTCATGTGTCATCCCAGACCTATCCTAAAGTAGTTAAGATTCTTTCAAAGGAAATTGGATCTGATACAAATTATTTAACACACCCAGATACTGAGAGGTGGGGTGAATCAATATCTTCAAAAGCTTAAACCATTCAGATCGTACACCCTTCAACAATACACAAATTCAAATTATAAATAGATCATCAATACTTAATTAAATCAACAATAATGAAAGATAAGCCAATGAATGGACATGCACAGTATAACAAAAAAAAATTGTCAAAAACCCAAGGAGAGAAAAACCACAGTGAGAAATCTCATAATATAGAAAGCTCACTGCTTACAAAATTATAATTTGTTTTAAGAATCACTACCTAAGGAAGCACACTGCTTCCTGAAGGACTTGTAGGCTAAGGAACACAACTTTATGGAAAGATACAAAGGACTTGCAGTACTAAGGCACACAAACCTATGGAAAGATACAAATCACAAGGACCTGCTGAGGAGACTCACTATTTGATAGTAGGATACATGAGAATTTAAAATTACAACATTTTTAGAGAGTGCACTCTATTGAATGGGGTGTTAAATCTCATACGATCTTTCTTTCTACAATTCACTGCATCATTCCATACTCGCACACCACCACTCAATGCCTCAAATTACAATTGATTTGATCTTTTATTTATATCTGTAAGACCACAAAACATTAATTAGGTTGGCCAATATATAATACAAATAATTATTTCAACAAGTTGGCCACAAACACATAATGCAACCATATCCAAGAGATAGAGAGGACAAAAAAAATATATTACATATTACATCTTCCAATGTGATCCCAAACATTAAACAAACTAGCGGAAAACAACCCAAGTTAGCATCAAGGAAACATGTAGATGAAATGTGTAGCACATTACCAGTTGGACCAAAAAAATACTTTCAACTAAATTTACTCAATGTGGTCATCAAAAAGATAAGTCAAGATCCAAATCCATCTTAACACAACCTCAAATTTTGGCATAGACCCCCAGACACATAGCACAAGCAAGAGAACAACCCCTATGGGATATACATCACCAAATTACCCAAGAAAAAAAATCAAAACAATATGTAGCACCAAAAAGATTAATCATTGATGTGAGAACCACAAAGAGACATTCCATGAACATATAACAACACTTCCATATACTTATTTCATACTATCATGCCACAAACAACCACTACAAACTAAACATAAGAAAAATAATTTATCCCAGAAGCACAAAAAATAGAACCATGAGAAAGAAAATTAACATACCAACTTACAATACATTGCATTATATAAAAAGTAAATGAAGGCACTACACAAGCACTGAGAGCACACCCATGAAGCCATAGGAGAAAAAAATTAATGTGGATCATTTTTTGGACCATTCTATACAACTAACAAATAAAAACAAATCAACTACATACTAAACTATAACTTATAATTATTTACCCAGTTGTCATTCACCAAGTGTATTCCACTTTCTAGTATAAAAAATATTAAAATCCTTAAACAATATCAGTGTGTGATTTGATTTCTTTCCCTTCTTTGAAAATTGATAAAGTTGGGACACTTACATCAAACTACATAGTTTAGTTTATGCTTTTAAGCCAACCTTGGATATTGCCTTATTCTTAGTCAAGTGTCCATAGCCTTAGAAAGGTTATCTCTATAATTCCCCCAAATATAGATCTACTTCCAATCAACCATCCATAGCCCTGGTAGAGATATTTGGATCACCTAAAGAGTTGAATTCTCTTTTGATATTTATTTCTTTTTTTTATATATTCCTTTTTAAGCTCTTTTTGTTCAACTTGCTAGCACTGAAGCCTACTATTAGGTTTGGAATCATAGTGGTAGAAAATATTTTTTTTTTAATATTTTTCAGTCAATACAAATTTCTATTGGATTTATTTATTAATTCCTAAAGATATGTTTAATTCTTGAAATATGAAAATTATTTCTAAAGTTTCATAGAAACTATACTAATCTCTAGAATAAGTTTGATAAGATATCATGGAAAAATAATCATCTTATAGTTTAGGACATAGACAAATTATTTATTTTAAGAATTGACTTAGTTAGTCACCACATCGCTAGATGTTTCCCTTTTTGCATATATTGAAAATCAGATTATTTAAAAAGGGTTTATGCTTACAAAATTGCGACTTACCTCTTTTTATATAGTGTCTTGTCAAATCACAAATTATTGCTCATATATAATACAATATTCAAATTGCCAACCTTTTCACTTAATTATAACTATGCCATTAATTATTTCACATGCCTATTCATTTGTGCATTTAATTAATGAGTTTAAATCTTATGAGACTAACCTCATTCTCTCTGTTCATTAATATTTGTGATATAGAGATGCACACCTAGATCAAAATTGGATGTCCTCACCTTACAATCAAAAACTAGACAATTTTAAGTACAAATTTTTATAGAAAACCCATAATTTTGTATAAATAATGTGTTCTAATTCTACTAAATTTTCTCTCAATTATGAATAGACATTGATTAATTAATTCCCATGGTATTGAGATGAAATTATTTTGAAGCCTTGTAATTACATAGTCAAGCTTTACAAAATCTTCATCATTTAATATGTCAATTCCATTTTTATCCCAATTGACATGACTTTGCCTTCCTTGGTCCTATAAATTTACTTTGGCTACAACAAAGGTGAATTAAATTTTTCTATTCTAAAACATGGCTACACTAATCTGTTTAACAATAATGAGGATGGAATTTTCCTTTCTTGGAAGGATCAAGATCCAATGGCTAAGGAAAGTGTTTCTTTCTTAGGACACACCAAACTCAGGTAGGTATTCGAATGGTTCTTGATAATGACTTGATGGACCGCAGTGAGTGGCCCCATGTGAATTATGACATTGCTTCTCATTTTTAGCTTCCCTCTTGGACATTGGGGTTGATATTGAAGGATTTCTCTCTTTCCAATCTAGTGATAAGAGAGGGTTATCTTGGTAACCTAGACTACATCCTAGCAGCAACCAAACTTTGGGTAGGTATACTAGCTCCCTAGGATATAGTTAGGTATCTTCATGGAGAAGACATTTCTCTACTTCCCTTTATTGGGAATCTTTATAGCATGAAACTGGATGAACATAGGCACTAGGTGGGGTTGGGGTATCAACGTCTCTTCCATGAATCTAGGTAAATCGACTATGGTTGCAACACTAGGGAGAATGTTTTTTCCTTTTTCTTTTAAAAGATGTCAAGATTCTACACATAAACTTGGTGTACTATCATTACTATGAATGATACTTTTGTAAATATGATTAATGATAAACCCTTTTTGGAGTGTTTAACATTTTTTCCTTTTAGAATTTGATGTAGTTGTTTTAATATTATTATTATAGCATGTAATTCCAATAATTTGATTTTGTAAATGTGCCAATTGAGTTTTTTAAAAAGAGGATTCAGAATTTTGAAGGATGAAACACTAAATTGACCTAAACTAACCCTAAAAACTATAGGCCTACTAGTTTAGACTAACCCTAAACCAACATTAAACCTACTAATTTATAGTAAATGATTCCCATTAAAGCACAATTTGTTAGGATGAGAAGCATTTCATTTTCATGCACTAATTTAGTTATTCTTTTAGTTATGTGTTTAGAAAATTTATCCTTAAATTATGATGCATATTTTTTAATTAGGCTATCATTAATGAACTTCCACATACACATCAATTTTCTATTTTTAAAATGAGCTTGTGTGGAATTAAAAGCATATTTTCCAATTATTTCTATAAGGTGGATAGAGACACCTTAAGTAGTCATTTTTTTTGAACAAAGGTTGTCATTGATGTCAAAGGAGTTCATTGTCTCAAGGGTGTAAGGCTAGGGATTAAATGAATTATCATTATATTCTCGTTGTCATATAATTTTGAGTTGTAGAGATTTTTAGAAATATATGTTACTTGTTATAGTTCTAAGAGTATGTGTGACTATTGTATGATTAAAATATCATGCATTAATCTATTCACTATGATAGAGATAATTTGGGAGTCTAAACTAGAATGTTTTAGCTCAGTTCTTAGGGTAGAGATATTTCTTTAGCAAGAAAATAATGGTCAACATATCTTTCAAAAATGGAGTTTGGATCTATAGTTTTAGAGAGTATGTCTACACTAGTTCTATCATCATATTGAGTTTCTGAAGGATATGTTCAAAATGTAAAAAGGTTATAGTGATAGAAGGTTCTCTATTCTTATCTTTCAACTACTTTGTGTTCAAGTTTTGTGTAGTAATGGCTAGTAGCATTTGGAATTCAAATATTATGTTTGGTGTCAATATAGGACCTGGTTAAGGTTCATTTGATAGTGCATGACATCAGGTTCTTTTGGCAAAAAAAGAATTTTTTTGGACCAACCTATTACACATTTCAAGAAATTTGAATTTAGGTCCACCTTATATCATCCCAGTTATTTTTGGACCCTGGACTAACATAGAAGAATTTTTAATGTAATATCATGTATATATTCACCAGTCCAATCGATGCACTATGTGAATTTGACAAAGTGCAGAAAGTGAATATACAATGAGATGATTGTGAAGCTAGAGTTATTAAATGTGAGTTGTATTTAAAAGTGTGCACCATTATCAAAAGATCATAAGAAGTGTGGAAGAGTGTTAGTAGTCATCCTAGAAGTGTATGAGATGTTTTAGGCTACAATTGAATATCCACAAGCTTTATTTATGTAATATGGTAGGACTAATGTTATACCTATTGGACTAATTCAATTAGGGATTTCTATCTCTATTAGGTTGGTTCCTCTAAACACAATAGAGGATTAGTGTGTTTGGAAGGTTGGTGCCTACTTCATATTATAAAATTCACTTGTATCTTTCTACTTTGTAAGGCTAGATTTGGACAATAGATCTAAGCAACTATTCTTGACATGGTTTTTTCCATCTTAGGTTTCCATGTATATTTGATGTTCTCATGTGTAGATGTGTGTGCTTATGTTGTTACCTGATTATTAGTATCTACTTTGAGTCAAGTTGCATGATTTTATATTTGAGTTGTAGCTAAGAGTTTAGAATTGTTTATATCTACTTATTCACCCCCCTCTTAGTAGATTGTATTCCCTCCAATTGGTATCAAATCCAATTTCCTTTCAAGAATCATAACAACTTAAGGTAGTTTTGGGATGTCATAGTCAATTGCTCAGGAAGGATTCTCTAAAACTAAATCACCACTCTTTGATGGATCCAATTTTGCAGTTTAGAAAGTTAGGATGGAGTCCTACTTGATGGCTCTAGGACTTGATCTTTGGATGTTAGTTTTAGAGGGATATGAGATTCATAAAAACCGTCCTAGGGATTAGGCCAAAAGGAGGGATTGCAAAATTTATGCTAAGGAAAGGAATGATATTTTATGTGGATTGACTAACTCTAAATTTTTGAAAGGGATGCCATGAAAAATAATTAAGGAAACATGGGAAAAATTACATAACATATATGAAGATGATGACAAAGTCAAAGAGGCAAAGCTAAAAACTCATTGATCTTAGTTTGAAAGCCTAAAGATGAAAGAAGGTGAAAATATTACCACATTCCTACTCCAGTTTGATGAAGTTGTCAACTCTATTCGAGGTATTGGTGAGGAATTGAAAGAAAGTAATGTTGTGAAAAAGGTACTTAGATCCCTTCCTAGAAGGTTTGATTGTAAAGTCTCTGCAATTGAAGAAGGTGAAGCTACGAATGTTTTGAAGTTGATTGAACTACATAAAATTCTAACTACATTTGACACGAGATTTGAAAGTGAGGATTTTATAAGGAAAGAGGTGGAACTTACAGTATATAAGAAGCAAGTTGATCTAGATTCTGATATTGGATCAAATCTAGAGGCCAATTTGTCAGAAAGGTATAAAGAGGCTTCAATAAGTATAAAGGAAAATTACCTTTTATGTGTTTTAATTATGGTGAAGTAGGACATTTTTTAGCTAATTTTCCCCATAAGGATTATAATAATGGTAATAAAATTTATGGAAATAAAATATTTTAGAGAAGGAATAAAGGTTAGTGGAAACAAAAGAGTTTTTACACTGCTTTGGTAATATCCACATAGTTTAAAGAAACCTCTTAGCTAAGATAATTTTATAGGAGGTGGCTAGTATAGAATATCTTGGACCTTCCATTGATCAACCTAAACTCCTTTAGCACTTATAAAATATCCCAAATACAATATCTTTATTGAACCAAACTCACATTTGGACATCTTTGCAAAGAGAGACTATTGTTCTAGAATTCCCAAGATTATATCCAAATGCTTCAAAAGTTCTTCCCATATTTTTCTATAAATCCAAATATCATAAAAGAAAAAAAAAAAATTCCTTACGTTCTTACCAAAAATATGGCTTATGCATGATTATAAACCTTCTATTGCATTAGTGAGACCAAAGGGCATAACCAAGAACTCAAAATTCTCATAGTGACACTAGAAAATAGTCTTCTACACATCTGTAATACCCCTCCATTTTGCTTCTTGTTCAGTTTGATTTATACTATGTTTGGTTGCAGTTACCTTGCTTCTGGATACATTTTGTTATGATGTTTTGATCGCTACTATTGAGCGACAACTATTATTGTGGGATGTGGTTATCTGATTATTGTTTCACATGCACTATGGATTAATGATGTTGTAGAGTTAGCATAAGATATTATTATGAGATTATTGGAATTATGATGGAAGTGTCAGTTTTGATGAGTGTATGGGTGAAGAGGACGAGTTCGCATCACTCGCTTGTGAGCGCCTTGCGAATCCGTAATTCTTTCTTCACGGTGTGTATTATATGCTGGATATATTATATGATGTTGTTTACTTGAATGCAGGATTGCAGGTACATGACATCGACTCCACCTAGTTTCACAGGTTTGAGCATGTTGATCCAATGGTTAAGTTGAATAGGAGATAGTAGCTAGGTAACATGTGTCAAGTTTACACCCTAGCCTTAGTGTGTCGTCAGTCGTGTGTGTCGAGTCATTGTCTGTCTTGTTTTAATGTTATTTAATTCTGAAGGATTCTTGATTTGAAAATAGATATTTAGAATAATTGCATTTAAATCATGTTGATGGTTATTTAATTTAAATAATGTAATGTGGATAAAAGATTATATTTAAATTAATTAATTATATTTAGTTTATTTAATTAATTAAATTTGATCCAAGGGGTTGAATTTAGTTATTAAATAATTTAATTAATTAATTAAATGTGATGCAATAGAATGAAAGGAAATAAAAGAATTAAAATTAATTTTGGAATTTAATTTCAACGTGTGAGAATTAAATTAGAAATTGTAATTAAATGTTTATTTGGGAAATTAGTTGCAACTTTGGAAATTAATTTATTAATTGAAATTGCATTTTAAATTGAAAGTGGGTTTTCGAAAAGTGAAATTGAAATTGAAATTGAAATATCTAATTTGCATGTAATGTGAATTAGGATTGTAAATATTGAAATTGAAATTGAAATATTTAATTTGCATGTAATGTGAATTAGGGTTGTATTAGGTATTTTTGATTTATAAAGAATACATGTTTTAATTTTTAGAGAGAAAGTTTTTTAGAAAAAATACATTTTTACAGCAGAGAAGAAATTTTGGAAAATTGCACTAGAAGGGTTTGAAAAAAGTTTTGATTGTAGAATTGATTGAAGGAAAGATTGTTTGCATTTGTTGGGTTTTGGATTGGATTCATTGGAAGATTGAAGAAAATTCAGGAAATCTTTGGAGGAGGCTTGCATCAGAAATTCATCTCTTTCTGTAGGTTCTTGTCCCAGGTTTTCCTCTTTGTGTTTTATTGTTCTTGATTGTTTTTTTTTTAAATAGTAGTGATTAAAGATTTGTTTGTTAAATCTATTTTAGAAAACAAATTTGATATTAAAAGAAAAGAATTAAATAAATTTATAGCCTTTGCTTGTGAAAATTCTTGAGTGAAAATTATGAAAATCTCAGTTGAATTTAAATTATTTGGAGAAATTGATTATATTGTTATTGAAATCAAACATAGAGATTGAACAATGCATTTAGAATGTTTTTAGAAAATGAAACATTCTGTTTATTATTAAAAATCAGATTTTAAAATCTGTAGGATAGTTATAATTTTCATGGTAAAATGGTCTGGTTGCGTCACCTATAACTCCACTTACCCAAAAGTGGGTTGTCAGGAAATTTAAAAATTTTTTGCATTTTGAAAATTTCTTATTCTTGTCAAAAAATCGCAAATACTCAGATCGTAGTTTTTGAGTTATGCTTGAAACATGAGACTTTAGTTAAGTTATTTTCCCATGGCTGCTCTGAAAATAAAATAATAATAAATTGATATTTATAAATATTAATATTTTATTTATTGTTATTATAATATTAAAATATTATTTAGTAATATTTTATATTATAATTTATAATATTAAAGTATTATATTTATTTATATTATTTTAAATAAAATTTGTATATTAGATTAGTAGAATTAAAATTATAAATGTATGGGAAATTATTGTTTATTTTAAAATGGCATGTTAAAGTTTAATTGAAGGAGTTAAATATATATATATATATATATATATATATTTTGGAAAATTAATGATGAGGAATATTTTATTTTGAATTAAACAATTTGATATTTTGTAAAAAATAGAAGATATGTTAATGATTAAATATATTTAAATATATTAATTTATATTTAGTATATATATATTGAAGGTATATATCCATTTGAGAGAATAAATAATATTTTATCTTATTTTATTTTGTTGTTTGCAAATTGGGTATTATTAGTGTTCTAAAAGAAATGATTAGTATGTGTAGGAAATGTATAGAGAAAGATATTTTTTTCTAATAGAAGTAATTACTTGATTTAAAAGAAATATTTATTTTGTTAATATGATTGAAGAAAATATATTGAGATGTATATATATATCCATGAGTATTTTCAATCAGTATTTACCTTGTTTTATTTAAGTGCGTGTAATTTAGCTTTGCATGAAGAGTTCAAAAGATAAGTTTTGAATGTATGATCAAAATTGATAAGGAAAAATATATTTAAATATATTGAAGAATTATAGAAATATTTATATTTAAATGTTTATTTTAATTAATAAGATTTAATTAGAAACAATATGAATGTGTGGTCAAATAGATAAGCCAAAAGATGTTTTTATACATTGATGAAATTGCATGTTTTTAAATAGATAGTTGAAGAGACATAGACTCCGGATAGAAAATTGAAAAGATTGTTTGCAATAGTGTTAGGTTGCATTAGAAGTAAATTTAGGAACTAACTATATTGAAAAAGGCAAATAGTTATTATGTTTTATTTAGTTCCATAGAGTAATCTAGTCATTGTGAATGAAATATTAAAGAATATATGTAATTAAATTTATTAATATATATATTTAGTGTCTATATAATATGGAGCATATATATATATTAAGTGTAGAATTCATTATCGTATTTTATTTTAATGAGATGCATGCAATATATTATTGAATAGAGATTTTAAAATCGATTGATTAGTATATATGGAAAATGGATAGAGAAACAATATGTTATTATATTAAAGTGATTGAATGTTTTAAATAGAAAATTGAATGAGATGTAAGATTTGGTTAGGAAATGGAAAGAGTTTACTTGCATAGATTTGTGTCGATTTAAAAGTAAATTAAAAAGTTATTTTATTGATGAGGCAATCAATTATGTTATTTATTAATTTCTATTTAGATTAATTGAATCATTGTGATTGGATTATGAAAGAGATATGGATTTAGTATATCCAAAAGTAGTATCTTCCTCATGATTATCTTAAAGGATTTAATTCTCTGTATTCAGTAAAGGGAAGTAAGTTTAATTGATTTAGATTTCCAATAATGAAAGGGGAAATAGGGGTTATGATTATTTTATATGATCTAGTTATCGTGTCTTTGACTTTGTCAACACTAACTATTGAATGAGTATGGATTTAAGAAATCCAAATATTAGATTTGATTAATGACTTGAATGCTTTTGTTGGTATGTCATCAAGTTGCATTTTTGGTTTTGGGATTTAGTGTTAGTCCTAAATTATAAGTCTTCCAGAAGAACCTAGAAGATAAGGGTTGTTGAATTTTATGTCATCCAATTGTTTTCCCTTGGGTAGTGCATGGTGTCTTTTCAGTTATACCTATGAACGGGGATGTTTTGTACCTCCTGTGAAAGGAGTGGACTATGTGTTGTTGCCTCCAAGATGTTTGGAGTGAGTTTCTTTTATTTGTTTCCTCCTGTGAAAGGAGTGGACTATGTGTTGTTGCCTCCAAAATGTTTGGAGTGAGTTCTATCTTTTGTATCCTCCTTGTGTTGGAGTGGTTATGATGCCTAGTTTGTATGCACTTGTGTTTCCCTTGGTGATTGGTTGTGAGTGCGTTGTCTATTAGAAGAGTGGATTTTGATAGGGGCCGGAGCCCAAAGTGGTAAATCGGGTAATCTTCAGAAGTGAGTTAATTAAGTGATAATTAAATTAATGTACTTAGATGATTAGGATGCAGTTCACACTAATCAAGATAATTTAATCCTCACTCATAGACACAAGGGCTTGTTTAGACTTGGGATGAGTGAGAAGGCCTGGAATGGCAAGATCAACTATCTTATGCTTACGAGAGGTAGTTGATTCCACATGAGTGAGTATGAGTGCTAGGATTCGGTTGAGGCCACCAGGATTACTTGTGTCGGAGCTTATGAAGAATGCCCAGAGGAGATCTCATGTCAAACCTTGCGATGACACTCTATCTAGGACAACTGTTGTTAATTGTTTTATGTGTATGGTTATCTGAACATACTTGATTAATATTATGTCTAAAAGTAATGTGACCTATGTCAGTGATGTTGGAGTTGTACTTGATTTGTACTTGTTAGTTCATTTGTTTGGTTATATCAGTATGAGTCTGCCTTTGGTTAGAGGTAGTAGAATCTTGTCCATGTTACTTTGTTACTGTCTCCTAGCATGGGGGGTGGGCCTTCAGGTACCACATTGGTTGCGTGGAACATGCACCAAAACTGTTGGGTCCCCATCTATCTACAGTAATTGGTGGCGAGACATCGAGATGAACAACTCGCGGTTCTTGTTGTATTACTTGCATTGTAATATTTCATTTTGTATATGATGTTTTATCCCTCTTTTGTTATGAGGTGGAGTTATGTAATTGTAATACATTTGTACTAGTGTCTCATTCTGGGAATGAGTGATGTAGCTATTGGATTAAGATAATGTTTATGAGATTGTATCTTGGTTGATTATCTTATTATGTTATGTGGTATTCTTATGATGTATGATGGTTATTTCATAAAATTCATAAGGCTATGGTTATATGTAATATGTATGTGTGGGTTTAAGTAATCCTAACCTTGTAGCCTTAGAGGTTGTTGTTAATTAGTAAGTGAATTTATATGTTAAATGCACTTTATAAAAAAAAAAATAGTTCGCTTAAGATGTTAATTGCAACTTCCTTTAAGGTTACTTGGCGGGGCATTACATACTGATTCATTGTAAAACATTATATCTTTTGCTAGGGTTTTCACACATTTTCTTCACAAGAACAACTCCTTTTTGATTGACATAACTCATCTTTCCTTCATTGATAAGTTTATTATCGTCGAGCCAAAACAACCACCAACCTCATTCAATGATTTTACTATATTTGGTGTGTTGTAAATATAGATTTCATTTGCATTAAATTCCATATATACATGATTTGATCTCTTCTAGATTTCATAGACATCTTCATTAATGACATCACCTATTTCTTCCACCAATCAAAAAGTATCTAGAATGGTTGGAGGAATTAATTTTGTCCTTGTGTTGGTTTTCATTTGTCTTATAGTTTGACATAATCAAATATTGAAACTCGATATATTGATCTAGTCCTTCACACCATTATTTTATGGTCATCATTTAAATTCCTTGACTTTAAAACACAACCATTGGATCATATCCTTTTAAATCTATGCCATTGATTTCTACCTTTGATTTGATTTAAGACTTTGTTGAAGTCACCTTGACTACATGTGTCAAAATCATGTGTTTCTGCATTAGTCAATGTTGGTCAACTCAAGATTTCCATGGAATGAAAGAAATAATTTTTCACTTTTTCCATCCTTAACTCACCTTTCCATCAAGGGTTGGGAGTCATGAATCCCCCTTACCTTCTACTTGAAGTGCTTTGATAAACTTAAAGAGCAATCCCAAACAATGAATTCCAAAACCATATACACTTATCAAGATTCAAGAGTCGAGTATCCTCCTTACCCTTTACAATCTTCACTCCTTTCGCAAGCCCTAATACGTACCTCTAAAATTTGAAACTCCAAACAATACTTTAAGTCATCAAAAGTCGGGGTTTGATCTTCTAACTTACCTCTTAACAACTTTTTTATAAGAAATACGACATCCTTCCACCTTTTGATGCCTAAAACCATCCTTTAGTAGCTTTAGCCCTTTTCGATGTTGGCCTTCAGGCTTCTATCATTCTCCTTCCTTAACATTATGATAAGGCACAAGCCTTATCTTTGATCCATGAACACTGAAACCTTTTTGAGTGTTGGGGTTTAGGTAACCCATGTATTTCATACTTCATACTTCACTTTGTGTTCAGGCGTAAACCTTAACATTGACCTTCGATGCTCAATGAGGTAAGTCATAAGCCTTAACCCCAATGCTCGATGCATTTTAAGACTTAACTCATTTCTTATTCATTCCTTCTAGGAATTTGATTAAAGGTATGACTGAAGTCTAAATCCTAATACTTTGCACTATGAGGTAAGCCTTAAAATTGAAGTCTAAAGCTCAATTGGACTTAGCTCAAACACTCTAACTATTTTCTTCTTTGGTAAGCCTTAAGGTTGAAGCCTGAACTTCTAGAACTCCTCAACAGTTTCTTCCTTGATATCATAATGCTAATCAATCTCTCTTTTTGACATCCTTATGAATCCCTTTTGATATCAATCAACAACTCCCCATCTGATAACACTCAAATATCCTTTTGACATCAATAAGATGCCCATTTAACATTAATGACAATCATATTTCCAATAGAGAGTACTTGTAAACCTCTATTAGCCATTCCCTTTATAACTACATCCTTCCTATTGGCTTTCAGCTTGAGTTCCATCATTTGATAGTTTGTAGTTTTCTCCCCCAATGAATGTGGCCACTACACACCTAGAATTACATTAACTTCACCTAAACCAATAACATATAAATCATCACAAATCTTATTATCTCCAAATATTATGTCTAGCTTCTGAACTTTCTCCTTGCAAGGTAAGTTATACCCATCCACCAAAATGACAATGAATCCTTCAAAATTCTCCACATCTAGACTTCTCCTCACAATTCACTCATCAATGAAGTTGTGGGTAGCTCCTCCATCAATCAAAATTATTACTCTTTGTCTAACAAGGAGTCCTTAATATTTGAAAGAATGGTACCTATGTACACTAGATAGTGATGCTAAAGTACCACCATTATATTTATCCTTATATTCTTTCTCTAGAGGGGTGTCTTTTGGATTATGAAATTAATCAGACTCATCTCATTTTGAATCTTTGTAAGAGATGGCTTCTATATAGTGAACTTTCCCGTTTCCAAGACATTTGTGTCTTGAAACCCATGGCTCTCGACAAGAGAAAAAGATTATTCCTTTTGAGAACATTCTTGGTTTCACCATAATTATTCTAGGGTGCAATAGGGGGGAAAATTTTATGAGAAATATCTGGTTCCTTTTGGACACTCCTATTTTTCTTATTCTATATTGTGAGTTTTAATTTTTGCTAGGGATTATAATTTTCCATATAAAAAGATTTTTGACTAGTCTCTTGAAGTATTGGGGGTTGGAATTCCTTCACCAAGTACTTGAGTTGTTCGACCAAGCCTTCGATGAATAGGATTATGAGTCTCTTCTCTAATATGTTGATTATCATGATTGGTATCCTTTAGAACTCTGTAACATATTATTTCACACTTCTATTTTTTTGAGGTGAGCCAAATCTCTAAAATTTCTTTCAGATCTCTCATATCAAATATCTCAGCTACTCTACTACAAAACTCATCATAAGATTTGACTAATTTTATGGCCTTGAGTGATTAGACCATGGTACCACCAATCATGAGAAATTACTTCAAAACTTAGGGTGAATTTTTTTACGACAACTTATTTAGACATAGGTTTGAATGCCAAGTATGCGTCTAGTTTCTACAAACATGTCCTAGCAATCCTCTAGTCAGATCCATCAAAACATTAAATAGATAGCTTCCCAAATGAGTAATCCAAATATTTTTTCTTGGGGGGGGATGGTAAGATTCTTTCTTATTATTCTTCATTTCCATGAAATCTCTCAAAGATAAGATCTCCTCAACCCGAGGGTCCAAAGCCCTATACTTTTCATAGGCTCTTAAGAAGTCATCTTGGATGGTTGTTTCTTCCCCTGGAATTTATTCTACTCTCTCAATAAATTTAGGCTTGAGAGGCTTATTACTAAAGTCAGTTCTAGAGCTTTGTGTAGTAAGCATCTTCTCTTGCCCCTTTCCACCACTCATTTCACTAGTAGTACCAACTCAATTAATACTATCATTTTCCTTCCTAGAATTAGTCTACATCCATTGAAACATTTGGCCAAACATGTCAACACGATGATTTTTCCCTTGTATCATTTCCTCAAATATTGTTCTCTTATTTTGCTTCCTCATCCATAGTTTCTTTTTGACCTAATTTCTTCAATTCTCTCATCTAGATTCTAAGATCCCTTTCACTTGGAAACATTAATAATTATAAAACCCTACAAGTTGGTATAATCATGCTTTGATACCGCTATAATTTCCATGACATATAATTTTAATAAAAGATTGCTTTGTAGACTGTATCCAACACACATCACATATGAACACAAAGATAATTCTCCAATATAGTGACAAACTTTAGAATCTCATTTACATGTATGATATGTCATTCACAACTCACAAAAATGATTCAAAATGATATACAAGGTTCTCATAGATCAATAATAGTATTACTAACTTAAAGAATTATTGAAGCTTAGATGCAATCCTTGAATGAGAATTCCCTCATAAACCAAAGGGGCTTCGTCCTTTGATCCTAGTGATCATTTGGATGTAAAATCAAAAAATCCTATCGGTTTTTGTCCATGGAAGGGTTTAAAACATAAGTCTCCCAAAATATAGGAAAATGGAATATTAATTTGATGTCCATTACATGAATTGAATTCCTACATTTATATGCTAACAGTTTTCCTTAAGGAACAAGTTAGCCTTGAGGAAAAATGGTGTGAAAGCCCAAAATTTAAATTTTTCATGCTACATTAGGTTGGCCTTAAGGCCAAATTTAATTCTTTTGTAATTAGTGTGGTACCTTGTGAACTTGTCCATACACTTTTATGGCCCCTTCCTTCTTCCTAAATTTTTTTAATTGATGTCACATGATCTTGAGCCATCTTATCCATTATGCTCATTGAAACAAATGTCATTTTCCTAGCATGGTCATCTTTTGATAACAATATATTTATGTTGATTGATCCATTTCCCCTTAGATTTGGATATGATGTGAATGTGTCATTGTGGATGCTATTTTCCAGACTGGAATCTAGAATATACTCCTATGGAGGAATGCAAAGGGATTCCTAGAAGAGATTCTACTTTGGTCGAATGAGCCTCGACTAGAAATTTTTTTGATGGTGATATCTTCCTATTATATGACATTTTTCCCATGGTCTTTAGATATGATGTACAACTGTTATTGCAAATGTTACATTCCGAACCACAAGCATAAATGTTCTCTTATAGAAGAATGTGGTAGGATTCTCGGATTCCACTTTATAATGGTATTTTGGAAAAAATAGGATATGCCTCTAGTAACAACATGATAGTCTCTTGCATGGTTGTATTTTCCTTCACACTTGGTAGGCAAGGATAACTTGCTGGAAGATTTTTTTTCATTGATTTAGATAGATCCTTTTTTTGCATTGATGTTAAGCTATGGAGATGCCTTGATTGGTTGCATTGTGTTGTCATTAGTAGTCTCACTGATTCCAACCTCTAGTGTTTCCTTGATAAGGTTATGTTTGTTGATGTGCAACCTCTTGTGTGGTTGAGATGTTGAAAAGGTGTTGCAGATGTTGAGATGGTTTTTCTGGTGCTTAATTTTTGTTGACATTTCATGCCAACCTTGGCTAATTCTCGAAATTTTAGGATTTCAATTTTTTGCTTCCCTTCATTATTGGATTTTTCCTTCATCACTCCAACTCCTTCCTCTTTTCCTTCTATTTTTTTCTAAGTGTTTCAAGTTTTAGCCATTAGCCTTTCCCTTTCACCCTTACCACTTCCCTTTGGTAAGTCTCAAGTGCTACCCTCGATCATCAAAGTCCCAAGGATGATTTTCAAGTTTTTTTCTAATTCTTGACTTGTTGGACTTTGGGGATTAGGCTTCCATCTTATCACTTTCCACTTTTGAGTTTAGTAAGCCATAAGCCTACCTTCAACCTACAAATCTTGATAAATGGAATTTCAAGATTTTTGAAAGTCTTTTTCTGTCAAACTTCAGGGTTCAATATTCCCTCTTATCACTTTCCATCTTTTCATCATAGGAAGTAAGCCTTCCTAACAATCCCTGATCCCCGAGATGATTTTTTTGCTTAGATTTTTCTTATATTCGACTATTAACTTGATACTGCCTATTTCTATTCCCTTAAGTAAAAAATCATGTCATTAACACTATGTGTTAACTGACCCCAACATCCTAGTCTTACTGATCATATCCCATTTGAAATATTTGGCTAAGTCTTAAGATCATTGATCTTTTGGCCAGTACTCAAAACTTTGTTAGTTGCCGCCTAGGTTTTCATAACCTTTCCCACTATTGACATATCACACAGGGTTTATCTTTGTAAAGTTATAAAGTGTGTTTACATCTATAAATATTATCTTAACCTTCAAAAGCCTTATCTAAATAAAGTTGAGTCATTTAGAAGATTTTATCAAGTTTGGAAACTTGTGTCGGTCTCCAAAAAATTTGTCTAAAATTTCTCTTTCTCTACTGAATGATGATAAAAGATATAAAGATAAAGGGTTTTCAATGTTTCATATTTGTTTCAAAACCCTTTTCAATCGTCAAAAATGTTATTAAAAAATTTCTTTTGTTGATCAACCCATTCATTACCTAGGCGATGACACCCAATTAAGTGAAAAATTGGAGCATGTGCTTAAAATGTCTTTAAGATAGGCTTTTTCTGGTCCCACTTGATAGGTGTTCATTTTTTGCTGGTCCCCACCATCTCGCATAGAACAAATATTCACAAAAATAAAATTACGAGATAGTAGGAAGGTGTCACATGTCTAGCTTTTAGAGTGGATGCTACAGGTTTCAAGAAACAATGGTATTGGGCATGCAATCCAATGGCCTTTTTTGAGATACATGGAGAAATCATGCCTATTCCTACCATCCCACATGCCATATCTTTGAAGACCTTGGTTGACTATGGGTTTGCGGGGAGATGACACATGTTCATGAAGAGATATGTGACGTGAGGGGAGCTCGTGATGGTAATTTATCCTATATATTATGATGATTCAATGACTATATTTTAAGCTTCTATTAGGTGTATGATCTCAAGCATCCATGCATGATCTAACAACCTAAATTCAAATTCTGGTAGATAAGCACGTCTTATTTTTTAGAGGAATTGGAGTAATGGAACAACTACATTTTCAAAAACCAAATTAGATTTGAGTAGCTCTAGGACAATTTTTTCTATGCTTCCCCCATACTGCATTGATGGCTAGGGTGGTGTAGATATTCTTCTATCCATTGCAAGTGGAATTCTCTTGTCAGGACATGATTAGTTGTGGATTTCCTAGGAGTTCCAGGTTTGCATTCATAGAGTTATGATGGAATTTTTTCTCATGATATCTGAACCTTTATGGAATGGGTATGGTGTGCAGGTCTTGGTTTCTCTAGGCTCTTTTTTTGACATGAATTTCATGAGAAAATATTTCCTTGATCACATCTCCTTGACTACTAACCCTAGTTGGGTTAGGGTTTAGTTGTATTCATCTAAGTTATGCTTGAACTATAAAGGAAACACTTTTATTCTTTCTAAGGAATCTTCTTTTGGGATCCTCCCACAATTTTATTTTGTAGACACTTTATCTCTACATTCTACCATTGTAAATTTTGTCCTTATGCCTTATATTAATGAAATTTGGCTATGTTCATAGCTATTTCTTGCATGTTTGAGTAAAAATTATTACCTTTATGTTTGAATGTGTATTTTAGTTGATTTTTTGATGTATTGAACAATCTAAAGCAAAGAAGAATCGCATTCTATCTTGGTGTATCACCTTCATTTCCATTTCATGTCTCCTATCTCTTTTCTTTGTGAGTTGTTTGAGTAGATTAGTAATAGGGTCTTCATGTGTTGGGTTAGACCAACACATTTTCACTTATATTAGAAGAGGAAGCTAACCTTTTACAGAGACTCAACCTCACTCACACAAAGGTCCCACACCTTGAGGTTGTTTCCATTGTGTCATTAGAGCACTGAACTCCTTGTTTAATATAGTGCAATTTTATGTGACAATAGTTTCTGGAACGCTTGATGGGACAAGAAGAAATCTCACCTCATATTGTTGAGAGAGTGGTGCTACTATCAACATTCCAACCTTGAAGAGACACTCAAAAAAAGTACTTGGGAACTCTGTAATCAAAGGAGGACTCTACATCAAAGTTGGTGAGTCAAGTTACTACCCATAACTCTTGGTTACAAGGAGGACATGTGCATTCATGCTCAAAATTAAAACAAGAGCATCTTATAGAGGTAAATTTCAATGCATTGAGCTACCATATTTACTATATTTTTCTTCTAGAAGAAGAAGAAACACTAGACAATCTTTATCACCTATTAGTAGAAATAGAAATACAAACACATCCCCTAGATCTCTCTCTACACCACTTGTGGGTAGATTTTCCTAAGCTATAAAACTTTTTGCTCATACACCTAGGAATTTATTCCATATGGCTTTACTTAGAAATTAGTCCTTTGATTCTATCCCAACAAAATGATATACTATTTAATGCCCTCAAAGGAATTCCCCATTTCACTGGTGAAACATATGTGCTCAACACATGACATAACAGAGGATAATGTGGTTTTTAGGTTGCTTGCCACTTCTCTTAAGGGTAAATCATTTTAGTGTTAAAGGATTGCTACCCAACTCCATTCACAATTAGGATGAGCTAGGTGAGAAATTATGCACAAATTTTGAAGACAAAAGTGACCACTTATCCCTGGTAGAATAATTGATAATAATTAAGAGGGCACTCATAAATTCATGAGTGACTTCAACTATAGATTTCGAAAGACTTGGGATAGAATCACTGCTTTGGTGAAACCTTATCCTGAGTACGATTACCTATATTTCTTAAGGGCTCTTAACAATGATTTAGCTATTACAATTCAGTCAATGGGTGGTTTTACCTTACCTAGAGCATATGAACTTTCCATAAGAGTAGAAAATTATTTAATAAATGTTGGGAAGATAGCTCCTAGGCCACCAATACCTTTATTACTAGAGATTCCTCCATAGAAAACAATGGATCCTATCCTAGTGGCTCTTATTCCAATGGATTTCATGAGCCAACCTTCTGCTTCTGCTAAACTTCTAGAAGATTGGGGCACCTTGCTCTGAAGTATGAATAATGGGTTAGTATCGATGAAGAGGTAGCTAGCTTAAAATAGAAGGCCTTATTAATCTCAAGGTCAAGGTTATCAACAAACTAAGCCACCTTATCATGGACAAAATCAGTGGAATCATACTAAGACCATGAATAACATACATCCACCTACTACCAGCACTTCTAAGTCCTTGGTCCCAATTCAAAATAATCTATCCCAAGAGAAGGAGTGGTGTTATCCATGTGAGTGAGCTAATAATAAAAATTATTTCCAAAATGGAGAGTTCGTACAAACTCTAGTGGTTTAGAATGAGCCTCTACTCCAAGACACAATTTGGTAAAAACCAAACAACTACTAGTAATCAAAATTATGCACATGAGAACTCATAAGTGGTCAATTGTCTTCAAGAAGATTTTTGTGGTGTAAATCAAGAATTTTATCATACAATAGGTCAGAATACAAGATCAAAGAAAAAGAAATCAAAGGTGGCACATCTTCCTTGGAATGTACGATCTAAGAATTTCGCTTAATAGTTATAACCCATAATTGCCAAAAATAAATTTTAATGGAATAAATCAATTATAAAAGAGTGCGAAAAAGATAAATAATTAAATTACTTCATTATCATTTGAAAAATAATTTCATACATCAATGATTCATTAAGAATATCAACACAAGGCCATGCCTTTACTTAATCTAGCCAAGACGGCTTACATTGAGATACACAATATACATAAATTCAAATACAGAATGTAAATTTAAGGAAACAACAAGATCATCAATGCATCCACAAAGTACCATAACACAAGAATTTCATGAGTGGAAAACCCTCGTAGGGATGTAAAACCACTCACAAAAATGCCTCACTGGCAATGATCATACTGTCTTACTGACATGACCATTCATTACATATTCCAGGATATCATGAATATCACTCACAACAAGGAGAATAATGAAGTTCTTTTATAAATCACATAAGTCATCAAGAAACATTTCCAGGTTACACCAATGCTCATCCCTACATATGAATTTATTGTGATGCTAACACTAACATGAATTGATCCCAAGTATTCACAAATAAGACCATTCTACTTCCAATGACCTCTCAAATATCACCCAAGTATACTGAAAGTCATAAGCCAATCATATAAAGCTTCATGAAAGTAATCCTAAGCCTGTTAGGATGCACACATGCCTATGTAATTATAACAAAACACTTGTTTCTAGTCTCATTGATTCATAAAGGTTTCAACAATAAGAGAATACAACTATAAAAGAGTTAAGAAAGTATATCTCATGTATGTATGAGAATACATATATAAGCTATTGAAAATATATGAGTATAATTTATCATACAAACAATATCAACATTTATAAGTAATATGCTTAGCATTAAATCCTTATTACATTGATGGAATTGATAAAATTGCAATCCTTTTCTATGCATACATCCACTAAAATTAAAAATCTTTGAAATCATATAAAGATAGAAAAATTTAATGTACAAAACCAATAAGAACTCAAAATAGTCCTCTACTGATGAATTTGGAACATAATAATAATAATATATAAAGGCATGGTTTAACATTTATTTATCTTTTATAACATCTCCAATTACATAATATGCTCAGATTAATTGCAACATATATTTATATATATAGTGATTAAGTGTTATAAAATAACTCCAATTTCTTGCTCAAATCTTGAGTTTTGTCTTGCTATACAAATCTCATACTTAGAATACTTTCTTTAATGGAGGATATTTAATGTTATTTTAAAGTTAAATATAATAGTTTGATCTGGTTCCTTTACTTTGTTAAATTTTTATTCTTTCCAAAAAGTAGTTACATCTCCAAGTTCGCTAACTGATCTCATAAGAAAGTCATTCATAGAGATAAATACTACTTCTAGTTTTTATATTTCACATTGATTTGGTTAGTCGATCCCTATCATTCTCATGGATAAAAGAAACTTCATGCATGGTGTACTTTTCTATTGTTAACAAAGTATTCATTTCCCATTTGTAATTTTATTGATGCAATCTAAAGAAATAGTAGGTTTGCATATAACTGAGAGATCTTTCCATCAGCAACGAATATATTTTATATCTATCGGTACACTTATTCATTTGCATACTTATACAAATATTCCAAAATAAGTCTAACTATCGCTCAAAAAAAAAATCAATTTAGAATAGGATATTAATCATTCCAAAAGCTATTTTGATATTTATTCTTTTTGAGTTTTAAACTTACTTTCATTCATAATGTGATTGAGTTTGGTTTAATACACGTATTTAAAAATAAAAAAGCTATATAAAATTTATATTACAACATAAATAAGTTCCCTTTCATTTACTACTTTAGACACACAACCAGTTTCGTCTAAATGGAAAGATATTTTATTTGAGTATATATACATGTATATATTTTTGTATGTATATATGTCTATATATTTATCTATATTTCACTGAAAATTGCATTTGTAAATGAAAGAAACAAAAGTAGTTTACATCCACAGTCACATTCTTTCAATATGCTTTTAAATATCCACATATATACACAAAAATATATTTATACGTACATTTATTTATATATTTATATATATATGTATGTATATATATATTTATTAATTTATTTGTACCTATATAAGAATCTTATACTTCCAAAAAGTTATTTTTGAATGAAAAAGAATATAATATCCATAGCCTTATATATATATATATATATATATATATATATATATATATATATTTTTCATTCATGAGAAGGAGTACAAATTAAAAGATACATAGGAACTCACAATACTATGCAAGGTTACTAGGTAGGAGAGGATAACAAAAAGGTTAAGGGGGTTGTCGGTCTCCCTTTGGGTGGATGCTTCCTGTGGGGGCAACTCCCTCTCCATAGGTCACGGCTTGTGGAGGGGTGCTTCCTCCATCGAAAACCTCCCCATATAGGGGTGGCACCGGCTGGGGGAAAGCCCTCCCCAACCCACATAAACCCTATTTGAAAATCATAGCCTTTCAGATTTCCATACAAACTTAAATCCACCACTCTTCCGACTAGTTTTATATATAAAATTACTATTATATATACATATTTGCATATATACAAAGCATCTGTGTATATATGTAAATATATAGTATTATATACACTCTGGTAACATAACTTCAATTTAAAAGGCTAGTTTACAAATCTAGTTAATATAGTTCTAATTTCCAGCAGTAGTGCACAATCACATTCAAATTATTATATAGATATATATATTTATATAGGGTATTTATAAAATTATACTTATAATTTCATATGAAAATATTGAAACAAAATAAATCCAGATTGTGTAGCCAAGTAGTTGATTCAAAAAAAGTGAGTAGATCATTCAATGGATTTCAAAAGAGATCTGAATCTTTCCACAGGAAGACTTCAAGTCTCACATTAAAGTTTAAAATACAATGGGAAAGAATGGGAAAAAAAAAACTTGGAAAATGCTCTCCAATTGGATTTCTTCCTTCTTGATCCTCTCTTTCATGTTCTTGATGGCTAGAACCCACCTACAAAAGATTTTTCCTCTTTTCTCCTATACAATTTCATTCTTCTTTCCACCATTTCTAGTTTATTGTTCTTCAGAAACCCTCTTCCCAGCCCTTTTCGGTTATTTCTTTTGCAGAGCAAAACAAGAAACATTTTGAAAACAAAAATGTATATCTTCATTCTTCATTTTTCCTTCTTTTAAATTTTTTTCTCTTCTTTTCACTTTCAAAACCTAATCTTGAAATTATAAATAATATTTCCTTTAACATTTATCTTCTCATAGAAAATAGAAAACAATGATAAAATCTTATTTTTATTGCATACAAAGTATTTTATACTCCGAAAATGATAAGGGATCATTTTAAATTGCAACATATATATATTTATTCAAATAAATATTAATGAAATATTACTTGCACAATAAATAATTTTCTTGAATAACAAGTTTTTATTTCATTTAATTGTAATTAAGTTGTTTACTCTAAATAACAAGTGATATCATTAAATTGAGAGATGCATTTTCTATTTAAAATGTAATTAATTCTTTTTATTTCTTTGTACTTCTATTTCACCACAAATTGATTTAATTTAACATTGTAAAATACAAACAATAAAAATTGGGGTTGTGACATTGGGAAAGCATCAATCTTTGAAAAACCTCAACAAAGTATAGATGCTAGACCAATAGGTAGAACAACAGATGTTCCACAATCAAATTAGCCTGCTAGCAGGCTTAATCAAGCAACAAAGCAACCTAAGATCACCCAAGTAACAACAATATACCTTGCTATTCTAAAGCTTCCTTCTAAATCTAGTCAAATTCCTTTCAACATAGTGGATCAAATTAAGAAAGCCAATCCAAATTTTACTATGTGGGAGTCTCTATCCATTCCATCACAAAGGGATTTGATACAGCAAGCTTTAAAGGAACATAAACAAATAGGTGATGTAAAAGAAAAGGAGTAGATTACTCCAGCAGATAGATAAGTTCAACCGAAAGAAGAAGGGAACTATAGTAAAATCAATAAGCCACCTCCCTTCTATCTTTCTCTAATTATTAGAAATCATATAGTGTATAATTGTTTGATAGATTCAAGGGAAAGTAGTTCTATTATGCCCAAGGTAATTTCTGATCTCCTTGGTATTAAATATGAACCTATGACAAAGAGATTCTTACAATTAGATGATACTACTATCAAAACAGTGGGAGTGATTAAGAACCTAAAATTCACTTTACATGCATGCCCTAGTTGTGATGTGTTACAAGATATTTCATTCATAGACCTCCCTGCTCATTTTACCATTTGTTTTTCTAGATATTTCACTGCTAAGATAGGTGGATACTTATCTATTGATTGGTTTCATATGTTATTTAGAACTATATATGGTACTAGAAACCAACCATCAAATTTGAGCCCATAAAAAAGGACCATCTAGAGCCTTACACACCTAGTCCAATAAACAAGAACTTTACATTACATGGTTAGAAGGAGGAGTATTCTATTCACGATCCTTCCAATCCTATAGAGGAGGTACCTGATTTTTTTTTTGGATGAATGGGGAAGAGCTTTACAATTTAACCCATTAACTATTACCAAAGTGGAGGAGACTGGTCTGGGCACCAATTGCATTCATAAAGAGAATGTTACTATCCCCAATGTCAGAAATACTAAAGAGGATCTAGGGGTATTGTGGAAAATATTTTTTGATGGTTCTAGAAATAGGATTGGTGCTAGTGCTAGTGTAATGTTGGTATCTCCAAGTAAGAAGAAATATTACTTCTCTTTCAGGCTTCAATTTAGTTACACTAAAAATGTGGCTGAGTACGAAGAACTCATCCAAGGTATCAAACTTGCATAAAAAGGAACATCAAGTGGTTACTGGTATTTGGTGATAGTGAATTGGTTGTCCATCAAGTCGGATCTCAAATCTCTACCAATAAAAATATGCTCAAATCCTACAAGCTTTGAAGGTTTTAACATCCAAATAACTCCGAGAAATTAGAATAATCACATTGATAGACTTGTAGAAATTGGTGCTCAATTTGACATACCAACAAACATTGCAAGAAAAAATGAGCAACATATAAGGCTTTTTGTGAGGCCTGCTAATCTGAATAATCAAGATCACTAGTAGGTCCTTGATAGTGACCAACATATAGTGAATTTTATACAAGAGGAGGCAAAATTTTCTTTATAAAAATCAGTCCAAACCAGAAAATTAGTATTGGTGATAAGATTGTGTAGTTGAGTAGCAACAAGCTAACCAATGGTCTCATCACCCTTGAAGGTATATTCAACCCTGATGATCAGTTAAAGCAGAAAAGGATGAACTTAGCTGCAAAGGAGGGTGACTTCAAGCCAATAGAGATTTCAAAAGGAAAGTCTCTAAACTCGGGAAAGGTATGCTCTACCACTAAACATGAAGTTTTTATAGATCTTTGTAATAGAAAAAATGATGTGTTTGTTTGGAATTATTAATACCTAAAGTACTTTGAGCTAGGCCTTTCCCAACATACCATTGAATTAGATCTAGAGGCCAAAACTTTAAGGAAAAACAAAGGCCTATAAATACTAAGATTGAACCATTGATGAGGAAAGAGTTGTCCAAATTAATTGAGGCTAGAATCATATTTCCTATTAAGAATTCTTCATGGGTGGAAAAATTAGTGAATGTCAAGAAAAATAAGGGGGAAATAAGGCTTTGTGTAGATTTTAGAGGTCTAAATAGAGCCTCCCAAAAGGATCATTATCCCCTCACATCCATGGAGTAGATTTTACAAAGAGTCAAGGAGTTAGAAATATTTTCTTTCTTGGATGGTTACTCAGGCTATAATCCAATTTTGGTCCAAGAATCCAATCAACACAAGACAAAATTTATAATGTAGGAGCATCTGGGTGCACAAACAATCCTGCACAACCAAAAAATTTAAATTTTTATGTTTGTGTTTTTTTTGGTTTTTCTTGTAGGCACATGCATTTTAAATCTTCAACTCGTTGAGCATAGTAAAGTTCGATGTTGAGATTGTGAAAATTCAATTAATTAATTGATTCTTTTTTATTATTTTAAAAATATTTGAGAAGTGTTGATTTTACAAAAAAGGAAAACTTCCATGCACAAGCCTGTGAGTGGGAATTTATTGTAAAATTGTAACTCCATTCAAAAAAAATGAAATTGCATTTTGTTGGAGGATTGAAATCATGGATGTTGATAGAATGGAGAGAGTGGGTGTAAGGTGAGGAGAATTTTTGAATGGGTATTGAATGCTCATTCTAGGAAGAGGAAAATCCACATCCAGGAAGGAGTAATGAGCATTTCAGAGGTTTGACTAGCATTTTGGGGGAGAGGAAGATTTTATGGGTCATAACTATGAGACCCAATCTCATTAAAATAGCCATAAGTTTCTCATTTCTTAATAAAATCAAGAAATTAAAAATGTTCTGGAAAGATGGGAAGGGGGTGCATAAAACCCATAAACAATTTTAAAATATGGATATGAATGAGGGAGTAGTGATAGGAAGAAAGTAACACATTTTAAAAAGATTTTGGCAAGGAAAAGAGATGCAGAGAATGTGAGAAAATGGTGATTGTTCTGAAAGAAGGAAGATTTGATGTCAATTGATGAGTGTTGTAGGCTCTTTTCTCTATTCAAAGAAAGAAATAATCATATTTTGGGTTTCTTGTAGATGTTTTCTAGATATTATGATGTTTGCTTATGTTTTCCTGTAGGTTGGTATTGCTGGATTGACATAATATAAGAATGTGGAAGTTATTGTACAACATTGTTGTTGCAAGCATATTAGTGCAGTGTAGAAAATTGTACGCTCTTGAAAGAAATGCAATTTCACACTTAATTTGGACCTATTTTGGCACATTTGCATTAAATATACTTTAAAATCATCATTAATAGGCCCCTAAGACTTATTATTTTTTATCTTGAGGCTTATTTTAGCTAAAAACCCAATAAAATAATCTAAAACATAAAAAATTCCAAAAGCCCACCTCAAAAATCTAGGGTGGGACTCATTTGGCACCTTGGGTGAATGAGTCCCCCTAGGTGGGACCCATACACCAGAGGTGGAGTATTAATCCTATTTGGTGCTTTTAAAAGGTTTGAGTGGGAAAACCACCATTTTAATTCAAATTTTTGGTTGATGTCAGCTTTTGAGATTTGAATAATAGAAAATTAGGTGTTAATGCCTATATAAGCAAGCTTCTAATTCAATTTTTCATCTATGCAAGAATTTTCAAGAACAATTTCAAGGTCCAAGCATTCAAGAGTCTTCAAGAATTCTTTACAAGAGCGTTCAAGAGAAAGTAATCAACAAAGTTGAAGATTTGGAGTAGCATTAAAGTGTTTTTACAGGTTTTCAAGTTCACTTTCATTTAAGATCTAGCATTGTCAGGGGTTGATCATGGTTGTCTATGGTGAATCATGATGGATTCTAGGTTGTGGAGATGCAACTAGCCATCAAGCCAAGCCTAATGACTTGTCTCCTAAGTGATTCCATCCTCCATTTTCACTCTACATTCAGCCTAAGGAAGGTACAAGCATTATTGAGGCTCATTTGGGTGATTAGAGATTTGTCACAGTAAGTCATCCATTGTCATATTTCATTCATGCATCTCATTCTTACACATTAGAATAAGGTTGCATTGCATTTCAGATTTCTTAATCTTAGACACACTTAAGGTTAGGATTTACATTCCTATTGACATGTACATTTCATTATTTCCATCAAGGTTTAATTACCAAACTAGGGGTTTGACCGAGGAAAACCCCCATAAGAAAATATGTAACATTGGAATTAAAGCTGCAAACAAGATTAATCTAATACAAGCATGAACTAATCTAATCCTATGTTAACAACAAAGAACAAGGAAAACTATGAAAGCATAAATACAAGAACAATCTCATTGAATATTTGTATAAATCCTTGAATGACCTCAATTGCACTTCTCCATTTTCCCGTTGTATTATAATTGTCCCCAGATTTCTCAAGTATGCAAGTATGGCCTACTGACTATTGACTTAGAAAAACATCAAAGATTAAATAAAGATTCCTAAAGTATATAGATTTTGGGAGGAGGAATAATGATGAATATCAGGTCAATTTATAGAAAATTGTTTTTTGAATGATCAACTCAGATTCAAAAGACAGATTGATGATTGGGATTAATGAATGCCATGCGATAGAGTTATGTTCAGTTAATAATGTGAGTGAGAAAGTCTGCATGACAAAGATTAAATTAAATAATAATTTAATCTGGTGTTGAGACTATTCAAAAATTAGAAGAATAGAGATTGTACGTGAAAGATAAAGAAGAAATATTGTATTCGAACGTATAAATGAATGAATTCATTAAATAAATTTATTTAATTAATAATAGTTTGCACGCAAAAGAATAAGACTGAGTGATTAAAGTAGAAGGTCTGTTTGTCAAGAATAACTTAGGAGATAACTGACTAATGAATAATTAGATAACTAAGCGATTATCTAATCACAAAGGAATATTCGAGGAATAATTATTTTTATGAATTAACTGATTATTTAATTCAACATTCAAAATTCGGAGATTAAATTAAATAAATAAATATTTATTTAATTAATTGACGAAAATGTTAAAGAATAATTAAATAATTCAAAATGAATATTTAATTATAGTCGAAAATGTGATAAAGGGTAATTTAAATAAAAATTTATTTAATTTGGAAAGGGATTAATTAATTAGCGACGTAATTAAATAAATAACATTTATTTAATTAATCAGGATTGAAATAAAGGTCATAATGGATTAATTCAATAATTAAGGTTATTTAATTAATAGAGGATAGGTGACTTTAGAAAATAATTAAATAATTAAAATTATTTAATCATGACCATGAACATTAGAAATATGTCAAAAATGGTGTCGCACGCCTAGACCAGTTTTCAATGTCTATAGTTTTTCCCTCTTTGATACAATGTCATTTTGGCTTTGTGTCAAAAAATTATTTAAATCATGGCCCAATCGTGCCCCTATGTGAAATAGGTTAGAGTATGCCCCCTCGGGAAAAATGATAATTTTTGAAAAAAAATTGAAAATTTTGGAAATTGTCCCGATTAGGTAGTTTGATAGTCAAAAGTTCGATGGTGGTGAAAGAAATTGATTTTGAAGTCATTTGATATGCAAAATAGATGATAGAATTTGGAAAATTATGCATCCAGTACAAAAGGTTGGAGAAAAACCCTCCAAAACCCTAGGTATAAATACGATTTGGGTTTGAAAATTCAGTTCATTTGCACCCTAGATAATTGGAAAACCTTGATTTTTGCTCTGAGCTCGTAGCAAAGATATCACCAGTTTTGTACATAGAGCATCATGGATACCACATTCGGACCTTTAGACGCCCAACTGATGTAGTTACCCTAGTATGTACCCTTGAACCGTCTTTCAAAAATTTCAATTTCACGCTTTTTTAGGCATTTAAAATTTTATTTTCAAATGCGTCACTTTAGAATAAACACATATGTGTTTGTACGCAACACATGTGCTCACAAAAAAATGCATATGTGCAAAGATGTCTAGGTCATTTAGGTCATGTTAGGAAATCAACACATTTGATTTAGTTTGCACCGCATGTGTAGAATTGCATCACAATTGTTATTTGCAGTGTCGCATGTAGTTTAGTGTGTCACATTTGTATTTGAGCACTTCATTTTCATATTAGATTAGATAGTAAAAATACACCGCATTTGCAAAGAAATGGCGCATATGCACAATAGGTTGGTGTGTTTGGGTATGAGACACATTTGAATTAGAGAAACACATATGCATTTTTATACTACGCATTTGAGTTTGTGTGACGCATGTGCAAAATGTAATGATGCATTTGAGATTGTGCACCACATTTGATATTGAAGTGATGCATTTGACTGTCAAACTTCTGAAAAAAATTATGTGATTCAAAAATGGATGTTCTATTTTCTTACACAAATTATTTTGATGCCTTTACAAGTTGTATTAGATTTGATATACACTAGGGAGTCATGACCAGCAACGTATGAGCTACGAGATGAGTTATAGAGTGTTGAGACTCATTTAATTTGGAGATTAGGGTTGCACCATGTTTGCACCATGCCCAATATTCAGGCAAACAAAGGTATGTTGACTACTCTTTATGAGAGGTGGCATTGTGAGACCTCTTTTCATTTTCCTACTGGAGAGGGAAAAATCACTTTAGATGATGTTTATAGGATATCGAGATTGCCTATTAGAGGTGAGAGGGTGTTATATGATACCCAGAGAGGATATAGTGAGATTACCATATTTTATGTATATGATGATATTAGATAGCTTGACATTGAGCATTACAAGATTAGATGGCATGCTTTGGCTGAGAGATATGAGAAGATAGATTGTATACTATGTACATTGATTGCTGGTATTGTTCTACCTGACCATCAAGATCATGGTTTTCCTGTTGGCTGGGGGGAGATGTTAGTGGGTATGTTAGAGCATGAGGTAGTATATGCATGGGGTCCATGTTTACTTGCCATGTTATATTTTCATTTGCATGACATTGCATATAGAGACACACAGTCGATGAGCTTTGGTACCACCCTTCTTATCATCTGGGCATGGGAACACATTGTTGTGTTTCATCCCCAGTGACCTTTGATCTTGATGTGAGATCACCATATGTTTTTTGTTATGCGGGGAACATTACCCAGAGTCATGTTGGTGACACTGGTTACTGGGGACATGCATTAGACAAACTTTTTTAGTTTATCTGGAGACCTTATATAGATTGTGGTCAATGGATAGATGAGGAAAAACATTTGTCATTTTGTATATAGACTCAGTATTTTATTGGAAGGACCGTTTCTAGTGTGCACATCTTTGAGAGGAATTTATTAGATCAAGTTTTCAGACAGTTTGGAGAGGTTCAGGGCGAGCCTTGAGGGTGAGCTACGTTTGCCCAGTCCTCAAGAGAGGTTCCATTATGGGGGTCGATGATTCTAGTGGCTACAACTGAGACAGATATTCAGGCTTTACAACCTTTGCAGTGGGGATGGAGGGGTGGGGTTGCAAATCCTGGCACTATAGTAGCATATGATGCTTGGTGGTGTTAGAACCAAAATTTTCCATAAACATTCCTAGGGTTTTCCTATTATTTTCCATAAAAAATCTATGAAAACACCCTAAGGTTTTCCCATTTTAGCCTAATATTTTCCTATCTTTCATAAAATGATTCATTTATTCTCCGTCCATGAAGCCAAAATGACTTATATATTCTACTTTTTCCTTAGTTTTAAAACCCTATAGGCTTCCACCATTTACCACTATACCGCGGCCTTTTGTAAAGTGGCCTGCGGTATCACGGTAGCAGTTGGGCACAGTCATGATGATTGTCACCGCTATACCGCATGTAGTCTTCCAACCAACCGTGGTGGGGCTGTAATAGTCGGTGAACAAATGGCAAGCAGGGACAGTGGAGGGTGGTGGTCAGGACAGTTTACTGCGGCACCACAGACAGTCTACAGGGAGACTGCGGTGACCGCGGTAACAGTTAGTGAGCGACGAAGGTAGTAGCTAGAGGGTATACCGTAGTACTACGCACGGTTAAACCATAGACCATGGTGTCTATGGTGGACAGTGGCTGGTGGTTAAGAAAGACCACCACAGTACTATAACTGGCTAGATCAGTGACCACGATGAGTGCAGTGAATGGTTGATAAGTAGCAAGGTAGTGAGGTGGCAGTTAGTGAATGGTTACTGCTACACCGTGTCTAGTTAGAATGAAGCCGGCGGTGGAGCGATGAGCAAAAAGGTAGACCGTGACAGTCAGACTGCAATACCGCTGGTTGTCATCAAGATGACCACGGTGACTACATTAAACAATGACGAAGCAGTTAATGCTAGACACTGCCATACAGTTGATAGCAAAAGTGAAAGTTGTGGTAGAGCGGTGGAAGAATGATGGACTATGACAGTTAATACTGTACAACCACCAACAATGTAAAAGAAAACCGCGGTAATGTGGTGGGGGAAAAGGAAGCATGGAAAAGTCAATATCGTGACACCTCGTGAAGACATAACGTTGACTGAGGTAAAGTGGTAAACATAAAGAAGACTTCGCAACAATCTTTTAATGAAATGTAAGGAGCGCTATGGCATAAAGTAGAACATAAAGGCAAAATATAAAGTGAAATATTAAAAGGAAAACTATGTAAAAATATTTAATTTGCTGATAAGGCAATACAATTAAATATTTTAATTTTTGCTAACGAATGCCAACGACTGTAACTAGAATGTGAAGGGCCATGACCCTTGGGATTCTAATGTATAAATATGTGAGAAAATATGAAGAGTTAGAGTAGTAAGATAGTAGTAGTTAGACAGTAGGAGTTCGATTTTTTCTAGAAAATGGAGTAGGGAATGTAAATAATGATAGTGCCTTTCCTGAAACAAAATTAATGGAGACAAATGTTTTAATTGGTGATATTCTTTTGGTGTTTAGTTGTTGTGTTGTATAAACTTATATTCTTTATTTTGGTTGTCTCCAACTCGAAGTCTTTTAATCATTTAAATCAGCATATCAAGTATATCTCTGATTGATCAAAGTGCACTCTCATTTTGTGGGATTTAATTAACTAGTGTCTGCAAGTCAGAATTAAAATCTTTTAGTAAGTCATAGTGGTCTTAAGATTTCTTTTGGATTGTTGAAGTAGAACCTGATAAAGAAACATTCCAACACTATTTATGCAAGTCGTAGATTTAGTGAATTTTTATGCCAGCCATAGAATTTTCAAAGTGCCTAACAACTAGAGTTAAGCCAATAAGACGAAACACATATCATTTTCTACTTTTGACTCCATTGCCCATGTGGATAGAAGGCACTGATCTGCCACAACCTAGAGATTTAATTTCATATCAAACAACTTATTCAAAACCTTTCATTTGTGCAGTAGGAGTAGGAGTAGTTGTAGTGATTTTATCTTTCCACTTCCCTTTGCCATTGTGGATAGATTGTTTCACCAAGAAGTACATTTAAATCTGCATCATTCATATAGGTTCACCCGCCTTGGTCTAGCATAACCTAAAGAGAAGAAGGTTCAATTGCATCGATTGGCCTTGTACGCTGGCCAAAAGCGTTGTGAGAGCTTGGCAACCTCTTGTGGTTCAAACCTGCATTTTTGAGACCCAATAGTTTGGCGACTCTACTGGGGAGTTACTGAGAAAAATTTCCAGCCTATCCATTTATAGAGTTAGCAAAGTTTCATTTTTTTTTGGAGATTCCACTGGGGGTAGACCAAAGCAATCCATTTGATTTTCCTACTTTTGGAAAAGTAGATGGAAACTCTGTTTTGATTTGATATATAATACATGGATGTTGTGGAGCAGTAAAATTTTGTCAAGATGTTAGAAGCAGAAAGAAGACAACAGTCAATGAAAGATTTTGAAGAATTAGAACAACAAAGGTTATACTGGAAATGAAAAAAATGACAAGTGGAACAACGACTATTGTAGTTGGGAGCCGAATGTGTTCCAAATACATCACCAAATAGGCCATCATACATTGAGAATGAAGGCAAAAATACCAGGAGACCTTGGACACCACAGGGACCACATGATACAACTGAGAACTTTGACAATGGAGGTAATGTGCTCTATTCACATCATAACACTTATGCACCAAAGCCATTACATCAAATGAATATTCATCTTCCATTTCCTGAAAAAAGATTAATGATCTACCAAAACCCATATGGCCCTCCAAATTTTGTCTCAATTATTGATAAACCATTTAACTTTAGTAATGTCCAAGGCTACCCAAGTCCTTACCCCTTCAAACTGATAGAACTGTTAATGCATATCCCTAAATTTCATGGAGAATTGGATTAATCAGCTTATGAGCATATGGAACGATTCTAGAATTTCATTGTCAACTTTCAAATTTATTCAAAGGATGTCATTATGAAATGTTTTTCAAGATCTATAAGGGATAGTGCAAGGGAATGGTTTAAAAGTTTTCCTATGCAAAGTATATCTTCATGGGAGGATCTGAAAGAAATATTCTTGACCCAGTATGAGGACAAAGATGATGATTATTTACATAATCAAGAAGAAGATGATGATGTACATACTCAAAGCCAAGACTCCATTATAGAATCAGAATGTGGAATTTCCCCCTTCGATACATTTTTTGACATAAGGAAATATGGAGAGGATGAAAACTCTCTATACAACAGGATGGTAGACATCTGTATGCAATTACCTCCTTGTTATAGGCCTACAAGACCCACATTTGCTGCACAATTTCTAAAAGTATGGGAACCTGAATCAGTTTATTGGCCAGAATCATCAAAACAATGAGCCTTTGACGTAGTGAATAAATTTATTGACTCCATACTTGGGACAAGGTATGAGGACACTATCAGATATGAAGATGAATTTGCTGAGGACCAATCTTCCACCTTGGGAGATGATTACAATGTTGATGATCTTGTCAGTAACACACCATCTAGGGAACACATCAATAATGGTTCAGATGATATGGAGGGACAGCCAGATTGTGATCCAAATTGTGAAAATGAAGTTATGGATGTTGATCTACAATAGGGTGATTATCAAGAAGTTGGAGAAATAGCAGAAGATCTGGATGAAACATGTTCACTCAGCAGTGAGAAAGTTTCAGATTTATTGACTCTTGAATACCAGAGATGTGTGATGGCACTCTCAAATTTTGCAAATTTTAGAATCCTATTTCAAAATTTTGCTTCTGCACTTTCAGAAGTGCACTTGAAGAATCTGCTTTGGGGACCCACTTTGGAGGCTTGTATTTTAAATCCTATTGATTTTTGTGCAAAACCCATTTGCAGGCATATTCAATTGATATATGTGAATGTGCATGTCAATTTTCAGCTTCCCATGATGAGTTATGATAGAGTTTCAAAAAGTGAAGCTGGAGGGTTTTGACACTGTTCTGTTGTTTGCAGACGTTCAGTTCTACAAAGTTGCTTCCTATTTGAGATTGGATTTCACAACCAGTTGACTGTCTGGAGAAAATGAATGTTGTTTTGTGTTCTCCATACCTAAATGACCTCGGGTGTTAGTTTTTAGAGCCTCATGATCTGATTTGTTATTTTTAACAAGTCAAAACCAAATGTAGTTTGTTTTGTTTTGTATCTGCATTCCTGACAGCCTTTTTGAATGGTCAACTTTGATCATTAATAACTTTCGATCAGTGATGTTTCAAGCGAATTCCTTTTCCACACATGCTCAGGGTACCTAAATTATTTACTATGTTTGATGGCAGCTCACCAATTGTTGATTTGCTATTTTTACAAATTGGTAGTTGAATGAGTTTTAATTGGTTCAGAACAATTGTTGTTTCAGATAGGCCTGACTGAGCAACTTTTCCAATTAATATCTGGTTCCTCATGATCTGTTTCTCTGAGCCATCTTTTGCACTATACTCTTGGATCAAATGTCTAAATGCTTGCAATTTTTGGTGTCTCCCGGAGGTTGTTTGACTAGTTTCCTAGATTGATTCCTAAGGCAACTTGACCTATTTTGAGCATTTCGCAAAAGTGCCAGAAAATGGATTTTGATGAAAACCCAGTTCATGTTTTCACTTCCAGAACACTCTAAAGTTGTCTTAGAACAATTTGAACTCAAAACTTGTTTGAAAATGATTTTTTTTTTTAGCCGGACCCACATGGGGCTCGACATGCTTTTCATTATTACGATGTTGTAAATGTTGAGTTTGGTCAACTAGGATATGGGAATCCATCAATGGCAGTTCAAATGATTTCTAGCTTGCAATGCATCATGCAAGGCCCACTCTTGAGCATGGCACCCAAGCGTCAGAAATATATAAACTCCTTTCTAGCAAAGGACATGTGCTTTTCAATCAAATGGAAAAGGTGAACATCAACATTTTGTAGTTACATGGCAAGTTTGGAAAGAGTTCCAACTGAGCTTAAGATAGACATTGGGGTTGTATACATCTGTGAAAATCAGTTGAATGTATAGATGAAATTATTTTATTAAATCACCATTGTGAAGGCAGTGACTTGAGGCAATGAGGAGAAAAGCCACTATTATGAGACAAATTGCCTGAGATAGAGGCTCTGCTCTTTCTCCCTCAATATCAAATGTGAGATTATAACCAATATGTCACATGGAACAACTTTGGGGGGACATATTTCTTTTCCAAATGCAAATAAAATAGACATGAGGCAAGGAAATGTAATAGTGCAAGTCAAATGGCGTAGCCATGGGAAACTTGGTATCATTCCTAAGATTTTGAAATGGGATTTAAATGCCAACATTATATTGCACAGTCCTCTGCTAATGTGATCTCATGGAGTTCCATGATTGAGTGACACATAAAATGCATTTGTTGAAAAGGCCATGGAAACTTTTAAGTAACTTCTTTTGGCAGTTGTGTTGCTGCATTCTTTTCAACCTACATTTCCATCTTTCCAACCCGCACTAGCATGGAGTATGTTGATTCCAGGGGTGCGGATAGAAAAAGAATTGAGAGGCTTGCACACCAATGAAAGAAACAATAGAGAGCCCATGCTGGATGAGAGAGGCCGACAGGTCATGGATGGGCATGACTTGGAAATGGATGGGCGTGGCCAGTGAGTATGGGGTACACGCACTACAAAATGGGAATCCCACGCCATGTATGGTGAAAACCAAGAATAACTATGGTATGGTGTGTGAATAGCAAGGAAGACCTTGATAGAGGATGCTTGATGGTGTGAATGGCAGTCGAGCTCAGGAACGAGAAAGAAAAGGTGAAACAGAGGATAAGGATTGCTAGTGCATGGACAATTCTTGAGCAAACCTCATTAAAAATTATTTTCCATGCACAGTAGTTTAGGAAGGGTCTAGGTTTGCCAATACATGGACATTCCCAGAAGTTCCCTTTTTGAAAAATTTGTTTTCTTTCCATGTATAGTAGCTTAGGGTCATTTTCCATTCTCCATTTGCTCCATTTTCATATCCTTCACTTTTTCATTCCCTCTAGCTTCCATTGCCTTCATTTTTCATATCATTTGCTTGGTCTTCTCTCCCAAAGATATTCTAGATTCTTGTAGTGATTGCACAATCACTCATCCCCAATAGGAGCAACTGTTAGAACCAAAAATTTCCATAAACATTCCTAGGGTTTTCCTATTATTTTCCATAAAAAATCTATGAAAACACCCTAAGGTTTTCCCATTTTAGCCTAATATTTTCCTATCTTTCATAAAATTATTCATTTATTCCTCGTCCATGAAGCCAAAATGACTTATATATTCTACGGTTTCCTTAGTTTTAAAACCCTATAGGCTTCCACCATTTACTGCTATACCGCGGCCTTTTGCAAAGTGGCCTGCGATATCACGGTAGCAGTTGGGCATAGTCATGATGACTGTCACCGCTATACCACACATAGTCTTCCAACCAATTGTGATGGTGCAGTAAGAGTCGGTGAACAAATGGCAAGCGGTGATAACAGAGGGTGGCAGTTAGGATAGTTTACCGCGGCACCGCAGACAGTCTATAGGGAGACTACGGTGACCACGGTAATGGTTAGTGAGCAATGGAGGTAGAAGCCAGAGGATATATAGCAGTACCACACGTGGTTAAACCACAGACCACGGTGACAGTGGTGGATGGTGGCTCATGGTTAAGAAAGGCCACTGCGGTACCGTAACCGGATAGATCAGTGACCGCGGTGACTATGGTGAATGGTTGATAAGCAGCGAGGTAGCGAGGTGGCGGTTAGTGAATGGTTACCGCTACACCGTGGCTAGTTAGAATGAAGCCGGCAGTGGAGCGGTGAGCAAAAAGGTAGACCGTGACAGTCAGATCACAATACTGCTAGCTGTCATCAAGATGACCATGGTGACTATGGTAAATAGTGATGAAGTAGTTAATGCTAGACACTGCCATACCGCCGATAGAAAAAGTGAAAGCCATGGTAGAGCAGTGGAAGAATGATGGACTATGATAGTTAATACCATGCAACCACCAACAGTGTAAAAGAAAACCACAGTAATGCGGTGGGGGAAAAGAAAGCATGGAAAAGTCAATATCGCGACACCTCGTGAAGAAATAATGTTGACTGAGGTAAAGCGGTAAACATAAAGAAGAATTCACAACAATATTTTAATGAAATGTAAGGAGCGCTATGGCATAAAGTAAAAAATAAAGGCAAAATATAAAGTGAAATATTAAAAGGAAAACTATGCAAAAATATTTAATTTTCAGATAAGGCAATACAATTAAATATTTTAATTTCTGCTAACAATGCAAACAGTTGTAACTGGAATGTGAAGGTTCGTGACCCTTGGGATTCTAATGTATAAAAATGTGAGAAAATCTAAGAGTTAGAGCAGTAAGATAGTAGTAGTTAGACAGTAGGAGTTAGATTTTTTCTAGAAAATGGACTGGGGAACGTAAATTATGATAGAGCCTTTCCTGAAACAAAATTAATGGAGATAAATATTTTAATTGGTGATATTCTTTTGGTGTTCAGTTTTTGTGTTGTATAAACTCATATTCTTTATTTTGGTTGTCTACAACTCGAAGTCTTTTAATCATTTAAATCAGCATATCAAGTATATCTCTTATTTATCAAAGTGCACTCTCATTTTATGTGATTTAATTAACTGGTGTCTACAAGTCAGAACTAAATTTTTTTAGTAAGTTATAGTGGTTTTAAATTTTCTTTTGGATTGTTGAAGTAGAACCTGATTTTGAAACATTCCAGCACTGTTTATGTAAGTCATAGATTTAGTGAAGCTTTATGCCAGCCATAAAATTTTCAAAGTGCCTAACAACTAGAGTTAAGCCAATAAGAGGAAACACATATCATTTTCTACTTTTGAATCCATTTCCCATGTGGATAGAAGGCACTGATTTGCCACAACCCAAAGATTTAATTTCATATCAAACAATTTATTCAAAACCTTTCATTTGTGCAGTAGGAGTAGGAGTAGTTGTAGTGATTTTATATGTCCACTTCCCTTTGCCATTGTGGATAGATTGTTTCACCAGGAAGAACATTTCAATGTGCATCATTCATATAGGTTCACCCACCTTGGTCTAGCAGAACCTAAAGAGAAGAAGTTTCAATTACATCGATTGGACTTGTACGTTGGCCAAAAGTGTTGTGAGAGCTTGGAAACCTCTCGTGGTTCAAACTTGCATTTTTGAGACCCAAGAAGTGGGTTGTGCATAGGCCCATTCCTTACATAGATCTAGATCAACCATTTCTAGTTGAGAGATGGGGGATAGGACCTGAGGTTCGGCGTGGTGGTAGGGATAGAGATAGAGGAGGTCGAGGTGGAAGAGGTGGCAGTGATGGTGATAGAGGTGGAGGTGGGAGAGGAGGTCAACGGGGTCAATGAGGGAGGAGAGTTGGTCGAGGAGGTGGATTATCACCCATTCATGAGGAGGAGGGCAAGGGTGAGGATATACCCATGTTAGACATTGGTGGTGGAGGGGAGGCACAGATTGGAGTTGAGGATGTAGTTGAGGAGGCAATAGGGGAGGAGCATGAAAAGGAGGAGGCTGGGAGGGAGAATATAGAGATTGATGTCCTCATAGTTTTGGTAGGCTATGGCGAGGAGGAGGAGGAGGTGATGGGGGAACAGGAGAGGGAGCTCCGGGATAACATTGTGGAGGATTGGGATTTAGAGGTGGGAGAGAGACCACGACAAGATGAGGAGGCTCCCAAGGATAGTGTTGCAGATTTGCAGGCTCGAGTAGAGGCCTTGGAGGAGAGGGTGAGGGTAGTGACTGTAGAATGTGATGGTAGGTAGATGGAGAGAGAGTGCCTACCTGGATAGGGAGTAGGTAGTTATTAGGTGAGAGGAGATAGAGGGTAGATTCATTGAGTTGAGGGCCCTATGCACTAGACTAGCTATAGCCTTTTCTTGAGAGTTAGTCAGAGCTAGTAATCAAGAGAGATATTATTGAGATCTTTATGAGGCAGAGGTACTACCTAAGAGGAGAGCTCCCAGTTATTCATAGGCACATAGTGGTAGTTCCTAGATTAGGTCTCATAGCCGGATGCAGAGCACAGATGATGTGGTGGGTCCACCCATGACATGACCATATGGTAGGCCTCCTTTAGCATAGCGAGTATCCCATCGAAATTCACCCCTTTAGACTCTGCATGGGAGTAATGGGAGTACCAAACAACGATATTTTTATATTTTTAGACATATTTTGATCATAGAGCCTGTGAGCTCCTTTTAGATTGATACACTCTAACATTGTACTATGACACATATTATTTTGAGTGATATATATATCATTTTTGGCGGCATTTATATGATTTGCATTTGTTCTATATGATTATGCATCTTTCTACATGATTATGCAATTTTCTACATAATGTATGTACATGATATGATTTATGATGTTTAAATTATGATGTTTTATTTCCTATGATAATATGTTTATATGATGATATGTTTATTCTATGTGATGATGAATGCATAGTATTTACAAATGTCATAAATGCATTCCATGTTTATGAAAATGAGATGCAATGTGATTTTATTATTTATAATGCCATGTGAATGTATGCATAATATGTACACTTTGTGAATGGTAATTGCCTATATGTCATGATTACCTAGATGCAATGGATATTCATATTTTTGTATTATTTTGAAATGCAGCATAAATGTATGGTGTACTATATATAGACATATGACAATGTCTACATAATGGTTGTAAAATGTATGCATATGCAAATTACCTAATCATTTTGTGTATCATAGGATTCCGTCATTATGTAGGATAGAAGAAATGTTAGCACAAATTATTTGAAATGTTAATATTGACAAATGGGTATTAGTAGAATGTATAATATTCAATATTTTTCCAAGTACAAACTAAGCCTTGCATTAAATCATCATTGGGCAGGACATGACACAAATGGATAATACACACCATGATATGAGATAGACTAAGGTGTACAAAGTCATCCACCTACTAAAACAGGCAATCGCACACAAGGAGTGTCAAGACTCATACTAAGGGCCAAATTGCCCTAGTCTTTTTGTCAAGACAAACCACATGCAACAATAAAAGAAAAAGACACAGTTAGGATCCATCATTTCTCTTCTAAATCCTTCATGGGACATCCTTGAGGAACTAGTAGCCTGACTTGAAAACTAATTAAAAAGATCTTCTACAGACAACAATCAAAGAAAAAGAGTCTTGATACATCCTTGCTTCTGTAAATCCTTCATGGGACATCCTTGAAAAATCTAGTAACAAGACTCAAAGACAAAGCCAAATAAAAAGATAAGGCTAAATAAGCCATAAAAGTCAAAAATACAATAAAAATATTTTCCAAAATTTGATCTGTTGTTGTTTGTTTGATAAGTTGATTGTTTGATAAAGCCTTATGCCAGGGATGACACATATGGTATAAGAAATTGAGTCTGGTTTCGACTTTGTGACTATCTGTGTAAGGCATGACGAAGCCTAGTTTTAGAAAGCCATGTATTGTATACAACCTTGACTTTGATGTCATTGATGTGACAAGTTGCATAAGGCTATGATGAGTGATAATGTTTGTTGTCAAGGACACATCTTGTATAAGACATAAGTTTTATTGTTTTGGAAATTTGTTTGATTTGACTTGATGACATTGTTAACATATTTGGCTTGTTGATGCATGAATTGTCTTGGTGTTTTTACTGTTGTGTGTGTGTGATGATAGTGTATGACTTATGTTGATTGACATGATTTACCCTAAAGGACTGACCTAGTGTGGCCTCGGGGGCCCATTGATTGATGGCCTTTCCTACGTTATACACGTAGAGACCTTGTAGTTTGACTAACTTTGACTGATAGAAATGATTGAAAAATATGTACTTAACTTGATTATATGTGACATGTGTGATAGTGAATGTGATAAACCTTAATGGACTAACCTAGTGCATCCTCGGGGGCTCATCGATTGATGGCCTTGCCTATGTTATACACATAGAGACCTTGTAGTTTGATATGACCACTGACTTTGACATGTACACATAATGAGTCATGATTTGATGTGTGTGATATGTGACAAACCTAGAAATATGGACCTAATGCCTCAGGGGCACATCGTTAGATGGCCTTTCCTACGTCTAGTCCTAGAGGCAATGTAGTTTGACTATGTCTATGACTAACTTGACACAACTGACTCTGACTATTTTTTTTGCATTTTTGACATGTTTTGATTTTTTTGTTCTTTTTAAAGTTTTATGATGTTTTTTAGATTTTTTTTAGGACATTTTCTGATGTTTTTGGATATTTTGAAGACATTTTATGATGTTTGAAAAACAAGTGTAAGGTCCAAACAATGCAAGTCGAGGATTTTCCCCTAGTCGGGTATAAGACTTATAGGATGGAGTGGGGAGACAGAGTGGACTTGATGTCAATTGTTCCAAGTTATGGATAGGACAACCATTTATCATGGGTGATGGTGGAAAAGTCTAATTGGAATGATGGTAGATGAAGGAGCGAAGTCGACTACACATGGCACCTGTTTGCCAGGTTTTCACCATGGTACTTATCCAAAGCACCATTGAAGTGATTTTCACTATTGGACGAATTATTTTTCTTTACAATTTTATAGATTTTTTAAATTTTTTTGTTGTTACCAATATGCCTATCTACCAAGTTTTCATTAAAGTAACTATTTTTTTGGTATTTTGTTTTTTTTTGTATTTTGTAATTAAGACAAGGTTCCTAGAAGCTATGCATAGAACCTCTTCAAATGAATGCTATTGATAGCTGATAATAGTGGTTCTCCTTCAGGGGTAGAGAGTTGATATGCTCCTAATATAAAGGCTTATGTAACAATATAAGGCCCTAACCAGTTTGGTTCAAACTTGCCTAGATTTTCTCTTTCAACTTGATTCTTTGGGTTCTTCATTAACACCAAGTCACTAATGTCAAAGTGTTGATTCAATAAATTCTTGTTATAGCGACGACGTAGATGGTTTTGATATGCTTGAAGATGATCAAGTTAATTTTGTCTTCATTCATCTAGGAATTCTAATTCATGCAGTCTTGACACATGGTATTCTTCATCATCAATATGACCTTTCAGAGATATCCTTAGGGAACGAATTTCAACCTTAATAGGTAAGATAGCTTCATAACCAAATACCAAGGAGTATGGAGTGGCACCGGTGGGAGTACAAATGATTGTGTAGTAAGCCCATAAGGTGGGATTAAGATGTAAATGCTAGTCATGACCAACATCATTGATAGTCTTTTTGAGGATTTTGATGATTGTTTTGATAGATGCCTCTGCTTGGCCATTAACTTGTGGGTAATATGGAGTGGAAAAGTGGTGTTGGATATGAAATTCTTCATAGAGATGGAAGAATTTTTTGTTTTTAAATGGGTGGCCATTATTTGTAATGATGGATTGAGGAACACCATACCGACAAATTACGTAGTTTAAGTAAACTTGGAAATTTGTGTGTCAGTAATATAGGTCATAGGAATAGCCTCAATCCACTTGGTAAAGTATTCAGTTGCGGTTATAATGAACTTATGACCATTGAAAGATGGAGGATGTATCTTACCTATGAAATCAAGTCCCCATTGGGCAAAAGGCCATGGTGAAGTTATCGGTTGGAGCTCTTGTGCTGACACGTGTATCAAGTCTTTGTGTACCTGGCACTGTCGACATTTCTTGACGAAGACATATGAGTCCATTTCCATGGTAGGCCAATAATAGCCTAGTCTCATAATCTTCTTGGCTAAGGTTGGACTGCTAGAATTGGATCCACATATACCCTCGTTTACTGCATGTAAGGTTGCTTGTGCTTCTTCAATATCGAGACATCTCAACAAGGTATTATCTAAGGCAAGTCTATAAAGGGTATCTCTGATGATGGTATATTTGGAAGACTTATAGATAAATGTCCTACGTTGGTTATTCGAGATGTCTAAGTATAGATTTTTGGGCATGGAGGTAGTCATATATGTCCTTGTAGTAGGGAGAAGTAGGACCAACAATCACACACACAATCCCATAATCTAGGATTTCAAAGGCAGGGACCAAAAGTTGTTCGACCAAAAACTCAAATTTAGGCATGTTGTTAGGTATATCCAATAATGAACCAACATTTTCCATAACATTTGCTGCCTTGTTCTGAATGCGGGGTATTTGTTGAAAGCTAATGTTATCAAAATATTGCTTAAAGTTGTCTACCTTTTGCTTGTATGGGGAAAGTTTCTCATCTTTAGTTTCATACTCCTCATTAACTTGTTGGACTACCAGCTGAGAGTGTCCCTAAACATGTAAATGCTTAATCTTCCATTGGACTACCATTTTTAGTCCTGTTACAAGGGCTGCATATTCTGCTATTTTATTTGTGCAAGGAAAATAAATTTTGAATGACTTAGGAATAGTGTCGCCTTGTGGTGTAACAAATAATATACCTTCTCCTAAACCATGATTAGTGTGGGGCCCATCAAAGTATAACTTCCATGTGGTTATTTTATCAATAGTGAAGATGAAATCATCAAAAAAATATGCAACTAGAGGATGTTGAACCTTAATTGGTGCATTTTCCAATTGATCAATAATGACTTGCCCTTTTATATCTTTTCTTTCCACATACTGGATGTCATATTCACTAAGTATCATTACCCATTCAGCCAATAGACCTGTTAGTGCTACTTTACTTAGGAGATATTTCAAAGGATCGATCTTTGCAACTAGCATGGTTTGGTGATTTAGCATATAGTGCCTAAGTTTTTGAGTAGCAAAAACTACTACAAGACACGCACTCTCTATGTGACTTTAGTTTAGCTCATATCCCGCAAAAGTATGACTGATATAGTACATTGCTCTTTCATGACCTTCATTATCATTTTGTGCAAATAAGGCTCCTACTACTTATTGTGTTGCTGAAATATAGAGTATCAAAGGGTGGGTATTTGTAGGTGGAATTAGCACAGGTGGTTTAAGTAGGTAATCCTTGATCTTCTGAAAATCTTCTTGGCATTTTTCTGTCCATACAAATGGTACCCCCTTTTTGAGTAGGTGTTGGAATGGATGTATCTTTTCTGCTAACTATACTATGAAGCGTCTGATAGACTATAGTCTCCCTTGTAATGTTCTTAGCTGATTGATGTTGGCTAGTGGAGGCATGTCTATTATAGCCTTTATTTTTTCTAGGTCTACTTCAATAGCTCATCTAGAAATGATGTATCCTAGAAGTTTTCCTGATTTGACGTCAAAGACACATTATTTGGATTTAGCCTTACTTTGTAATTTTCTACTCTTTGAAATATTTTATCTAGGAATTGCAAGTGATTAGCTATTGTCAATGACTTGGCAATCAGATTGTCCACATAATCCTCCATGAGATTATGTACAAGGTCATGGAATATAGTTGTCATGGCATGTTGGTATGTAGCTCCAACACTTTTGAGCCCAAAAAGCATGAAATTCCAATAATATGTTCCCCATGGACATGTAAAAGTTTTTTTGTGTTAGTCCTTAGGTGCAATCTTGATTTGATTATAACCAGAGAAACCATCCATGAGGGATAGCATCTCATATCCTGTTGTAAGGTCCACTATCATGTCAATGTTTTGGAAAAGGGAAGTCATCCTTAAGACATGCCTTGTTGATATCTCTGAAGTCTATACAAATGAAGATGCCCCCAAATAGTTTAGTCACTTGCACAAGATTAGAAAACCATTCTTCAGAGTCTATTGATCTGATGAATCTGACATCCAATAGTTTCTTAAGTTCAACTTTGACTAGTAGAGTGATTTGTGGATGCATTTTTCTTAAATTTTTCTTGATGGGCTTAACACCTGGTTGTAATGGTAGATGATGCAATATAAGGTATGGATCCAGCCCAAGCATTTTGGCATATGACCATGCAAATTTTATCTATCTTTTTGTAAAGAAGTCCTGAAACACTAGTTGCTTTGTCTCTGTCAAAGATGCGGCAAAATAAATTACTTGAGGATTTTCTTTAGTGTTTATGTTGATCTTGACAGATTCTTCAACTAACATTGGTGAATTTTCCTAAGAAACTTGGAGAATGTTGAAACCTCCATCCTTGGGTGGCTTAGAGAGGTTTTCGCCCTTGGATGCATCCTTTATTTTTACTATTTCTTCGTCCAAAGGCAACTTTCGGTTTTCACCTAGGGACTTGTAATTTTCATTGTTTTTATTGTTCTTCTTTTTTATTTCATTTTTGCGGCTGGAGGTGTGAATAGACTCCCCTAAATATGCCATGTTATTCAACTATATGGTAAAACTAGCTTTATGATCACCTCTAGGTATGCATTCTCGTAGTCCCATGAACTCAACTATCGCTTCATCGTTCTCGAATATGTCTAAGATGGATGTGCCTTGTTGATCCCAATCGATAAGTTGGGGATATACAAGGGGCATGCCATCATCAAAGTTATCAAATGTGGAGGTTAACAAGGTAAGGATAGATTGGTTGACATGGTCACATAATTTTTGGACTAACTCCTTTTTATTCCTTTTCCTAGGGACAAGTAAACTCTGATTTGGGACCACTGTTAGGGCTAGGTCATCAGAATATGGTTCATTAGGGGCCCAAGAGGAAGGATCAAGGGTTTCCCAATAATAAAGCTTAAGCCATTCTTCTTTTGACAAGGATTTTTTAGGATGAGACTCAGTTGATTTTGGCGAGGTATTTAACATTTGGTCCAGTTCCCCAAATAACTTATCTAGGTCCATTATGCTAGTGGAGGAAAGGGAATCCCATTCATATTCATTTGAGTCAGGTGAGTCATAGTAGAATGGGTCAAATGGTTCATGGGATATCTCAATGTCTTTAGAAGCACTTACTTCCTCTTGTGATGGTAACGAAGTACTAGGAATGCCAATTCTAACCAGTTGAAACCCTAGCCCTAAGACTTTTGGTCATTGTGAAACAATAATTGGCATAGTCCTTCCATTTTGATGTAGTCCTAATCCACTATGTTTATCGTATCCTTTCCTTTGCATTATTATGAAGCCTTTTCTATATTGATCTTTAGATATTTGAATAGACAGTGGAGGGTTTTCATTGTCTTCATTATACAACCAGGAGGTGACATCCTCTTGGTCCAAAAATTCTTTACTTAACTCTCCCCATTTTGTGAATGTCATCATAGGAGGGACATGTATTGTGATAATTGACTGCTTCCTATCTGTTGTGGGTAAACCATATGACTTAGGAGGAACCAACTGACTAACACAATAGGATGCTTTCATGTGATATTCTCGAAAACCCTTATCTTTGATCTCAACCTTAGGAGTGGATGATGGTGGTTGTGATAAAATGGAATTGGAAAGAGTTGATGGATCAACATTTAGGGACAAGGTGGAGGATGAAGCCTCTTGATTAACTTGCACCTGTCATTGTGGTATTTCACGTAGACTTGTGCAATATTGGAAAGGATCTAGATCACCATTGATTGTGATCTTTGTGCCATTGTACGAGAAATTAAGACACTGATGGAAAGTGCAAGGTACAAATTTTATAGCGTGTATCCAAGGTCTACCCATTAAAACATTATAGGGAAGGGTGAGATCCAAGACTTGGAAACTAGTGTCCATAACTACAAGGCCAATTCTGATAGGGAGTGTTACAAATCGTTTAGATGATCTTTCCTCGTCATTGTATGCATTAATGGCTATACTCTTAGTGGTGTCCACACATGCTTCTAAGAAACTTAATGCCTTACTCAATTTCAAGGTACAAAGATTTAACCCTGCTCCTTCGTCTACCAAAACTCATCTCAATTTGGTTTGATGGAAAAGAACTTCAAGGTGTAGTGGGTTGTTATGGTTGGTCTTCTTGGTTGAATAATCTTGTTGAGAGAAGGTTTCATGATGAGAATTTGTTAAATATCCTACCATTTCTTCAAAATGATTGACATCTAAGTTGGTGGGGATAGTTGTGCTTTGTAAGGTTTTGTCTAGAATGGCTTGATGATCAGGTGATAGGGTCAACAGTTCTAAGATGGATATTTGTGTTGGGGTATTCCCCAACTGGTCAAGTAAATTATACTTAGGCTTGGAAGACTGTGGTGGTGGCTCTGATGAAGGACCTAGAAGGGTTATCTTAGTTCTATGTGTATTGACAACACATTTAGGGTGCTTCTTTATGGTAATGGTATGAATATTTTCATTAGCAGCTCAGATGTGATTTATGATTGTACCCTTGTCATAGTCATACTTGGTATTTGCATATTTAGCTGAGACATTAGTCTTAGTTCCCGAACTGGGGGCCTTTCCTTTCCCATGATCATGTTATGGATCTGTGAAGACCTTGTGATCACTATTTTTTGGTATGTTTTTGCCCATTGACTTCTATAGTTCCATCTTCAACAAAATCATGTATGATGATCTCTAGTTAGCATTGTTGTAAGTTATGTCCCTTTGTTTGATGGTATTCACAATAGGCGTTATCATCCCACCATGAGGGTTTAAATTGTCCAGGATCATACTGTTCTGGCTCTAGAGGTTGTATGAGTTTATGTTTAATTAGTTCTTTGTAAATTGTCTTGATTGGTTCCCCCAAGGGAATAAAATCAAGTTTTGGAAATCTCCTCTATGGTCATTGTTGTTGTGAGTTTTAGATAAATTTAGTGGTTTGATCAACATAGTTAAGCATGTCATGAGAGGGGTTTTAACCTCTAAGTGTGATGAAAGGTCCTATGTGTAGGGTCTTAGCATCAATAATACCATCATTAGTTACATTTTTGTTTTTGGACCAAAATTTGTTTCTATCATTGGGATCATTTTTGGTGTTGAATAACTAGATTCCTACTTGGTGTCTTAATTTCCCCTTTGTCAATGAGGGATTTCTCAAGTATTATGCCTTTTTGCATGAAGTCCAAAAAAGAGGTACAACAATGTACTCGTAAGTCACTTCGCATTTTTGGATGAAGATTTTCAAGGAATATTGTGACTTTTTGTTTCTTTGGTATCTTAATAGAATAGTGACTAGCTAAACTCCTCCATCTCGAGAAGAAAGTGGTGAAGTTTTCTTTTTCTTCTTGCATGGTGTGGCACAAGGTAGCTATCGTGATTTCATTGTCTATGTTGAAGGAAAAGTGTTCCACAAAATTTCTCAGCTAATTTGCCTCATGATCTTATGTCGTATGGAAGTTTAGAGAACCATTCCAATGCTATCCTGGCAAGGGTTCATAGGAAAAGTCTCATAAGGTATTTTGGGTCATACGAGATGTCCATGCATGTTGTGGAAATTTCTCTGATGTGTTCCAGAGGATTCCTCTTCCCATTATACTGAGGAAAATTTGGTATAATGTATCTGTGTGGGAAGGGTGTCATGTGTAGTGCTTTTTCAAAAGGACATGGACATTAATCTTGCACTAAAATGGTTTATTTTTCTAACATTGACATATTGTCCATTTTTTGTTGGAGAGCTTGCATTTGATTTTGTAGAACATCTACTTGTGTTAAAGACATGTTGGTTGCATTGTTTGGTTCAATGTAAGTGTTCTGAAATGAAATATTCTGCGATGGATTTTGATTTGGTGTGGGAATATGTCCTGACATATTGTTTTGTGATAGATTCTGATTTGGCATAGGAATATGTCCAATTGGTATTGTCCCTATTTGTGGAATGATAGTATTGGTTCTAATTTGTGGTATAGCCTGTGTCATGTTTACACCAATTTTGGGTCTTTTACTTCCGATGTTTGTAGAAAAGGGGTTTGATGAGGATGCTCCTTTAGTAAATTCGAGGCCCTATGTTATACAAAATGGTGTTGTATGCATAGTTGAGGCAATTTGAGTAGGTATGCCAGATGGTATGGTTGCATTAATTTGAGGAATATAGACACTCGATGTCATGGTTTGTGTCACTTGGGTAGATGAAGTTTTCAGTGTATGGATGTCAAATCCAAGAGGTAGCATGACACCTTCTACTAGCATATTTCCTAGGTATCTCTAGGGGTATTGTGCTAAACATTCATCTACAAAGGATGCAAATTTGGGATCTTGGATAGCGGCGTCTATGTCTTCTACTTAAATTTGTTTGTGTGTGTCTCTAGTGACAATTTTTTCAAGCAAGGTTTTGTGAGGTCTCGTTGATCTTGATCGTATGTTCGAGAAGGGATTGATGAAATCCTATGGGTCAACCATTTCTCTACATTTCTTTTTAGACCTTGTTTTGACCATGAAAAATGTTGCTCAATATGGGGCAATGAAAAACTATGTCTAAAATGATATGACTTAGTTTATGTTTTTTTTGGTATTTTCTGATATAATGAATGAATGTTGCTATTTTTTTGGTATTTTCTTGGAAAATAAAGGATGTCTTAAATGATGATAAGCTAGGATGACAATATGCCAAATTCTAAAGTAGTTGTCTCTAAATGATTCTAAGAGGAGGTTACCTACCACCTATAGCTTAACTAGGGCTACAATTTAACTTTGTCAAGGAACTTGATGTAGAACTAGGGCCAAATGATAAGGTGAACTCCCAAAATAGATTGATGGGTTGGAAGGATTCACAAGTAGGACAAAAGATATTGTTGAAACGTGAGTGGGTTCAATGACAATGATTGATGAAGCATGGGTTTGTCCAAAGTGTGGAAATTTGGCCTATTCTGAGATATGAAAAATCCTAATATGCAACTAAGTTTCATAAATGGATGCCTTCAATAAAACTAAATGACACCTAAAATATGGAAAAGAAAAATTTTGAGCAATTTTCTAGTTTCTAACCAAGGCTGACTGTGAAAAATAGAGATTAAGATGACTGTTTGGTTTCAGACTATGATAGTGAATTCTAGTGTTTTTGTTGACAAGAAAATGCGGTTCACTATTATAGATGCATCATAGGATTTATCAAATGCAATTTTTTATGTCAAAAGCATTTTTCTACTAAATTAAGTCTCGATTTGATGACAGACAAATGTGACTCCCTATAATAGATGCAGCTAAGGTTTTAACAAATGCAACTCATAATGACACATGCGACTTAGAAATTTTTGGTGAATGACAGTTGACTAGGGTTAGATAGTTGTGAGTTTTTGGTTAACAAATGCGACTCAGGTTATCCGATGTGGCTTTCTATTTAGCAAATGTGACTTGGTTTGATACATGCAGTTTTCTGATGAACTGGGTTTTCAACTGACTCTATTTCGTGATCAAATTTTGGCAAATATAAAGAATCTAAGAAAAAAATGTTTTGGTTTGACAATCATGAACGTGTATATTTTCAGAAAACATGTACAATCCTAAGGCTGGTAAAGACAATACTTGTTGAATTCTCACTTGGGTTTCCCTAGCTATGCTTATTCAAAGCAGATGACTAGAAGCTTGACCACACTGGCTCCCCCATACACAACACACACTTCTCGGATCATCCAAGCTTTAGTTCCCATGACTCTCCCATGGGGAAATTTTCATCTCTATTATTGAACCATAAGATTGTGAGATGGCTTCAGAGGTCCAACTTCTTGCACCTACAAATAGAAGGTTTTTGGTTTAAACTAAAACAAGTTGGCGAATTAGAATGGGCACCCATTTAGAAGGCCACACGAGAGGCAATATCATCCCAATTTGTAGAGGTTACACTCTACAGGTTTTGACGCACCACTAGGGTACTAGGGGAATCAAATGCTTGTCCGTAGGAGCTCCTATAATGCAGAGTTTTCCTCAACATTAAAATTTCTATACTGGTTGGGAGTAGCTTGGCAAAAAATCTCATCACCAGTTTGAGTCACCTTGGTTACTCTTAATGACCAAAGCAGGCCCAAATTCTAGAGTCAATAATAGTTTCTCTTACACCTAGGATCACATGAATGCGCAAGGGGAGAGGATAGTTTTGTTACCAAATAGAGATCTAATCTAACATAAAAAATCACATAAGACACTGGTTTATTTTAAATCCCAAATGACAATTATCTATCTACTCAAGCAATTTGTTCCTTTAAAAAAAAAATTATCTTTGAATCTGGTCCTACAAACAAACCGTTAGTAGTTTATTTGTCTTTCTTTGTCAAAGGTTCTACAAAACATGGATTAGTAGTGTAGACATGGAAAATATGCCGACACACTTGATCCTGATTACTAATGTCATTTCTTCCTGAATCATCTTCTTAACTTGTCATCACTTTGCATCCCTTAATTGAATAAATTATGATTTATTTGATTAAGTCATTCTCTCTTGTTAATTGAATTAATCAATATGATTTAATTAACCCTATGTCTCTATTTGATTAAATAATTCATTTTATTTAATTAAATCCCTAAAGTCCTCTAATCAAATTGAATAAATTAAATATTATTTGATTTAATCTAACATTATCCCCTTTGGTTAAATAAATTAAAACATTTAATTAAACCTTTCCTCTCAATTCTGATTTAAATCAAATTTAAGTCTAAATTGTCACATCTCCTAAATTATTCATTAAATTAATCAAACTTTGATTAATTTAATCTTAATCCATGTCACATCCTCTAGAGAATGCAACTTGCACAATAAATCAATTACTTTGATTTATTAAATTGCCTATTTTCTCTCAAAATGAAATAAAGGAGGAATATTCTTTCAAATTTGAATTCAAAATACAAGTGGATTTGTACTTCCAACAAAGTATTCACTCCTCTTATAGGTCCTTGTGCATTGATCCAAGTGGCATTTATTTCATTCATTTTTCCCTCTCACATGTCATTTCCTCAATTTCAAATTCCACCTAATGGCATTTATCATGCACATTGACCAAAATGTGCACAACCTTCAACCATTCACATCTTGACAAGTGAAACTTGGCCATTGGATGTTGAATGATCCCACATTGCTCAATTTCACTCTTTCTTCCAATTAGGAAATCTATAAATGAGAGACTCTTCCTCTCATTCAATCATCCACAATTTGAGAAAAGTTACTCTCTTTACATTGACATAAAATTTGGCCTATTTCCTAGCAATTGTTCATCATTTTCATGATTTCATAGCAAGGTTATGCCAAAATATCATCAAGGAGATGCAATCATCTACAAATCACCAACATTGCAACAAAGGAGTTGGGAAAGGGCCAATTTCGACGCACCAATTGGCACCAATTCCCCCATGGGTTCAAGAGTTTGCTTGCTTAATTAGGATTTCACTTATCTTTCCATGTTTTGTTTCTCCATTTTCCTATTTTGAGCATTGTAAATGGATTTCATGAGGAATCCTTGTTTTATCTTGCATATGAACCTAACTATGTGTTTGTTTGTTGTGTTTGTGCAGGTATAGGATTGGGGTTCACAAGTAGTTTTTCATTTCTTTGTCTTTGTCAATTGTCCTACATAAAGGTTTTCAAATGCTTGTCTTCTATTAATTGACCTGCAAACACTATATTAACTCCTCTAAAACACACTGAAACATGAAATTAGTTCCAAAAAAAGCTAAAAGTTAAAACGAAAATACTTACTTCGGAAAAAGTTTACTAGTCAGATGCATCTCATAACAAAGCATATGCATCACAAAATAGCAGATGGGTCACATAATATCATATGTGTCTCAAAAAATTAGTTGTGTCGATTCATATTACACATGCATTGCTCCGTACCTGTAGTTACAAAAAAAAATTAAAACAAAGACTTCTACGGATTTGAAGACGATGTCTTCACGTCGGGTTCACCAAATAAAATGTTAGAATTAAAGCTACAAACAAGATTAATCTAATACAAGCATGAACTAATCTAATCCTACGTTAACAACAAAGAACAAGGAAAACTATGAAAGCATAAATACAAGAACAATATCGCTAAATATCTATATAAATCCTTGAATGACTTCAATTGCACTTCTCCATTTTTCCATTGTATTATAATTGCCCTCAGATTTCTGAAGTATGAAAGTATGGCCTATTGACTATTGACTTAGGAAAATATCAAAGATTAAATAAAGATTCCTAAAGTATATAGATTTTGGGAGGAGGAATAATGATCAATGTTAGGTTAATTAATAGAAAATTGGTTTTCGAATGATCGGCTCAAATTCAAAACATAGATCGACAATTGGGATTAATCAATTCCATGTGATAGAGTTATGTTTAGTTAATAACGTGAGTGAGAAATTATACATGACGAAGATTAAAGTAAATAATAATTTAATCTTGTGTTAAGATTGTTCAAAAATTAGAAGAATAAAGATTGTATGTGAAAGATAAAGAAGAAACATTGTGTTCAAATGCATAAGTGAATTAATTAATTAAATAAAGTTATTTAATTAATAATAGTTTGCACATAGAAGAATAAGACTAACTAATTAAAGTAGAAGGTATGTTTATTAGGAATAACTCAGTAGATAACCGACTAATGAATAATTAGATAACCAATCAATTATCTAATCATAGAGGAATATTCGAGGAATAATTAATTTTATGAATTAAATGATTATTTAATTCAACATTCGAAATTCAGAGATTAAATTAAATAAAAGATTTATTTAATTAATTGTTGAAAAGGTTAAAGAATAATTAAATAATTCAAAATGAATATTTAATTATAGTCGGAAATGTGATAAAGGCTAATTTAAATAACAATTTATTTAATTAATCATGATTGAAATATAGGTCATAATGAATTAATTAAATAATTAAGGTTATTTAATTAATAGAGGATAGGTGACTTTAGAAAATATTTAAATAATTAACATTATTTAATCATGACCAAGAACATTAGAAATATGTCAAAAATGGTGTCACAGGCCTAGACCAATTTTTTAGTGTCTACAAAATCAATTCTATATTTTGCTTCATAGGTATTTTCGTAGATCCAGATCTAGAAATCAATTTTGGAGAAAAGAGTAGGTGTTGAAATGTAGATCTGAACTTTGAATTCCTAAAAAAGCAGAATGATATTTATTCACCAAAAGTGGCAAATGAGTCCCCCTACAGGTGTTTTCAAGGTTTTTGCAGATTTAGATACCCTTTTTCCATAAACCTATTCCTGTGTAGAAACCCAAATCTGGGACTGATTTGCCCAGACTGGCATGAGTCCTAGTAGGACAAAATTTTAGGATTTTTAGTGTTTCAAATCTTATTCCTACTTCCTTTAGGTTTCCAGGTGCACAGTTTTGAGATCCCACCTTGTTCTACTTTTCGTGCACTTTTAGGCCATTTAGTGAAGCATTGCATCATATTAGGGTTAAACATGACATCTTACATTTTATCTTGCATTGCATTTGTCTTTCCATGCCCTAGCTTGGTGGTGAACCCCTCATTATTTTACAATCATCCCCTAGGATAGCCCTATTGCAAGGTCTCTTTGTCCTTTCCATTGAGATCTTGAGGGTTATCCTTGAATGAAAGAGAGTGAAGATTGTTATTCTATCTCCCAAGCATAGAATCCATACAATTTTCCACCTTTCAATTAGAATGAAAGAAAGCTTCAGGTTTCTTAATTAATTTTAGTCTCAATTTTCGCGAGGAAATTTGATTTGGAACTTCAATCATTTCACTTTATCATTTAAATGTGATCTTTATCTATTGTTGAATGTTGGAAAATAAGGGTTTTTGAGGTTATTGAATGAAATTAGAGGGGTATTGTTGGGAGAAAAATTATGGACTATTTATTTTCTTGTAGATAAATGTGGGGGCTTTCATTTTCAAAGTTTTTAGTTGAAAAAGCATTGGTTTGATGGTTCACATAATTTTCAAAAAGAGGTATACCATGAGTTTGAGTGCAACTTCATAGTTGTTTCAATTTAAATTTATGGGTTGTTATACCTATCTCTTATTTTTGGTGTCTTGAGGTAGTTGTCTCGCATCAATTTACTACAAAGTGGGGTATCTAATCTTATTCTAAAATGCCTTTTGATCTAATCAATGCAAGTACAACTTTTCAGAGAGCCATGAATATGGCATTTCAAGGTGTGTTCAGACATTTTGTTTTGGTCTACTTGGATGATATCACAGTTTTTCTAAACATGAAAGAGACCATTTTAGCCACCTTGAGTAGTTATTTGAGAAAGAAAGGAATATGGTATTTCCTTAAATCCAAATAAATGTGTCTTTGCCATTGATCAAGGCAAATTACTTGGACACATTATTTCAAAGGATTTATTGGTCATTGATCCTACAAGGTTAAAATATATTTTAGCAATCCCACTTCCCAGTCAAAAGAAGGGATTATAGAGTTTCTTGGGCACAATTAACTTTGTGAGGAGGTTCATTCTAAATATTGATACTTTGGAAAGCCCCTTACCTCTATGTTTAAGAAAAACATGGTCTTGAAATGGACCAAAGAAGGAAAGGATAGCTTTGAGGCTATCAAACAACAAATTGCTTAGGCTCCTACCCTTGGCAGTTCTAATTATGAAAAGGATTTTATTTTTTATATTGTTGGAGGTGAAGAAAGTATATCAGTTGTCCTAACCTAGCTAAATAAATAAAATATAGAATAACCCATTGTTTTATTTAGTGGGGGGATTAAATATTATGAGGTTAAGTAAATATATGTTGAAAAGAAAGCTCCTACTTTTGTTAAGGTATTAAAAAATTTAGACACATGTTGTCTAACAACCAAATATAGCTAATGGTGAGTCATGTACACATTAAATAGTTCTTGTTAAGTAGAAATATCAATGAAAAAAGGTTTGGATGGATGACCAAGGTGATGGAGTGTGATGTTGACATCAAAAATCACCAAGCTAGTGAGAGGAAAAGTGTTGTTTGAGAAACTTGTCTCAACACTTGAGACTCCTTTAGAGGCTTTCTTTGTGTTATAAAAACAACAAGCACCCAAGATTTATGCTCATAGTATTTGGGTGAATGATATGACTACCTTTTTGCAGGAACATCGGTATCCTCTAGGTCTAGACAAGACCAAGAGAAGAAACTTTGTATTACAATCCATTCCCTATGACATAGTGGATGGCATATTTTTCAAAAATTATTTTAATGGTGTCTTATTAAGATGCATAGAAGTAGATCGGGTCATCGGAATGGTGAAAGAATTCCATGATGGCTCTTTAGGTGGCCATTGTTTTGTAGGGACTACTATTGGAAAGATCATGAGGGGTGATAATTATTGGCCAACCTTGTTCAATCATGCTCATAAATGGGTGAGAAGTTTCAAGAAGTGTTCTTTCTTTTTTGGAAAGAAAAGGGACCTCCTTCTGCATCCTATTTAGGTTGATCATCCATTTACATAGCGGTGTTTGGATTTTATCAACATGATAAATCCACCATCAAGTGTTGCTCATAAATGGATTTATATAGCCATAAACTATTTCAATAGGTGGATAGAGGAAATTTCCTTGAGGGATTCCATTGATTCTTTAGTTTTGGAATTCCTCGATGGAATTGTTACAAGATTTGGCACTCCTTCTACCATCATTTCAGGTAATGCTAAGGCTTTTAATAGTTCTTATATCCTTTATTAGGAAATTAGGCATGTAATTTACTTGAAGACCTCATCTAATTATTACCCATAGGGTAATGGCCTCTCTAAGTCTTTTAACAAAAGTATCATCAAAATTATCAAGAGGACCATTGAGGATAATCAAAGAGTCTAACATAGAAAATTTAGGACAGCCCTTTAGGCTGATAGAATTACTCCTAAAAGAGAAATTTGTAACTCTCCTTTCATGCTAGTTTATGGAAGGTAGACAAAGTTTCCATTATAATTGGAGTTGCCTTCCCTTGAGTTGACACATCAACTAGAACTAGAAGAAAATGATGTTATGATAGTAAGGTTGGTCGAGCTTTTAGAACTAGAGGTACAAGGAAAAAATCTATGCAAGTCAGAGAGGCACATCAAACATAGGTCAAAAGAGTTTTTGATAAAAAGAAGTCCATGGGGTGTTTCAAGAAGGAGATCTAGTGCCGAAATTTGATGATGAAAAAGCCAAAGATGGAAGACATTCCAAATTTGATGCTTTTTGGAGCTGTCTATATGTCATCACTAACTGCAAAGAGGCTAATGCATTCCATATTTCTAGGTTAGATGGTGAGGTTCTTCCAATCTTATTTAATTAGATTAATCTCAAACCTTATTTTTGTTGATTTTTTATTTTCATGTACATATTATAAATATCTTGTTTTTCATGAAGTACTTTTTCACACCCTGCATTCTCCTTAAGGGAATGTATTTTCTAGTTTTCTTTCTTTTCTCTAAGTGCAGGCCTACATATGTTTGTTTTTCCCTTGGGAGGCCCATTTTTGTAAATATTCTTCATGAATATATTCCTAATGGATTGATAAGGCCCCTAGATGCCATGATTAGCAAGTAATCATCTCACAAAAATTGCCAAAAATGTTGAAATTTCATGCTACCCTTTGATAACCCATTATTGATAACCAATTTGAGAGATCCTACATGGGACATCTTGCATAAATTCTCCTTCAAAAAAATTGGCTAAGTCCTAAATTTTTAGGCTTTCAGTTTTTCGCTTCCCTTCATACTTGCATGCCTTCTCCTTCCTGTTTGCCTTCCATTTTTTGCTAAGTATTTCTAGTTTCAGCCATTTAACTTACCCTTTAACCCTTACCAATTTCATTTGGTAAGCCTCAAGACTTACCCCCAATCATGAAATTTTGAAGGATGATTTTGAAGAATTTTCTAAGTCTTTACCTTTCAGACTTTAGGGATGAAGCTTCCATCTTATCACTCTCCACCATTCAGTTCTAATAAGCCATAAGCCTACCATCTAAGTTTTAAAGCATAATCAAAGACATTTCAAGATTTTTCCATGTCTTGGTTTGTTATACTTTAGGGTTTGGTATTACCTCTTACCACTTTCCATCCTTTTAGCATAGGAAGTAGACATCCCTCCTGATCCGTGATCCCCGAAATGCCCTTTTACCTTAGCTTTTTCTTATGTTCGAATGTTGACTTGCTACTACCCATTTCTGGTCCCTTAATGAAAAACTCATGCCATTAACACTATGTTTTGACCAACCCCAACATGTTATTATTACTTGTCATACCCCATTTGAAATATTTGGCTAAGTCTCGAGGTCGTCAGTCTTTTCGTAAATATGCAAAACTTTATCCATCACCACAACATATCACACATGGTTCATCTTTGTAATTTTCTAAAGTGTTTCGATGTTTATAAATGTTGTCTTAACCTTTGAAAGCCTTCTCTAAGTGAAGTTGAGTCATTTTGGAGTTTTTCTCAAGTTTGGAAACTTGCATCGGTCTCTCATAAAGTTATCTAAACTTTCTCTTTCTCTGCTTGATGATGGTAAAAGTGATAAAGATAAAGGGTTTTCAGTGTTTCATATTGGTTTCAAAACCCCTGATGGTTGTCGATAAGGTTATTAAAAGTTGTAGAGGAGAGGACCACCACACTAAGGTTCCAGGTCACAGAGAGTCAAGAGAGGAAGGTTTCCCTAGTGTACCTTATATTGGACAAATGTTTTAGGTCAAGGAAGAGCACTCTCAAGTGCTTCTACTACTCTACTGACTTGAGAGTTTCAAAGGGGATAAACAAGCAATATTTTAGAACCCCTACTATAGCTTGGATAAATCTCTGCTAGAGGACAACAAAGAAGGTCAAGGACGAAAGTGTGTTGTACTAGCATCTCACTAGGGTGCTGGAATCCATACGGCTAGAGAGTACAAAAGTATAGTAGAAGGTACAAAAACCTACTAACGGATTAGTGGTTGAGGTTTCAAGTACTAAGATGATAACTAATAGAATGAAAAAATATACTAGAAAGATGGTATAGAAGATGACAAAGATGAAGGTGATGAAGATTAACTCATGATGAGTCCAGTTCTCCAACAAGTTGCATATGAAAATGTACCTACACACAACCAAGAGAGGAAAAATGTTGGGGCTATATAGGGGTTTGCCATAGTTAAACCCCCACTTTGGTGTTTTCACCTCCACGAATATCCAGATAGATTGAGAGATAGAAATAGAATAAAGGAAACAATGCTATAATTGAAATAAAATTGAATACTACAAGAGACACAAAGCTACACAAATCCAACAACAAAGTAAAACAAAGTGTTACCACCCTCGACCAAAGGCACTCACGGCCAATGAGAGAGGAATGTAAGCCCACAACAATGGTATAGTCGATGCAGTTGTACAATGCCAAAAGTAGCCTCACTATGCACCAAGTTGCAGCTTTTGTGGTAAAATGTGTGGGATGTTGTGATGTTGTAAATGTGAAGCTAGTGGTGAAACAAGTAGGTAAAATGTATGAAGATGGAAAAATTGGTGTGTAGAAGCTCAAGAATTGCCAAAGAGATGTGTAGAAGATTAATTCCATGATAAAGATATCCATTTGAAGATGAAAATGGAGGGAAAGAGACATTCAAAGGTCAGTAGGAAGGCATAGGGGCATTACATTTCCTCACTAATGGAGAATGTATTTCCTATACAAATTCCAGAGTTAGGAATCCTATTAGGATGGCAACATGTCATGCAAAAATTTGCACATAGTGTGCACGTCTTTGATAGAAATTTCCCCATTGACACTAAAAATAAGTGCCAAGTGGATGGGGTTCAAAATGAAGATGTGGAATTACTTAGTCAAAAAAAAATTATATGGTGGAGGATGTGCAAGGGGAATTTGCGAGAGGGGTGAAAATTGACTCCTATACATTTTTCCCCCACTTTAGTGAGAATGAGTTCCAAAGAGTGTTTGGTAAAGTAGATTAAAGAGTTTAGAAACATATACATGAACCATTGAGGAAGTAGACCATAATTTGCTTAACTTGAAATCATAGAGCAAGAAAATAACTCCACATGTACTCTCTCCTGAGGAGGATAAAAAAAAGTGCATCGAAGGCTCGCAAACCAACAATAGAAAAATCCTATAGGATGCAAGTGCTTTAAAAGCCCTCAGACCTAAAAATGTTCCCCACATGTAATCTCTCCTGAAGGAACCAGAATGTAAGGAGACTTTGCAGAGTCGGATTGGAAAGTAGCTTCACAGGCACACTTGCAAAGCAACATGTTAATCCATAGACAAAACATGTTATAGAATACAAAGCAACCACACAGGAAAGCAAGCAAAAAATCACGTAGACATTCAAAAATTGAAGAAAGAGCTCTCAAAATGGGTCCCTCGAGAACCCTTCAAAAGAAGAGGGGTCCACTCAAGGGACACTCAATTTGAAAGTGAAGAGTATTTTTTGAAAATCAATTGAACATCAAGGAATTTGAAAGGAAGAAGGTCCCCTCACAAGGATAAGGTCAGAACTTCAACTGTGGGAGAAGGTGCTTCCTCCTAGGAGGAAATTTCTTCAAATTATTTCTTTAAGAACCCATGATGAAGGAAAAACATTTCACTAGGGGTCCTTGTTAAGGAATGCAATTTTTTGAAAACTAATTTGGAAACATTTTCAAGAAAATATTTTTTGGCCACTAAATGTATTTTCTAAAAATTGAAGCAGTATGATAGGCCCCCCTTAGGATGGTGTGTGTTGAACACAAAGGCATGTGGCATCCTAAGGAGATAAAAATAAGAATAAAAAAGTGATGTTATCGCCTGTGGAACATAGAGAGATGTAACTGTAGTAATGTTGTCACACACACGAGGGACAACACATGAGAACCACAACATCACAAAACAAGCACAAAAGATAAGAGAGAAAAAATACAAGAAGAGACAATAACATTACAAAGAAGGAACACATGGGCAATATGATATTTTTGGGTCAAATTTTCTCATAAATATAGATAAATAAGTATAATAATATATATAAATGGACTTTCATCAACCCCCTACTATATTAGACCATATGAAGAATGCATGTGAAGAAAAAATTAAAAAAATGGGTCAACATGGAAGGGAGGCCTAAATTCCCCCAACACTTTGCATTGTCCCCAATTGTCAAAAATCAATACACAATAGAGGAAGAATGATGTAAGAAATAGAGAAAGTTTTATGACACATAAAACTCTTGTATCCAAGCACCTACAAGGGTGAAAAGGGTCATCTATGAGCACATAACGTAAGTACGGGGGAACATAAACACACACATAATCTACTCTAGAAATAAAGAAGTGGTGACCCCTAGTCATCATCAACCAAGAGGTTATCATTCTCCCAGTCTAGATCATCATAAGGGGAGGGTGGACAAGCCTACAAGGGAAAAATATCAAGGGGGAAACCCTCTAATCCTCTCACAACAAGAGCCCAGGAAGAAGGCCCCTAGAGGTCTTCTCCGCTTACTTCTTATGGGGTGAACATCAGTGATTTAATAAAAAATCATTGATAGGGTGCAGACCTCATCTAGAGAAATAAACATGCCCTTCAAAAGAGTGGCATGTGTTAACTCGATGGGAAAGGGAGGTAGTGCCTAAGATTCACCAATAGGCTCACTGAGTGATTCAAGAGCTGTGAAAAACTTTGACAATGTTGGGCTTCCTCTGTCACAAGGATGACACAAGCTAATGCAAAACCACCCTCCAAAGAAGGTGAACCTTTTTTTTGACCCCCATTGCTAGTGGGGTCATCCCCCATCTTCTAATTTTTTGGGGGATGTGAGATCCCTATGGATGAAAGAGAAGGCATGGAGGAAGAGGAGAAAACCACAGTAGATACCACCGAGATATTTGGCATGTCCATAGGTTTTGAAAATGGTGGGATGTCTGAGAGGGACATCAAAAGGGGTGACTTAACTAAAGGAGAAATAAACAACTACACCCTCTTTAGGTGAGGATCATTTATTCTCATAGTAGGAGCCATAAGTAGAACCAAAGCTAAATGAATTTAAGAAGAGGGGATGGGAGAGGAGGACATAGTAGAACTAGAAGCTACTGGCTCCTCTTCCATCTTCTACAAGGCATACTACTCAACAACCAGATCCTTTCTCTGAAGCTTTCTCTCAGAGACAAGGTGGTTCCTACGACTTCGGGAGCTAGAGTTCAAAGGTTGAGATTGGATAGAAGACTCCTATTTGACCATTGAAGTATCCATCATGGTCATTTCTAACAGAGGGAGAGACTCCTAGATGGGAACATGAGGGAGAGGTTGAGAAGATGATGAAACAACAATGAAGGAAGTTAGCTCTAAGCCCTTGGAAGCAGGCCTCTTACCATCCATAAACTTATAGGTAGGAGGAATAGGAGAACATGAAGGTCAAGACATAGAGGAATCACCATGGGGAACCTTCCCCTTACCATACACACTAGTCTGAGGTCCCATGCATAAGATAGGAAGGTTGGATACCCGAATCTTGGCTTTTCGTGAAGTAGGTATGATCAGACTTCTTACAAGAAAGCTAGGAGTAGTAATCTAAAGTTCCTCTTCAAGGAGAGAGGAAGATGTAGTGCTCTAAGAATGGGAAGGCATCTCCTTTCCCTTCCAAGAGGAAGAGGTAGCTTGTCACTACGCTGACTAGGAGAATTTGGCAAATAAATGACTAGGAGACTAAAACTTTTAGTCACAACAACTAAAAATGACTAAATTCTACTCAATTTTTGCAACTCAGCTATAAATAAGTAAATAAATGAATAATTTGGTTGTTAACTAAGAAAATATTTAGTCATAAAAATAAAAATGATTAAATAGTTAGTCATCAAATCCAAATTAGACAAAAAATTTAAAAATCAATTTGGTCAATTTTTGGCGTTATGCATTCATGTGTGTGATGTATTGGAACAATTATTAATGTTCATTGTAGATTCATTCATCTCACTTTACCTTGCTTCATCTATTCATTGTATACCTCTCTTCATTTGTTAGCCTAGCATGAGCCATTTTGATTAGTTATAGAAGCTACTTGCATGGGTGATAAGGATTCAAAGAGGACCTAGAGACTTTTTAAAAGGTGAGCAAGGGCAAGGAATTTGGAGTTTGGTGCAATGAATTTAAATTTTTTGAGGCCCTCCGTAGTGAAATCAGATTTGGGGACACCCTTTGCAGTGGATTTAGAGGTAATTAGAAACACTCATTACATTAAACACAAATTTGAAACAATTGTTACAATCTTTCCACTGTTCTACTTCTTAATGTGCTCGAGCTAAATATAATAAAATTTGGGTCAGTGCCAAAATAGAATTTCATCAAAAAAATTTGATACATTTTCACTGGAAGCACAAACTATCCTTGTGCAAAGTAAACATGTGCCAGATTTACCCACACATCAGGCATATGAACAAAGATTTTTCCTACTACAAATTCTTGTACCTATGTAAAAAATTCCTTTGCAATATCAAATTCACCTCTTTTAGCTAGCACAATGGCTGGCCCATGTGTAGCATAAAAATTTATTGGTGTTTGTGCCAACACTTTACAATATAGTTCTCTAGCCTTCTCAAGATGTTGTGCCTCCACCTTTGGATCCCTCCTCTCATTGTGAAAAGCTGCAAAATAATTCCAATTTCCAATTGAAATGTCAACATAAGAATTCTTTGCATCTGATTAACTTTGTGCAGATTTAATTATTTCTTTTCTTTAAGTCAGTCATCTATTTTCAGTTCCATTTTTCCAAGCATAGATAAATCATTTGATGAGTTTTTATCCACCTTAAGTGCATCCCCAATCAGTTCTAGGCTTACTTGGATCTCATTTTGAGCCAGAGCCATGGTTGCAAGACGTACATATGCATCCACATAATCAGGAAACTTGAACAATATTAGCTTGTATAAAATATTTTATTTTTCAGTATTATGTAGTTGTTCAAACAACCTAGCAAGATTAAATAGTGTTGTGACTTTATCCCATGGTAACTCAAGTGAAACACCACCTTCTTCTAGTCGATGGAAGAATTTCATATCCTTAAAGAGCACAAGAAAAATTATAGAATTAGCATTGGGGCCTTTATTAATGAATTCAACCCAAATGCCATTTACTAATGCCTCCATAAAAGTTTTTTGAGATAGATCTAGTTCATCACGCTCAAAATGAAGAACCCCAATATTGATTAACAATTAAATGTGTAATTCTTCTCTACTCTTCTTCAGAGGAGACTTTGGCATCTTAAGAGAATATGAAGCTGCACTAGGTTCTGACGATATTAATAACTCACCCATCTTGATAAATGAATGGGCATCATGTGGATCTATGCAAGTTTCCTTTCTTAAAATTTTCAAAGCCTTATATACTAGCCCTTGCTGAGAATATATATGGCCTGCAACTATTAAGCTCTCACAATTCTCAGGGTGGACCTCCAAAACCTTTTCAAAATTGAAGAGAGAACTCTTAAGATCTCCCAACTTCAATTGAACCTATCCACAAAATCTTGCATCCTATGTCTTTCCTTGACTGATGTTATGTAGTAGTAGCTAGTGGTTTCATAATCACCTTTACTATGATAAGATCATGCAATATTATAATATGAATGTGATTTCATGAGATGGTGGTCAATTGAAACAAGAGTTATCTCAATCAACTACTCCACAAGAAAATGTTGCCCGAAAATGAAGAAAAAATGGTTTTCTAAATGATTCAATGCCATTGTAGAGTATAGGTATAATTGAAATTCTCTACACATATTTTCCATTCCTTCATGAACACCACATTTTTCACTAATTGTGAGAATCCTACAAGTAAAAAATACACAAAACTAACTATAGAGATTTATGTAGAGGAAGAACATCATTTCTTGATGCCTCCATAATTTTTTTTTGAGCCAAATCTAGTTCATCACTCTCAGAATGAAGAACCCCAATGTTGTTTAACAAGTGAATTGGTACTTCTTCTCTACTATTCTTCAGAAGAGACTTTAGAATATTAAGAGAAATTAAGGTTGCACTAGGGTCTGATGATATTAATAACTCACCCATCTTGATAAATGTATGGGAATTAGGTGGATCTATGCGAGTTGCATTTCTTGAAATTTCCAAAGCCTTCTCTACCAACCCTTGCTAACCATATATATGGCCTACAAATTTTAAGCTCTCACAATTCTCACAGTGGACCTCCAAAACCTTTTTAAAATTTGAGAGAGAACTCTTAAGATCTCCTAGCTTCAATTGAACCTATCCACAAAATCTTGTGGCCTTTGGCTTTCCATGACTGATGTCATGTAGTAGTGGTCAGTGGTGTCATAATCACCTTTACTATGATAAGATTGTACAATACTTTAATATGAATGAGATTTCATGAGAGGGTGGTCAGTTGAAACAAGAGTTATCTCAATCAACTATTCCACAAGAAAATGCTGCCCTATAGTGAAGAAAAAATGGTTTGGTAAATGATTCCATGCCATTGTAGAGTATGGGTATAATTCAAAGGATCTACACATCTTTTCCATTGCTTAATTAATACTACCTTTTTAACTAACTATGAGAATCCTACAAGTAAAAAATGCACAAAACTAACCACAAATATTTATTGAGAGGTAGAAAATCATTTCCTAATGCCTCCATAAAATTTTGTTGAGCCAACTCTAGTTCATCACGCTCAAAATGAAGAACCCCAATGTTGTCTAACAAATGAATGGGTACTTCTTATTTTCTCTTCTTTAGAAAAGACTTTGGAGTCTTAAGAGAATGTAAGGCTGCACTAGGGTCTGACAATATTAATAACTCACCCATCTTGATAAATGCATGGGAATCATGTGGATCTATGTGAGTTGTCTTTCTTAAAATTTCTAAAGCCTTCTCTGCTAGCCCTTGCTAAGAATATATATGGCCTAAAGCTTTTAAGCTCTCACAATTCTTAGGGTGGACCTCCAAAACCTTTTCAAAATTTGAGAGAGAACTCTTAAGATCTCCTAACATCAATTGAACCTGTCCACAAAATCTTGTGACCTTTGGCTTTCCTTGACTGATTCCTTGTAGTAGTGTCCAATTGTGTCATAATCACCTTTAATATGATAAGACATGCAAGATTATAATATGAATGATATTTCATGAGAGGGTGGTCAGTTGAAAGAAGATCTATCTTAGTCAACTGTTCCACAAGAAAATGTTGCCCTATGAAGAAAAAATGGTTTACTAAATGATCCAATTCCATTGCACAATATGGGTTTAATAAAAAAGGCTCTACACATCTTTTCCATTCCTTCATGAACACTAGATTTTTCACTAAATATGAGAGTCCTACAATTAAAAAGTGCACAAAATTGACCACAAAGATTTTTCCCCATTTCAAACAAAAAAATTGCCAAAAGTGTATTTAAAACCTGCAAAAAAATGTAAATAAAATCATGCTGATTTTTTTTCCAAAAAAATCCATGTGACCATAGCTTGTTTCTTACTATTATTCTTGGATAGATTTTTTCCAAGCATCCATAGATTTTTTGAAATCATTTTTCTTAGGCTTTTAGCCATAGCAGCAAGGCAGTGAATTGTTTGATAAAATGCTCTAGTAGACATGTATGAAAAATGTGGTAGCATAGACAAGGTAGTGAACTTTTTTTTTAAATGCCTCAAAGAAATGTGGTCTCATGGAATTCCATGACAAGAAAATTCCATTGGAAACTACTCCTAGTTACTAGTTATGTAATGTGAAGTAATTTCATAGCTACTTAGATTAACTTTGTAAAAACTATATTATAATTGAAATTTTGTCAGCTATCAACATCTAGTTAATAGTTATGCAATGTGAGGTAATTCTTTAAGTTTGAAAGATGTGCAATGCAATGTAATCAGCAATTTGAATATAAACTACAAAAATCTTTTTTTGAAATTCATTAGTTAAACTCTCTATTTTATTTGCTCTCTATAGCTCTATTGCTATGTGCAGAAAATTATAGATGGATCAATGTCAAAGTTTGAAATACCATGCATTTGATGAGAGAATAGCCGATGAGAGTTCATGGACAAATATCCATGTCCATGTAGTGTTTTTCTTGTTGGAAAGGTGAATAAGAGAAGTTAGATTTATTGACATATGATAAGATATGGGAATAGTGGTATAAGCCCTTGGAATGTCAATTATTATGAAGATATGCTAGAATGGCAGAGTGTGAAAGATGAAGAGGCAACAAACATAGATGAAGTGTCACCAAACATAGATGGAAGGCAACAATTTTAGATGAAGGGTTTGAAGTTGATAGAACGTTGAATGAGGGTATAAACAATGATTGGGCCAAGTTGATGGAGGATGTGTCAAAGACTTTGTATTCTAATTAAAGGTTAAGTTGTTTGACAACAATCCTTCAAAATATTAACTTGCAAGTGGTGTGTGGTTGGAAAAATGCAAGTTTAGATCAGTTATTGGCATTATTAAGTTTGTTGTTACCACCTAACTCCACATTTCCAAAAAAATCAGGTGAATGTAGAAACAAAATCACTAAGCTAGGCTTAGGGTATGAAAAAATTCACATATGTGTGAATGGTTGTGTATTACTTCACAAGAATCTTGCAAGTGATAGTGAATGTCCAAAATTTCATGAAGCGAGGTATATTAGAAGGGTTGAAATCATTTGTAGTTCCTAGAAAGGTTCTTCACAACTTTATGGAAATCCCACAATTACTCTGAATATATAGGTGTAGAGACATTGCTAAAATTATGCAATGGTATTCCCAAAATAAGATAATTGATGGAAAACAATGACATGTGCCTAATTCTAAGACATGGATGGAATTTGATAACAGATGGCTTGATTTTTCTCAAGATCCTCATAATATAAGGTTGGGTTTGGATCTAGATGGGGTGAACCCATTCTTAGATCAAAGTACTAAATGGTCAACTTGGCTAGTGTTTTTAATAAATTATAGCTTTTCTCCATGGTTAGCAAGTAAACCATTTTTATTAATGCTATCATTGATTATACTAGGAAAGAAAAGTGTGACTTCAGACACAATTAATGCTTATCTAAAGCCATTATATGATGAGCTAATGGAATTGTGAAAAGGAATCGAAGCAATTCAATATTTAAGGGATGACCATTCAATCGAATCCACTTTAAGAGATTCCTTATTGTTTACGATTCATGATCTTCCTGCATATGGTACATTGTCTGGTCTTAGTGTTCATGGATACCATGGTTGTATTACTTGTAACTTTAAGTATTTATTGAGACAGTCAAGAATTTTGTGTAAGTTTATTTATTATGGAAATCAGGCTTACCTTAAATGGATCATCCATATCATCAATAGAAAAAATGTTTCGATGGTCAAGAAGATAATTGTGAAGCACCATTGCTAATAATAGGTGATTACATTGTTGAGAATGGACAAAAAAGAATGCCATTTATTGAAAATGATGGGATTGCTGGTAGTAGATATGATCCATGTAATGAAGGCGATGTAAAAAGGTTGTGCATATTCTATAAGTTTTCATACTTTAAGGATATTTACATTAGGCATACTGAGAAAAATATAGCCTATGCTATTGTAGAAACTTTTTTTGGTGCTTTTGATACTATTTCATCACGTGAAGACTTTAGACAACTAAAGATTTTTCAAAATATTTGGGTTGAAAAATATAGAAAACCTAGTGCTCCTTATGTTTGGACAAAGGAACAACATGCATAATTCTTACAGTTGATGTCTAAGACGCACTTTCCCACTGAATATGTGAGTACTAGTATTAGAAGACAAACTGACATTAATGGCTTAAGAGGCCTCAAGACCCATGGCTATCATGTCATAATGTACAATATTCTACCTATTGTGGTAAATATATTATGTTTAGCAAAGGGGCCAAGATTGGTAGTTATAAGGTTGGGCCTACTATTAAATAGAATGAGTTTACATGTATTAGATCCTTCAAAATTTGATAGTTTGAGGGAGGAGGTTGTTGAAGTCCTTTATCTATTGGAATGGGAATTTACACCAACAATATTTAATATTTATATGCATCTTTTGATACATCTACAATATGTACTAAAGCATTATGGCCCGATAAGAACAAGATGGATGTATTCTATAGAACGATATATGAAGGTTTTGAAAAAAAAATGTTCTTATTATAGATGTTCAATGCAAGAGGCCACGGGATTTTGCACAAAATATATAAAGGATTTTAAAAATGTCAATCAGTGTGTATGGGATGATGATGAAGAAGACATAGTTGTAGGTGAGGTATTAGAAGGCAATGGATGTTGCTTCAAGCTATCACATCAAGAAAGAAGTGTGGTGCATGTCTATATTCTTCAAAACACATCTGCATTCGATAAGTGGTGCAGGTAAAAAAAAATTACACAATAATTTATTTACTCAACTGCATTTATACATTTATATTATCAATCTTACTATTTGTACATTAATATTCTATGTAGAAAATATGAAGAAGAAAATCAAGCTTGGATGCAACATCAACCTCAAAGGCACATATGTCATGTTGATTTGATTGGATATGATTCTTTTACAAAATTTGAAGAATGGATTTCTAATGCAGTTAGTGATGCGAAAGAAGAAGGTCAAGATATAACAATAGAGGAAAGTGAACTTTCACAATCTCCACATTTATGGGCCATACATTTTAGTGGAATGTGGGCCTATGGTGGCCATTTAAGAGTGGAAGAAAAATACAAAGGAAAGATAAATTGTGATTATGTTGTTAGTGCTGAATGTATTCATGAAACTGAGAAGAAATTTTTTGTTGGATTCATCCAATAAATTATTCTAGTGGACTATGGTGAAAATAGTCCTATATTATTAAAATGTAAGTGGACCCAACCATTTGTAGTATAGTTTTATGAGTATGGATTTGTACGTGCAAATACAATACATTTTTTATCAAAGATAGATGATTCGTATGTTTCCCCTCGTCAAATTAACCAATCATTTCTAATTGATGATGTAAGAATCCCAAGATGGTTGTATTTCATTCAAATAGAGTCTCATTCAAAATGAAAATTCATGAAAGTTTTTGATATAATTCTCGATGGGAAATATGTTAATCTACAAGAAACATTCAAAGAAGTGGATGAAGATGATGATGGAGTGTTTGAAGAAGACATTCTAATTACCAATGAAGAGATTGGGAGAGACAATGCATTGCATATCACATATGAGTATGAGGAAGAAAATCAAGTAGATGCAGACACAAATGATCAGGATTCTGATCTTCCTAGAAATGTAGATGATTATGATGATGTTTTTTCACCTTAAGAGGTTAGCTTTTCACCTAAAATTTGGTTATATCTATGGTGTAATTTATTATTGAATGTAATAAAGATCTAAGTATAGGTATGCTTATTCACTATTGTTTTATTGATATATTTTTTAATGTAATCATTATTATTTTTTTGGTACATTATATACAAAACTTGAGATGCTCACTACTGATTTGAAGTGCATTTAAAGATAGGTTCAATCATTCTTCTAAGTTTCCTTACTTTGGTTGAAAATTTAAAATTAATTTTGTTTAGTTATAATATAATTTCTTGTATGTCCTATATGTTTTCTAGATGCAAACATATAATGAACATATATGATTTAATAATACATATAGATATCTTAAAATTAGGTGAGCTAAGCCTCCCCATTACAAAAAAATAAATGATCTCTTAGGTCTGATTGAAACTGAAAACTAAAACTAAGAGACTACCAAATTAGAAAATTGTTCAATCTTTTCAATAAAATGATATCTAAAATACTGCATTCATAATAAAATCCAATACCACACTACCACAATAGTCAATAGAGTTATGCATAGTATGGTAGAACATATAGGTCAATATCTTACCGTAATACCATGGTAACCAAATATGAATACCGAAGGGTGGCAATGAGAACATGTTGACAGCTAGAGTAAACCATATCCCCACAAGGGGTAAACAATGACACTGTGGTATGGAATTGAACAATCACTCAACTGCTATAATTAACCTATTGTCCCATGAGAATCCAAAGGGGTTTGCATGGGGTGGTGGTACTGCTACCGCTACCCCACAATAACCTTGATATGATAGAGCAGTATGGTGTTGAACAGATACTCAACCACAAGAATTGACCCATTGTCTCGCGGGAGTCCAAAGGGGTGTGCATAGGGTGGAGGTACTACTAATTCTACCCCACAACTATCTTGAGATGATAGAGAAATACTAAGATATAAGATGTCAAAGCATTAAATGATTGCATTGTCTGATTTCCCAAGATCAATGACATATATTCAAACTCAAAATATGGGAAGATTCTGAAATATTTTGCACGAATTGACATTAATAGTGAGGTGACCTAGCTCATCAACAAATATTATTGGGACTCGATGAATTTTTGGAAATCATTCATAAATCTTGGCATACCAAAGGCAAGGGAGTTCAAGCGAGAAAACTTTGTAGCTATTATTTTGTCGAGTAAGTTCATAGAAACCCTTTGTAGCAAGCGTATAAGAACTGAATTTGCTTCTAAAAGAAGACACTTAAAGAAATCAAGAATGAGTAAATTCTTCATCATTCCACCTAAAAGAAGTCAACTTGTGAGTAAAAAGGAAGAGTCCACTGTTTCTAAATCAAGGAAGAGGTCCCTGCAACAATCCATTTTAGATGTGTTTCCTAATTCTAAAGATAAAGGATTAGAAAAGGTGTTTAAACATACAACCCATGGATGTAGATACCCAATTATCCCTATCTCAAGGTGGGATCTATTTTGGTACTTCTATGAAAAAAGGGATAAGAAGGTTCCAGTTTTGAATCCTTGGATCTTAGATTTAGCCAAATTGATAGTCCCAAATGTCTTCGTAGATGTTGATTTTATTAAAGTACTGGCATAGTATTATCGCCCGGCTACCAAGACTATAAGAATTCCAGATGGTTCACCATTAGTGGTGATTACTAAAGAAGAAATTATAGTGTTTTATGTTAAACATGTAAGCTATCACTATGATTGACATGGAGATAAGTGAGGAGGATTATAGGAGATTGAGAAAAACCTACAAGAGTGATGAAATTCATTTACACATGAATAGGAGGATACTTATCTCCCACTCAAAAATTGAGCCATTTTCCATAGAAGGCTTCCAATTATATTTCAAAAGAACTTTATTTTATTTGTTTCAAGTTCTTGGAATAGATTTTGAAGAGAGGATGCGAACCTATCTCATGATGATGGCAATAAAGATATAAAATCTTGAAGTCAACATTGAGTATGACTTTGGTACTAAAATAGAGAAAGGGCTACATGAGGGATTTTTCAAGTAAGAGAGAACTTAGCTCCCATCACTTTCAAGAAATTCTCTCTACTATGTCATTTAATATTGTACCAAAATAGAAACATATGGACTAAAGAAGGTGTTTCAGAATGACTCATGATGAAGGTAATAGGTTTCATGTATAAATCTAGTGTTACATCTAGGATAGTAGATGTAAAAATAGTGATTATGTAATATTTCATGATGATTTCATACTAAAGGTCATGGCCACTCTTGGCCATATTTCACCAAGATTTTGTAATAAAATCATGCAAGTATTAAGACCTTTAGCATTGAAGCTAGAATAGGGAGACACTCACAATTTCAATGACTGGTTCTTCTTAGCAGACCAAACAGTAGTAAGGTTCTATGGGTGTCTTCAAGGCCCACATGTTTTACCTAAATTTGTTTTTATTTGAATTGCATTTTTAGAATTTATGTGGAAAATGTTATGGATGGAGCAAGATGTTATGAAAAGATAGAAAAAGGGACATTCCTCCCTGACCTAATTGAATGTGAGGAGCTATTCATAGGGTGTGAAACTCTTGAAGAATTGAAAAACTATTTGAAGATGTGGTATTCATTGAAGTCAAGGGGAGAAAGGGTCTTTGATCCTGAAGGGAATATTAATTTTGTAAAGCAAACACTTCTTACTAAAGTTGGTATTACCCATGTAATGGATTACAAAGAAGATGTAGTCAAAAATTTCTTTACACCTAATGAAGTTTTCCACAGGAAGAGGAAGTGGGCAAATATAAAGAGGCTTGAGGAGGAGGAGAAGAAAAGGGACAGTGGATTCCAAGGATTCTATGTTGAAGAAAAGGATCCTATCAAAAGGATGAACATAATAATTATCAACTTTGAAAGATTATATGTTAAACTAGAAAAGAAACCTGAGGGCCAGTCTTCAAAACCCTCCAAGATTCCCATCAAAACAAGTGGTATTGTAATCACAGAGCCCCTAATAGATACTGTCACAATACAATTAGAAGCATCCCCTGAGCAACCAATTCCTAAAAGGTAGAATACACATGGAGTTCCCCCTTAGTGTTGATAAGTTGTTGATGTGGCATTGTTTTTATTAATGTCAAAACTTGGGATCTAGAAGGTTGTGCTCTAGATGATATAAATAAATGATCTACCCTATCATATTCTATGATGTTGTGTAATATGGATGTTATCCTTGATTTGGATATGGTAGTATTTATTTATGGGACATCTATGGAAGATAGTTAATACTAAACAATGAAGACAAATATTTTTGTTACTAGTTGCTATGCCTAAAGCTTATTTTGAGTATTCTTGATATCTGTACATTCATGTAGCATGTTACAATTTTTAGTATGTCTAATTGTATTTCTGCATTTTATACTAAAATTGTTGTTGATCAAGATTTGGTCTTGGTTGTGGTGTTGCTATAAATTGATTATCACCAAGATTTTGTCTTTGTTGTGGCATTTCCATCGACTTCAAAATATATCTCATATAATTCAAGTTTATCTATCTTTTGGTAATAATGCTATGTCTTATACATTACCTATTTATGGGTTCTAGTGTAACATGGTAAGAAGATATTTATGTGCAACCTATCTTTTGGATCTAGTGCTAGTGTGCCAAACCTTATTGAATATTTCAAGGTTGTTCCTCAAGTCGACATGTTTTTCTAGGCTAACTCATTTTGTTCTCTGATTATATGTACATATATATGTAGAACATCTTAGTGAGTATCTAAACAACAAATGTGGTATGTGTGAACAGTGATAAAGGTGCAAAGGATTGTGCGATAATAAACAAAGAAGGAAGTAAAGGCAAGTGTTAGGAATAAAAAATATTTATTGTAGAGGTCGTGCAAGGAAGGTGTGCAAAATATTGTACTCATATATTGTGTTCTTATCTAGAACAAAATTCATGCATATGTAGATGCAACTTCATCAGTTCATGTTTTATCTATTTTGTAATCAATGATTTTTGTATTAATCGAGTAGTGACCCCATTAGTAGTGAGCCTTTTTATTTGTGGCTATAATATCCATGTAGTGAGCCTTACCTACAGTGAGGATTTTGGTAGTGAGCCCTTGTTAAAATCACCTTAACTGGTGCTTTATAATTGAGAATTAGCATTCTCTATGGTTTTTCCCAACTTGGGTTTCCAAGTAAATTCCGGTGTTCATTGTGCATGGTGTTGTTAAGTGCTTGCATGTTCATATCTATTTTAATTAACATATGATTGGTCTAAGATTGCTCTAGATTAATTAAATAAAGGAAAAGTGTTTTTTGATAACAAATTCAGCCCCCCTCTTAGTTATCTAGACTGTTCAACAATTGGTATCAGAGCTTGGTCCCTTGCAGATAGAGCTTAACTGCTTAAGGGAGATCCTGGCATTCTGAACAGATGATAGGAGATTATTACTTTAAAGAATAAATTAAGTCAATATTAAGTGATATGGAAAGTAGAGAATCTGGGAATGAGGAATTGAAAGAAAACTTCAAGGAGGCAAATGCTTTCATCTCAAAGCTATGGGATAAAATCCAAAAAATCAAAGCAAGACATAGAGAGGTCAGTGAGTAATTAATGGATTCAAAGGAAAGTGCTATAAATATAAAGTTTCAGTTGTATGAATGCAAGAAGATAGAAAAAGTCTCAAAGACACCATCAAAAAAAAAATGGAAGAATGGAAGAATACTGAAGAAAATCTCAAAGATACCATCAAACAGAAATCAGAAGAAAATGAGAAGATAGATCGAGAGTTAAGAAGGATGAAATCAAAAGCAAGAGTATGTGAAAAGAGCATGATTCTGGATCAAATTTTGTCCCTTCATAAATGTCACAAGGATAAGGGAGGACTTGGCTTCTCAAGGGAAAGCTCTAATTAGGACACTAAGGGTAAATAAAATGTAGTTGAAGGTAAAGCTAAAGGAAGATCTGTTGTAACAAGCAAGGTCTGAAACTCTAGAACATCAACAAAACGACCTTTGACGAGGCAACCAAATGCTCAAAGGTACTTATCATTTAATGGTCATTATTTTCTATGTAAAAATTTTAGACATAAGGTTGTAGAGTGTAGAAACAAGATGGAACCGAGTATTCAATGCTTTGAATGTCACAAGTTCAATCATAAAGCAAGTCATTATAAAAGTCAATTATCTAATACAACTAGAAGGAATGGAATAAATAATATCTTTCATGTTATTGATACTTATGCCATGGTTATGGTCACAAAGCTAATTAGTGCAGATCTAGGGTTCACTCAGTTTTCTAGAAAAAGATGTTAGAAGTGCAATAAATCTGGACATTATGCTAACACATGCAGATATGTTGCTTTAAAAAATATTGAAAAAAAAAACGAGGTTGTAGAATTAGATGAATCCAAGAAGAAGATGGTCATGGTTTGGAAGAAAAAGGACACAAGTGTGGAGATCTCTTCTATGATACCGGATCCCGGTACAAGATCTTCCAAAATTTGAGCCTACTACCTTGGCTCAGGGGAATTTTGTAATGCATATTCTAATGGTTCCCCCTCTCCAAAGTAAGATTGGTGTGTTTTTGGCATGAATAAGATAGATCCAATTGATGTTGCATGATGAAGCTTAATCCAATTGATTGAAAAGTGAAGTGCAATTTCTGGCATCATCGATGAACATTTTGGCACCAGAGTCATCATGAGAAATTAAGGATAAAAGATGGAGTTTCAACTCATTTTCACTATTTGCAAGGAAGAAGAAGAGGTTTTCATTGCATGATAAAACTATTGAAGAGGCTAAGCACGGTGATAGAATCTATGTTGATTTGAAATGAATCGAGTGTTGGTATTCTACTGAAGCTAAAGGGGGTTGCGTTGGATGAATTTCATCATTAGAAGATGAAGGAAATGGAGCTAGGGTTGAAGGATGATGAATTGCAAAATGTGAGTGTTGTAGGTATGGAGTTATGGGAAGAATTCCCCTAGTTTTTTGACAAATAATATATCTTGTTCCTATTGAGTCGATTCAAGGATGGCAGCATCATTTTGGACAAAACCTATTTGATCACTAAGGAAGCCATTGAAGCTATCACTAGATTGTGCAGAGTTGGTGACCTCCCTGGGAAAAAAATGGTGAAATACAAAGATGTGGAGGAACTTACTGGTATTGACAAAGACCCCCGAGCTCTACTAATAATTACCATTGTTGATACTGTAGTAAGGCATGTTTCTTGTGGTATCTCATACAAAATCTACTTTTAAAATTGTGAAGGTTCTACATCTGCTATTGTTGTATATCTTGCACATAGGATGGTGAAGGAAAATCAACAATTTGATTTGTGTAGCTTGGTAATGGAAAACCTAGTTGAGAGTTATCCCTTCTAGTTTGGGTCTCTACTCATGTGTTTCTAAATTTGTTATCATCAAAGGAGAATGTTAAGTGGAAGTTTGGCATCCCTGTTAGAAAACTAGTTTAAATATATTTGGAATGTATGGAAAATAAAGCAAATGCATGCAAATTTTATTTCTCATCCTTGCAGATGAATCTATGCTCAGGTGTGATAGTGTCTAGTGCTACACCTATCAGTTAGTTTTAGGAGGCTTCCTCCTCCAGTTAGAGGTAGTTAGATGTTGTCATCATTGGTTCCCCTCCAAAACCTAAAACGAAGAAAATTAACACAAAGGATGTCATCACTATATGAGAAGAGAAGGAGAAGGAAGAAGAGTCTCTACCTCATATAGATGAAGTTCAATCCATGTTGGATGAGGGTGATATGAAAAGGATTGGTGAAATGTGGAATGCCTACTCTCTGGTCAGCAGGCCTAGAATTGAAAATGACTTGGTTGATTATTTTCTCAAAAATGGTATCTTATTTTTGTTGTTACTGACCCGTTACCAAATGATCTAGTAGAAGTTGTTGAAGAAAGGTTGTTGCAAGAAAAATATGAAGGAGATAAATTTCAAGCTATGATGGAAAGAAGGTGTGTCACAGGAAAAGATAAGTTATTCAAAAACATTTGTGAGACAAGAGAATGCCTTAAGGAGATGTCTGACATCTACAAATACTGTCTCTAGTTGGCCTATGATTGTTGATAATTTTAGAAGTAGAATTGAAGCTATTGAATCCGAATAAAATTAAGAAGTGTTTCAACTTCTTCAAAGATAAAGATGGAAAACATAGGATAAGAGTTGGTGAGTTTCAAGCTGAGTTATTGTCTACTCAGAGATAGAGGGGAGACTTGGTTAAAAAATTTTGGTTGGTTAAATAAATTGTTGAGGTCCAAGTCGACCATCTCTCTAGGATACTTTCTGATGTAGAGTATTTTGAATGATAGTACCTATCTTTGGAATTTTCATCTTCATTTGGGATGTTGGCTCTACAGGAAAGTGTGTGAAAGAATGGTTTTTGTAGTGCAAGCTTGGAAGAAGATTCTTCCAATTGTGAGTGAAAGGTACAAGAAAAATTTTCATGTGAAAAGTGTTATTTTTACTTGAGTTTTCGAATGTTCTTATTTGAACCTTTTCCTTTGATGGAAAAAAGGGGGAGAAATTGAAGAGACTAACACAAATAAACAAAATAATTGAAGAGGAACTGAATTTCTTGACAAAGGGGGAGAGCTAGGAGTTTTTGCAGTTTTTGTTGTTTTTCCATCAATGCCAAAGGTGGGGTGTGATATAAGAGGGATTAGTTGCACACAGGTCTCTTTATTCTCAAGAGATTGCTAGGGAACAAACTACCCTTATACACCTCAACTTGAATAAGTTGATAAAAATATAAAGAAATGCAACAAAGTCATCTCAGACCCCGAGAGAGAAAAACTCCAAGATTTTTTCCTCTGGTGAAAGAGCTCTCGAACAAAGGACATCAATGCGAGAAGAACTAAGTTTCACCTCTAAACTTGGGTCAAAGGAATTCTACATCAAATAACCCAAGAGAAAGCTAGATTCCAGGAAAAAACACAAAGGAACTTGAAGGAAGATTACCTTTTACCAAGCATTTGGATCTTTTCTCCAAGCTTCACTCCACAACCTACACACAAAAGATCAAGGGGAAAAGGTTGGGGCTGTATAGGGGTCTACCTTAGTGAGACTCCCATTTTGGTGTTCCCACCTCCATGGAAAACCGGGTTTGGAAAGGAGTGAAAATAAAGTAAACAAAGTGTGTGGTGAAATAAAAACTCGCTTTGGGGTAGAACTCGCACCATAAAGTAATAAATGAATAAGTAGGAAAGAGTGAGAGAGAGAGCATTACCCACGGGTCAAGACCCTCTCTGCAACACACAGGTGCACCATTGAGTGATTTCTTGAGAGTTTTAGTTGCTAGAGGGACCTCAGTATGGCATGGCTTCACGTGTAATATTGCTGCTATTCAAGGATGAAAGTAACCCAAGACCAGAGTAAGTAGTAGTAGTGCTTGAATCAATGACTTCCAACCCCAAAATGAGGCCAAGCTAGGGGTTTTTCATGGATGAAAGGGTGGAAAAGAGTCGTTACATCCGAGACCTAACCACTAGGACAAGTGTCACAAGGGTCAGGATTCTAGATTCTTCGTTTCAAACTCAAAAAACCACCACGACGCTAGCACACCGTGCAGATGTCCACACATCATGCAGGAATCTAAAGCCTATATTTTTGAGAAACATGTTGTCAGGATTATGTCGCTCTACCACAATTCTGCATGGAGTCAAAATCATGATATTCTAACTCATGGGATTTTGTCATTAATGTTTTAAGGTGTCATAAATGCTAGCCAAGAAGCAAAAAAGTGGAATTGCCAATAGGTGAAATTCTATGACATTACATTTTGCCCCCACTTTAGTGGGATCAATTTTAGAAAAAAATAACCTCACTAAAGAAGAGAAGAAAATTTTCACCCGAATTTTAAATTTTACGGAATTATGTCCCAAGAAAAAGGGATTGCAAAGGCCACTGAGGTTGAGCTAACTGGTACCGAAGATGCCCCTAGCATCTGAGCTCAACAAACAATGAAAAAAATGGTCATGAAATATTGATTGAAACTTTATCCTACAAAACTTAAAATTTTGGGTCAGCTTCAAAAAATCAGAATAAGCTATTACAGAGAGAAGAATGACTAAGAAAAATGTAGTTGATACAGAGGAAAAGTATGACCAAGAGGTGACTATATGACCCCTCCCAAGTTTTCCCTAGTTAGGTGGGGTAAAGTAAGGAGAAATGAGGAGCCACAAACTTCTAGGAAAAATGGGCCCTGGGGGGTGCTATATATACCTACATGGCCCCCCAGAAGGGTCATTTTCACTATTCACTGCAAGAAAATTATTGACTTTTGTGAGAGAAAAGTCAACAAAATGTCGAGAAGAAGGGAGTACAAGGCATCAAGATTGGAGCATCTACATAAGGACATCATCAAGGGCCATGAGGTGGACCAGTTAGACCTCTAAGTCTCATTTATTGTGCAACTTAGTTCATTTTTAACATGTTTTCAATTAACGAGGTGCACACGCATCTTTTTTTGCACTAGTGTCACAAATACACGTTATTGTCTTGGGTTAGTGCCAAGGCCTTGAGTCCGCACTATCATTTCGGGGATGTTTTGGCGTCCTTAAGTGACCATGGAAATCTAGGATGCATACGTGGTGTGCAGATGTCTATGTGGCATGTATATGTCTTAGGTAACTTTTTTCTTATTTTTTTGATGGAAGTGGATGTTCTAACTTAGAATTTTTTTACTTTTTGCAAGAGTACCCTGATATCCAAGAGCATTTGAGAGGGTGAGAATACCGACTCATCTATGAGTGGAGGGACCATCTGATAGAGGATGAGGTCACACATCTTGAGTGAGTCAGTCTCAAGCACATATTCACTATCATAGAGATGAGATATCATAAGAGGATGCTTACAAATCTGATGGAGCGATGGGATGCCACTACCTCATCTTTGCAGCTATCATGTGGGTGTTGGAATTATGTCATATTTTTCATTAATTTAACCACATTAGTCTAGTACTGTGTACCAGTGCGTAGATTAATCTTATCCTATCCGGTATTTGATCTGGTATCTCTAGTATTTTGCTTCGTATATTCTCTTTGATAATCAATATGATCAAAGGTTTTTGGAAAAGGCTTATAATGGTTGGAAGAATGTATGGATGTACTTTCAAATTCTCATATGTTTGGGTGATGTGTTGGCATCAATTTTTGAGATTGCATTTCGGTATTAAGTTAATCATAACTGACATGATGTTGCATGACACAGTTGAATTAAATTCAAAAAAGCTTTATATGAAGCCAACAAGTTATCATTTTGAGACAACGGGTGCTCCAACCTAGTTAAAACAAGTTCTAGATAAGAGACAATAGGTTGAGGCTCAACCAATAAGATGGGATAAAGTGAGAAAGGAGGTAGATGAGGTTAAACCCAAAAACATTCAAGGGTTATTCACTCCATGAGACTGATGGATGATGGAGATTTATTTGTAGAGATTACCACCCCAATGGTGGACAAAGATGATCAAGATCTATAGGCCAAATATTAAAAACTAATCATGGCCAATCATGATAAACAAACCAAAAACCAATAGATGGCACTCATCGACATTGCAACTAGTTCAGTGAAATCAAGAATGGTCAAAGATAAGCATGCGAAAGATGAGTTAAAAACTTAGGAGGGATAAATGAAGATATTTTTTAAGGATCTTACCTTGCTAGCTTTAGAGCAGCCATTGTCATCAAAAGTGCCCATATTGTGAAGATGTAAGGACATAGATGACCTAAATGATATGAAGAGGAAGGCTTAATTGTTTTATGGTTGGTTAAGTGTTCTTAAAGTAGAAATAGAAGGAAATTTCACTGAGGGCTATAATAATTTTGATGGAGCATGAAATTTTTTTAAGAAAATGGAAGAGTACACTCAGAAGTTGTGATAGATTAAGGAAAATTATAGAGAATATTTGAGGAAGTTGAAAATTATAAACAAATTCCCTAGGGAAACAATGGTCGAATTAGGAATCTCAAGTGATGAAGATCTGGAGTATATTAATAAATCAATTAATATACTTATTTTTTGATCAAAATCCTCATTGAGCATAAAATAGCTTTGATCAAATTTTATCATTATGTGTGTGATCTCGCAGTGACATTTGAGGAGGTTGTTATAGGTATCACCACTAAGAGCATATAATCAAATTAAGGACTAAGTTCTTTGCAAGAAATAAATGGTGATTGGAACAATAATTTGGGAAAATCGATGAATGGAGGAGATGGACCTAAGGAGACTCTTTTGGATAAGCTAATGTCAATTAGATTTGATACTTGGTGGGCATCAAAATATGTTAGCCATATGTGAGAAACTACTAAGACATCTGTAAAATATTTAGAGATATGAAATTTCAAAGTAGAGTGGGTTGATTGACCCAATGAAGAGGTATTAGGATAGATGATCAACAATTATGAGGAATATCTTATAGACATGTAAAATTGACTTGAAACCTATCACACAACACTGAATGACATCAAACAACACTAAACAACATCAAAAAATCACTGAATGACATTGAACAACCTCAAGCAATGTCAAACGATAAAGGTACATCATCTCACATCATCTCACATCATCTCAGAATGACTCAAAATCATCTTGTAACACTTCATAATGACTCGAATTCATCCTGTACAACTTCATTATGACTCAGAATCATCTCGTAACACTTTGAAATGACTCAGAATCATCTCATAACACTTCGGAATGACTCAGAATCATCCCGTAACACTTTGGAATGACTCAGAATCATCTTGTAACACTTTGGAATGACTTAGAATCATCTTGTAACACTTTGGAATGACTCAAAATCATCTCGTAACACTTTGGAATGACTTAGAATCATCCTACAACACTTCAGAATTACTCAAAATCATCCCATAACACTTCAAAATGACTCGGAATCATCCTGTAACACTTTGGAATGACTCAGAATCATCCCATAACACTTTGAAATGACTCAGAATCATCCCATAACACTTCAAAATGACTTAGAATCATCTCGTAACACTTCATAATAACTCAAATCATCTCATAACATCTTGGATCAACTCAGAATCACCCCGAAACAGTTCAGAATCATCCCGTAATGTCTCAAATCATCTCATAATCATCTTGGAATGCTCATAATCATACTACAACATTCTTGGAACACACCACATTGCACCACATTGCATCACATCAAAACGACATCAACCACCCTAATTCCTCTATTAATTGAATGATACAACATTATTTAATTAATTCACTTTTTCATCATTTTGGCAAATTTAATAAATTTTATTTATTTAATAAAGTCCTAGAAACCCTAATTCATCTATTAATTAAATAAAACAATATTATTTAATTAATTCACATTTCATCATTTTGACCAATTAAATAGATTTTATTTATTTAATAAAGTCCTAATCCCACCTTATTTCGTCCTGATTAATTAAATAACACCAATTATTTAATTATGTCACTAAATCACCTTATTCACTTAAGTGGATTAAATTATTAAATAATAATTGAATTACAACACTTTCCCTCCAAAAATTTGAATTAAATCAAACTATTCAAATTGATTATCAAAAATAAAATCAAACTAATGCAACTTTGTTTGTAAAGTCAAAATTGATTTGCACATTCAAACCCCAAAAAGGAATTAATTAATTAAATCAATTAATTCATATTCCTCACCCACTTTCTGATTGAATAAATTACGTTTGTTGACAAAGCATTCTAATTTGTTAACTAATCCATCTATTTTGTTAACTAATCAATCTATTCAGTTAACTAAAACATCACATTCCTAACTAATCCATCACAAAGTTGACTGATCAATCTATTCTATTAACTAATCAATCACAGTCCTGACTAGCCAATCTATTTCCTAATCACACAAATTGTGCAATCAACTTTGCACAATTATCTCATGTCTAAATCCTCTCAACACACTTCGATCGTTGATCCAAATAATCTTCAAAACAATCTTGTTCGTCCATTTCAAATCTCATTTTCTATATAACAAACCTCTTTCCTCACAAAAAAGGATCAGAGAATTCATATACTTTGAGCAACAAACTGTTTTCAAGATCATCCTTGAGAGAGAAATATGCATCCATCATCTTCGATCAACGAAACACAAAAAAGCATTCATCCACACTTTGCACACAAACTTTGGAGGCTTCGTTGTGATAAGAACAATCCAACATCAAGTGAATACACTCTGCTACGGGATGGTAAAATATATCTTTTGTTCTCATTTTTGTAATTAGTAGATTCCTTATCATTTTTGCATTATTATAGTTTCAATTTCGTATGTGTAGGAGTTTCTAGATTTTAGTTTTAAGATTTTTGGTTGTAGATCAAATTTCTTCATCATATTTCTCTAATGTCCCTTTTGGATCATTGATCTAACATCCATCATTCCTCCTCACACATTTTGGCATGCCTAGTGGGACCTTTGTCCCCTTCTCTAGCATTCGTTTGAGACATTTTTGAAGTTGTAGGTCCCGAAAACACTTTTGTCACAGTTCTATTGCACTCGTTTTGAAGACTTGAGCATCTATATGACAAGAAAACTATGCATTTGTCAGAAGAATGGCACATTTTTCAAAACAACTACACACTTTTCATGAGAATGGCACATTTGTCTAAGATTGGTGCATTTTTAATTTCTTTATTTAGCATCTATCTGACAGGGTTTTAATCATTTGTTTCTAAAGTTGTGCAATTGTCTAAAACCAATGCATTTGCCTTTTCTATTCTAAGCATTTGTTTTGGTAGACAAATGCACCAATCTTACACTCTTGTAATAGGTTTTCATTAACAGGTGTTTTTTTTTTAGATGTGTAGGTAGGAATTGATAGGTTTGATGCAAGATTAAAATAATTCTAACATGTTTGTTGCAGGGAAGACGATTGGTCCTAGTTTCTAAATTACTTTTTAATTAACTTAGGATTTTTATTTAGTGCTCTAAAATTGAACAACACAAACTCACACTTGTTTTTGGTGCTATTAAAATAAACAATTTTTAAGCTTTTTAACTTAGGAACTTTATTTGGGTGATCTAAAAATGAACAACACAAACTCACACTTGTTTTTAGTGTTGTTAAAAATCAACCAATTTTAAGCTTTTTAAGTTAGGAATTTTTCCTTTGGTGCTCATAAAAAGAACAAAAAACATTTTAGTTTTGGGCTCTAAAAATGAACACATTTTATTTTTTTATAAGTAGGAAACTTTAATATCAGTGCATAAAAAGAGCGAAATCATTTCCATTTTGTTGACGCACAAATGTTTTTTACATTTGTTGACCAAGATAAGATAAGGATTTCCTTTCTTAGAAACACCTCATTTGGAGCTCATAAAAATGAACAAAGGTTTCATTGTGATTTCTCACCATTGATATCTCATTTTCTTGATATCTTGAACACTTCATATTGGTGCAAGTTAAAAATAATTTTTTTGTTTATTCACAAATTTTTGAGGATAAAATCTCTTGAGGTGTTTAAAATGAATCAAATTGCTATGGATTGCTCACTATGCATTCATTGATTGGAAAAGCTAAATTGTTTTATCTTCTCCCCTCACACCTTTTGGTGATCTTGGGTGACCGAAAGAACATTTTTTATCATTGTAATATATTTTTAAGTTTACCTTAAAGAGGGGACTTGCCTTGAGATACATATCACGCTGGAGAATTCATTGCAAGGTCTCAAAGCATGTTTAATAGAGAGCTATATTAAAGGTTGTGAGCTCATAAGAAATTAGCTACAAGTCATGCTGAAAACAAACTACACCTAATCCCATACCTTAGGTGGAATAGGAATAGTTAAAGAGCCTTAAGTGGCCAGCGGGTGAGTGTCAGATTTACGTGTTCACAGTTATCACTAAGAACCAATTTTTTTTAGAAGCCACCCTATTATCCAAAAACATTCCCTAAAAGTGGTGCATTGGAATTTACTTCTGAGAAGTTACTTGCCATGTCCGACTACAGGCCCGCGCCATAATTTGAATGTAAAATCGTCTATTCGGAGCATGAGGCAGGCTTACCTAAGAGAATGGTGTCTATCCCCTAGGGTTATAATTGCTAGTTTATGTTAAAATTATCCCATTACATTCAAAATAATATGACATCAGATTCTATGTTTGATTTAACAGAAAAAAACACATTCAAAACAATTTGACATCAAATTTTGTGTTTGATTTAAAGGAAAATAACACATTCAAAACAAACACTGAACAATATGGTAAAACCACAAACCCTTTGATTTAGTGCACACTTGTGAGAAAAGACTTATGTTTGCATTCCTTTGAAAGGATCTTTCCTTAAAGGTTTCTAAAAATTTTGGATTTGATTTTAGGGTCATTAATGAAAGTAAACATTTGGGAACTATGGCTTCGGTGTTGTGATTTCACAACCTAAGTTATAGACATGAAGGTCACATAAGTCCATGCTTATTGAGTCAGTCCAAGTGTTGCCTTATCACTTGCCATATTTCAAAATACGGAGAAAAAGTTAAAAAAAGAGTTGTTCACAAGATCATTGGTCGAATAAAAACAAATTGGAAAGACAAAATATCAGATAAGTCGCACATCCATTATTTCCACCCTACCTATTTGAAATCAAAATAAAAAAAACCATTAAGGTTATTCCTCCACTCAGATGTCCATGATATTAACAGTTACTTGGGACTCGTAGATAGTACAAGTAGACTTTCCCACAACATATCCATTGGACAAGGAAGTGGAATATAGACTTTAGTTCTTGAACATTTTGATTTTCCAAGAAGAGTGTCATCCCAAAAATAGCACTCAAACCCTAGGGTCTTGAGCTTGATAGCAACCACCCCATAACACCACCAACTTTATGACCATTTGGTGACTGACTGCCCCAGTTCAACAACCAAATCTTGTAGCACCAATTATTCAACCAAGACACACACATTACAGGTGCATAAATCGACATCATAAGTAGTTTGAGAAACTTTATATTTCCATAAAAAGAAACACTTCACCCGTTTCTCACTACATCCATTGTCCTAAATGAAGAGGAAGAAAAATCAAACATAGCAGTTGGAAGACCCATATTACTACCTCCCATGTGGTAATAATTATCCACTTCATGATCTCACATAAGATCAAGATCCCCAAGATAAAGACCACATGTCATCATTTTAGACTCAAGCATCTAAGTCTGAAAGCTCTCAACAAACACCTTTGGGAACTTCATGAAACCAGAAATAGGTTGGTATACAACTTCTACAAAAGGGCTTCCAGGAATAATCTGAACTTGTATTCCTTCTACTATTGTTAGAATATGGGTTTGTTCCAATAGTTCCAATATCTAACATAATTTGTAAGGAAACATTAGGTTTTAGAATTTGGTTTAACTAGCTATTCCCTTCATGATCTCACACAAGGTCAAGATTCCTAAATTAAAATCCATAGGTTTTCATTTTAGACTTAGACATATGAGTCCAAAGGCTCTCAAGAAACACCTCTAAGTGCTACATAAAAAATAGAAACAAATTGGTAGAAAACTTCTATAGATGCACTTCCAAGGAAAATCTAGAGTTATATGTGTTCTTATTTGATTAAAATACTGGTCTTTTCCATGATACTGAACTTCTTTAGAGGAAAGAACCAGATAACATCAAGTCTTAAGAAAATTAGGTCAACTAGGGAGTATACTAGTTTCCCATAGGAGACCCAAGTTGTTTATGATAACCACGAGATCACATCATAGAAAAAAGATGGAAGCCAACAATAATACCACCAGTATCCCACCAATGAACACCATGGATGATGAGAGTAGCCCCTAGGGCTATAGGCCAAGTGATCTTGAAACTCCCTAGAAGAGGCCAATATATAGAGACACTTTTACTAAGGAAGAAATAAGTCACAAACAAAAGGAGGTTATGGAACAAAGTAACTAAGTGATCATAAAGGAGATAAATGAGGATGAAGAGATAAATGAGGAAGAACTGTTTGAACATTCTAACAACCTTAAGGTTCTCAAAATAATGGATGGGTTGTTAAGAAAAGACCCAAATTCCTACTTCTTCAAGTTAGCACAAAGTGGTGCTAAACTACCCATGGATTTAAATGTAGAAGCTCTCAAAGACCTCAACCTTTTTCCCTTAGGGGATAACTTAGTTGTTAGACAAATAACCTATCCTATAGGGAGGCCAAATATTCCACCTATGTTCTCACAAAATAATGATCAACCCAAAGAGAACCCCTTGTTCAGAAAACTAACTCAGGTTGAACAAGTAGTGGTAGCACAAATGTACCAAGGGGGGGCATCTCAATACAAACCTTAGAATAAAAATCTACCTCCTAGATAGTACATACTTCAAAACACATCCAACTGTGACCCTTCCTAGAATAACTAGTATCTATAATAGGGTGGAACACAAGGCCCCCCTTAAAATAACCAATATCTTCAACAAGGTGGATTACAAAATACTCCTCAGAACAACCAACAATACTATCATCAAGGTGTTTCGTCAATGCATCATCAGGGTAACCTTTATTTAAGTCCTACCTAGCAGGGTGTGGCATAGAGTGCCCTCAACAAGGTGTCCTACTAATGCATCATCAGGGTAACCTTCATTTTAGTCTTACCTAGCAGGGTGTGCTACAAAGTTCCCTCAATAAGCCATCCCAACAACAAGATTTCTTGGCAACACATCATTAGGGCAACCTTCATTTTAGTCCTACCCAGTAGGGTGTGCTATAGAGCACCCTCTATCAATCATCCCAACAACAAGGTGTCTCACCAATGCATCATCAGGGTAACCTTCATTTTATTCCTATCTAGCAAGGTGTGCCACATAACACCCTTCTTCAATCACCCCAGCAACAAGGTGTCCTGACAACGCATCATCAAGGAATCCTTCCATATGTTCCACCCCCACAAAAAGGAGCTAACCCTCCTTATACACAATAAGGAATTAATCCTCCTTATATACCATATGGCTATCAAGGTCCTATAACTCCCCAATACCCGATCTATAACCAAAACCTAATAGGATAACAAGGTTATTACACGTAGGATTTGCAAACACATGTACCAAAAATGGAGATGGAACTAAAACTAGATGCGCTCACCCAAAAAATAACATATATGCAAATAGGAAAACAAAAGAATACCTACACCATGCAAGAAATTTTTTATTTCCCATTCGATCAGTCTATTACGACACTACCCTATCCAAAAAACATTGAGATAGCTAGATTTGAAAGAAAGTACAAAGGAGTAGGAGATCTAGTAGAGCATGTACGTGACTTGTTGGTATCATGTATGGAGGTACAAAACAATGATGCCTATCTCATGAGGCTCTTTCCATGCAGCCTTACAGGTCATGCTATGGAGTGTTTCCCTCATCTGCAACCTAGAATCAAAACTTTTGATGAGTTGTCTATCAAATTTATAACCCACTTTTCATTTAACATAGAACAAGATGTCACCATCACAAATTTAGCCACGATAAAATAGAACCTAGGAGAGTCCTTCACCTCCTACTTTCAAATATGGAGACACAAATCAAGTCGATGCAAATGGCCCATACCAGACAAGGAGTTGGTGGATATATTCATCACAAATGTTCTACCCAAAATAAGCTATTAGCTCACTATGTGATGTACTGTATACTTTGAAGAAACAATCAAAAAAAGGGTTACATATTGAGAGAGCTCTTATAGCATGAGGAAATTTAAAGACAAACAACTCAAAAGACAATCCCTCTAGCTCAAATGAAAAACCCAAAATCTGGGCTAAGAACAAGAACGTTACAAATGATGGAGTGGTAGATGCTAGAGAAGTATGGAACACATATAAAACAAATCAAAATAAACCACATGTGGCACAAACAAACCATGGTCCCAAAAACACGCAAAGCAACCAAACTACCTATCCCAAGAACAATCGGGTTGTAAACCAATATACAAACTAGGGAGGGAAACATAGGCAATACGATCAACCTAGGAGGAAATTTATTGTATTAGGTGATTCACTTGAGACTGTCATGCGCAAACTAGTACAAAAAACCTCATCAACACAAATGACCTCCCAAACTATGAGGAGCCTAGCTTTAAAACACCATGGTACAATGAGAAAGACTTATGTGATTTCCATATGATGAAAGGACAAACAACTAACAATTGCATGTGCCTCAAACATATCATTGAGGACTTAATAGACAAAGGGAAGGTAGACGTTGATCATCGACCCAGAAACAAGGACTTACAAATATACTCTAATCCAATCCCAAACCATGATAAGAGGAATGATAAAGGAAAGGGACAATAATAACATAATGCTAATTGCACATATGGTGACACAGTTTTGGGAACCCTCTCACAAGTTGATGACAATAGGGAAAATGTAGTAACAATACGAGGAGGAGACAACAATTACAATGTAACTACCCATTGTAGAAGAGTTACAATACAAGGATCACCTCCCAAACTGACAATAAAATCACCAAGTGACTATAGCATTGTGGAATAGTTAAAAAAGATAGTTGCCCTCATCTCAATCCTATAATTGTTAAAACTGTCACCGAAACATAAGGCAATATTGGAAAAATATTTGGAAATGTCAATCCCTAATGACCTTGATCCTAGTCAATTCCAAGCCATGATTGGAAAAATCACTGCAAGTAATCACTTAGTCTTTTCAGAGAAATATTTACCACAAATAATATTCCACAATCAAGCTCTATACATAGAGGTGGGTGTTCATAAAACCATGGGCAAAAGAGTGTTGATAGATAATGGTGCAAGTTTAAACATTTGTACCTTAAAATTCATAAAACAGCTGGGGTATTCTAATGATGTGATTGAAAAAGGAAAAAGTATCACCATAGGGGATTATGATGACTTAGAAAGAAATTTTGAAGGGACAATTAGGTTGCTAGTGTAGATAGGACCAACAGTAATAAAAGGTACTTTTTAAGTACTAGATCTTGAGTTACCATACAATCTACTCCTGGGACACCCTTGGATCCACACATTACAAGCAATCCCTTCAACTTTCCATCAATTCATAAAGTTTCCCCATGAAGGAAAAGAAGTAACACTATATGTTGATAATGAACCTTTCCATTTTTGTGCAAAGTTGGAGGAGAAATACAATAAAATACAATGTGTACCTAGCAAGGATATATCCTTCCATTCCTTTTCTTAGATCGACCCTTCCATGCTTCCATCAACCTCCACCAAAAACACATCAACTAAACAACCAAAAGCAGAAGCCAAGATCCAAGTACTTGACAAAGGCAATGGGCATTACCATTTTAACCAAGCATTTTGCATTGGCATGCTTCCACCAACACCTAGAGTGTATGGAGGTTTAAAAGAAATCAAGATAGTACAAATGATCACCAAACCCACTATCTCTACTAGATGGGGAGACATGAAAGATAAAATATTTGAGGACCTTTCATCCATGATCTACAAGGAGGACCAAAAAGAGCCACAAAAGCCACAACCCATTTTAATTGATCATAACACTAAGGGGTATCAATTAGTCAAACAAATGGGATACAATGCAACAGGTGGCCTAGGTCTACACAAACAAGGCCAATCAAAGCCTATCATAGTGGAAAAAAGACAAAATAATATGGGGCTAAGTTATAAACCAAAAGACGTGGTCATTACAAAAACTAGACAAACCTCTTTGAAGAAACAAGAAACTTCTACTAGAGTTAAGGCACATGATATCTACCATGTTATGGAGAATGAATTACCCATTGAAAATTTATTAGACAACTTTAGAATTGATAGGTTCCCTCTCCAATACATGGAAACCATTCCCAACATTATTACCATTCTGAAACAGACTAATGAATACGAATGGTATTCCCCTTCCTTCATCACAAGATATGATTCCACTGACTCTAGTAATGATGACCTAGATACTTAGTGGGAAAAAGACACCAAAATAATATTGACCCTTTTACCTACTAATATAAGCTTTGCAGACCAAACTAATAGTCTCCCAATCTATTGGCCACAAGTCATAGATTGGGATCAACAACAACATGAACCTATTCTAGATCAATTCCAGAATGATGAGGCCATCGTAGAGTTCATGGGACTTCAAACAAACATACCAGCAAGAGATCACAAAGTAGGGTTCATCATGGAACTAGAACAAGAGGCATACTTTGATGGAGAGATTGAATCTTCTAGTCACAAAAATGAAAGAAAAAATATAAAGATACAATCTCGCAGAGAAAACCACATTGTGGCTCTATCAGATCCAAAAAAGAGAAAAATAAAGGATGTAGCTGAAGGTGAAAATCTCCCAAAGGCACCTGAGGATGGAGGATTCAATCTCCCCATATCAGAATATCAAGAAAGGTCAACACTATTGGTAGAAGAAACATAATCCATAAATGTTGGTACAATAGAGGACCCAAAGATAACATACCATGTAGCATGACTTGATCTTGAGGAGAAATAAATTTCATAGTATTCATCAATGAGAGAAAGATAAACTTTGTCTGGACCTATACCGACATGCCTGGACTAGATCCAACATTAGTGGTCCATCATCTAGCAGTAATCCCTAGGGAAAATCTTATCAAACAGAAACTCAAAAAGATGCATCCCCAGATAGCATTATTAGTGAAGGTAGAACTAAAGAAATTACTAGATGTGGGTTTCATTACACCCATTGACTATCCACAATGGATATCGAACCTAGTACCAGTGTCCAAACCTACTAAGGGCATAAGGATATGTACAAACTTTAGGGACTTGAAAAAAGCTTGTTTGAAATATGAATTTCCATTACCAAGTATTGACATGATAGTAGATCTCACAACAAGCCATGAGATGCTTTCTTCAATGGATGGTTTCTCAAGATACAACTAGATAAATATTTCTTCAGATGACCAACACAAAATGACATTCACTTGTGCTTGGGGAACTTTTTGTTGGAATGTAATGCCTTTTGGGCTAAAGAATGCAGGAGAAACCTATCAAAGAGCGATGATGACCATATTCCATGACACGCTACACACAATAGTGAAGTACTATGTGGATAAAATCCTAGCAAAGTCCATTAAAAGATAAAATCACTTGAAAAACCTAGCAAAGGTATTTGATCGATTAGAATAGTACAATCTGAGACTCAACCCTAAGAAATATGTGTTCAGAGTAACTTTTGGAAATCTATTAGCGTATATAGTATCAAGAAGAGAGATAATGGTGGATCCTACCAAGGTAAAAGATATAATGGAGATTACTCCACCAAAGACACTCAAACAAATGAGGATCCTACATGGGAAGGTACAAACAATCAGGAAATTTATTACACAACTGGCAGACAAATGCCACCCTTTCACTCATCTACTACATAAGGACATCACCCTCAAATGGGATTGGATATGTGACCAAGCATTCCAACAAGTCAAAGAGTACCTAATTACTCCTCTTGTACTCATGCCACAAATTCTGAAAAAGGAAATGATACTTTATGTGTCTACCACACAAGCAACATTGGGAGCTCTCTTGGCACATTTAGATGAGAACAATAAAGAAAGGGCAGTATAATATATCAGTAGAAAATTGGTGGGATATGAGTTGAACTATTCACCCATTGAAAGAGTCTATCTCTCAGTCATGTTTTCAACACAAAATCTGAGACATTATATCTTAAATAGAAAAGTGAAACTGATATCAAAGGTGGACTAGCCTAAGTATTTACTAGCAAAAGCAGCCTTAATGGGTCGAATAGAAAAATGGGTAATGATCCTAAGTGAATTTGATATAGAGTGCATAGATAGGAGAGCTATAAAGGGACAAGTCATAGTAGACCAATTGGCCGAAGCACCCATAGATGATCATAAACCTCTCATAGTGGATTTTCTAGATAAAAGTGTCTTAATGATAAAACAGACGGGCCAGTGGACTCTATACTTTGATGGGTCCCATACCCAACATGGTTCAAGAGTAGGTATTTTATTTCTCACACCAAAAGGAGATAGTATACCGAAGGCCTACAAGATTGCATTCCCTTGTACAAACAACATTTTAGAGTATGAGGATCTTATCACAGGGCTCAAAATGGCATTCGAACAGAGAATAAAAGAGCTACATTTCTTTGGAGACTCCTAGCTAGTAATCAGACAGGTGAATAATGAGTACCAAAAAAAGATGAAAAATTACTACCATACAAAATAATGGTGGATAGCTTGAAGGATTACTTCATCAAAATAACCTTTGAATATATTCCTCAGATAAATAACAGAGTTGTTGATGCAATGGCCACAATAGGCTTGCTGCTAGATATTCCTTAGAATGTGCCTAAATATGAATTCCTCGTGGAAAAAATATTGGTTTCAGCATTTGACATCTTAAAATCGGAAATGGTATGTGTTTTTGTTGGTCCTGACTCCCCATGGTACCAAGATACTTTTGACTATATCCAGAATGATATCATACCACCTGACTTAATGACTACTCAGAAGAAAACCTTCACCCGTACGACCCCCCATTTTATGATCTTAGGAGAAACCCTATACTATCATAGCCTAGATGTAGAAGACATACAAAAAACCTTACAAGAGGTCCATGAAGGTATTTGTGGATCCCACTCTAGTAGACCTAACCTAGTCCAAAAGGTACTCGAAGTAGGATACTATTGGCCTTACATGGAGCAAGATTGCATTCAATATTCTAGAAGCTGTCAACAATTTCAGCAACATAGTGATCTAGTTCATGCACCAGCACAAGAGTTGAGACCCATCACAACACCATGACCTTTTTCATAATGGGGATTAGACTTGGTAGGTAAGATATCACCTACTTCATCTAATGGGCATAAATTCATTATCACTACAACAAAATACTTCACAAAATGGATAGATGCAATTCCATTAACCTATATCACTAGAAAACAAATATCAAAATTCATTTTTGAATTATCTCAATTGTATGTATGGAATCCCACAAACAATTATAACAGACAATGACACCCCATTCAAGAATAAGGATTTCCAAGAGCTCTATTCCAAATTCTCTATCCAACATAGATTTTCTACGCCCTACTATCCCCAAGGAAATAGTTAGGAAGAGGCATCCAATAAAATGATCCTAAAAATAATTAAACATATTGTCAATGATTTCGGCTATGATTGGAATATGCATCTAAATCCAGCCTTATGGGCTTATAGAACCCATTCACACACCTACTGGTGCCACACATTTTTCCTTGGTGTACAGATCAGAAGAATTTTTACCTATCAAAGTTGAGATCCCCTCATTATGAGTTTCACTCAAAGGCATGGTCAACAATGAAGAATACAGGGTATCTAGATTGAATGAATTAGAGCTCTTAGATGAAAAGTGTTTGAGCACCTTAAACCATCTACAGGTTTATCAGAATCAACTCAAACGAAGCTATGAAAATAGAATCAAAGATAGAAATTTTCAAGTTGGTGACTTGGTCCTCAAGGAGAATTAGAAGATACAATTGAATCAAGAAGGAAAGGGTAAATTTTAACCTAATTGGTTAGGTCCATTCATCATAACAACAAGTTATGGATTTGGGGCATATCAATTGGCTACTCCTGAAGGATAACCTCTAGTTGAACCGCTAAACAACAACCACATAAAAAATTTATGTACATGAAATGTGTTAGAATACCCTAGGCAAAAAGGTAAACAAAAAATCCAAAAAAATGGAAAAAAGAGAAAAAAATACGAAAAAATTAGGAAAAGCAAGAAAAATAGTAAAGAGAAATAAAACGTCCTTTGAGTGAAAACCACTTTGTGGTGCTCCTAGGATAGGTACCATAGTGAAAACCTAGTAAACAAGAGCTATGTATGAATCAAACATACATTATTATCTATCAACACTTTTTCACGGCATTCATCCATCCATTTCATGAATCATATGTACAATCATGGCTTCTCATTGATTAAGGTAAGTGATTTTATTGGGGGAAACTTCCTGAAGCTAATTGCAATTTAGATTTGGTAAAAATTCAATCGAGGTCATCAAAAAACAAAAGTCAAAAACACTACAAAACAACAAAGATCAAAAACAGATAGAAAATATCGAAACAAAATAACATTGTTGGGTTATTTCTTCACTCAAATAGTCTAAGATATCAAAATTTGCTTGAACCTCATAGCTAGTTCAAGTTAATTTCCCCTAGCATATCCTCTAGACACAGAAACATGATATCATCCATGCTATCTATGTTGTTACCCAAAAATAGTTCATGCTTTGAGTCAAATGGTGAAACTACATGGTCTCTGCGTGTACAACTTAGGAAAGTATTTTTAGCCCCTGAGACCCTAGGTCAGTTCCCTTAGGTTTCCCACATGCTTTATTTCAACTTAGTCAAAAAATAGAAAATCCAAACAAATTTAAAATATACAAAATACCAAAAATATTCACAAAATAGAAAATTTAAAACCAAGAAAACTACGAGCCTTTGCATGTACAACGTAGGAAAGGTTTATCTTTGATGAGCCCCTGAGGCCCTAGGGTAGTCCCTTGAAATATATCAAAATCAAAAACATCATAAAAACGTAGAAAAAAAAACAAAAGGCCCATCCCATCATAAACATCCATAATAAACATTTTAAGCATAATAAACAAACCGTCCCAATCAACCTTTGACAAAACAAACAAACAAACAAACAAAGCAAACGTCAGCAGCTAGAGCTGACTATAAATAGACCAAAACAATACCAAAGTATGAACTACCTATTTTTTTAAAACAAGTTCCAACAACATCTTAAGGTATGCCTTAACGGATCCTTTCCGATGATAGACATCATCAACAGTGGATAATAGACCCACCCTAAACAGATATGGCAAGTGATACTACAACTTTTTTTTCATCTTTTTGTGGTCTTAATTTTATGATTTATTTTATTGACTCATTCCCAGGATCTCTCAAGGATGTCCAAAAGGATTTAGAGAAGAAGGAATGGGGGCAATTGAGCGTCATTTTTTATTTGTTGTTTGTAACATATGTTTGTAATATTACCATGGCGAATACTTGCTTTATTGAGTATGTAAGTTCTATTAAAACAATTTGTGAAGTAGTTACATGTTAGGTGTTTTATACCTCCCTGTGTGACTGGTCTGAAATGTTTTCCACACAACCCCCCCTATACTTTAAACAAAGTTTTCGTATGTCCGGTATGAACAAAGATACTCTTTGTGTGTAGATTCAAAGTCCATGTAATGGATACAAAGTCACCTTGGTAATTCATACCTTGGTGCATCGTATCTATTTGCTACATCAAAAATGATTGTTCAAACAATGAAGTATCTAAAGTGAAGAAAAGTCACATCATCAAATCAAATCATCATCATATTTATAATAACTAACAACCATGATCATATTTATTCTAATTAATATCATTTTTCTATTGATTATAATATTTCTTATAATTAACATCATTTTTCTATCTATCATCATAATCTTCTAAATTAACATTCATTTTGTATAGCACATCATCAGTACCATATCCATTCTATATCCATAAAATGTTAACAATGCATATTATGATGATAAAAAACCAATTAAAAACATCATGTATCATGTATGGGGCATTCATCTATAAACATCCATCATCATGAAATGAGAAAAATCATGATTCCTACATCTACATCATATCCATACATCAGAAAATCACAAAAACACAAATAAACCTACATCATCATACAAATGAGGCTGAAACAAAGACGATACATCTCATATATATATCATTATCATAAAAAAAAGGAATATGTCATAAGTACATCCACAATGCCAAAAGTGTGATAGGAAGGTACAAAAAATCAAAACATATATAAGAGGTCTCGACTGGACCAATGAATATGTATAACAAACATGTCTACAAAATGCCTCTACACCATGGAAAAACATAAAGATCATATATCAAAAATGGTAACAACCCCAACACGATGGACAAAACACTACTGAAAAATCAAAATGATCTAGCCATCTCACAGAATGATCACCAACACCACCACCATCGTTGCTCGTAGCACTAGGTTCCCCAAATTATGGACAACGAGAAGCCCTAGGAATGGTAGCATCATATAAAGTTTGATAATAGGTAGATTCTTGTAGATAGCTATCTCGCTCTGCACACATACCATCATGCTATGTCCGGAGAGTATTTCTCTCTGCTATTAGTAACAATACTCGAGCCTCTATAGCTGTCGTCTACCAATATCACTCTCTCGATTGGCCTGAAGATAATCTCTCTCTACTAAAAGTAATACTACTTGAGCCTCTTCCGAATTTAGTCTACCAACTGCACTATCTCGCTCAACCCTCATAGTATCTCATTAAACCCTTAGAGTATCTACCATAGCCTCTATGACCTATCACCATGCAACCTATGCATCTTTGTCCAAAGTCATTTGAGCTAGCAACAAGTCAACATACCTAGCCAAGGGAGGAGGATCTGGAATCTATCTTTGACCCTATTCATGAGGCACCTGCTCATCCTAAATATCCTCTGCCTCATCAGATCGAACTCAATCCAACTAATCTACAAGAACCTCGGCATGTTGTCACTCACCACGACAACCTGTGATGCTAACTCTGCCCATAATAGGACCACCTATAGGATCAGTAAGCCTCATAGGCCTATGGCGTGACCACCACTCCTCATAATCACTAGTACCTAGATTTTCCACTCCAACAGACCAACCCAACCAACTAGAGCAAGTGTTGCAAACTTGGTAGTAATAGTATCTACATTATCCTGGATACCCCATATATGGACCTCCCAAAAATTTTGACCAAACTGAGCCTCATAAGCATCAAGAATCAGCCCCTGCCTCTCACCAAACTGATTACATAATCAATCAGGTAGATAACGCTCTATCATAGATGATGAAAGATCAAGCAACCAATGGGTCTATCAACAATATACAAGCTGATTTGTATCCTATGGCCAAATCTCACAGCTCATGTAAGGTCTCCATACAAAACCAGGAATCTCATCAAACACATGACACCAATAATATAGATTCCCAAGCAAAGTATAGTGCATAAAATCCCAATAACGATAATAGTATGGATCACCTAGAGAACGATCTTGAATCCTATCAAGATGAGTAACAACAATATGCTCCCACACCCAAACATGCAAAAGGGATACACCTGCCAACAATGACCTCCCACCCTGATACACCACCTCATGCATATCTTGGTCAAGGTGGGCAAGTAAACAAGCACGCCAGACATATCTCGTACCATGCTCGAGCATACTCTCAATGCATACACCCCAACCAACTACAAACTGTTGACCTCATCTATCAGGAACAACTAATCCTGATACCAAGCCACAACTGAAAAGAATGATAGGGTTCATGCTATTTGCAAAATCAGATAAATCAATCTCTATATTATGAACATCAACAAATAACAATCGCTGCATAGCATGAGAACCTCAACAAATCTGGTATGTAACAAGCTTTCCATGAATAGGAAGATGAAGAATCCTCCACACATCATCTATAGTAATGGTTGCCTCCCCTGTAGGAAAATGAAAAGAGGATGTCTTAGAGTGCCACCTCTCCACAAGAGCGATCAACATTTTCATATGGATCCTAATAGGAGGCATATAACAGATATGATACAAACCCACTGCATCAAGAAATTCTCGCTCCAATACACCAAACTGGGAAATAGGATCAAACAGGTGACGAGGATGTGTCTCTCTCTCATGATGAGTGGTCAGAGATTCGCCTGCTAGCGACATAAACCAAGATGTTATGGATTCACTCTAAAAAAACAAAGAAACATAAAATGACACAAGTAAGATGACAAATGGTTCGTATGATGCTAAATAAACATTAACTAGGGTTTTGAATGTAAGCAGTATGACAAAATGATGCTTAAATGGAAAATGAATACAAGTTAGGGTTTCAATCTAAAACAAGCAGAGCAATATAAAATGACACTTGCTAGGTAACAAATGATAGTTGAGATGGTAAAAAGACACAAGACAAGGTTTTAGAATGCAAACATGATGAAGAACGAAATTCATGATGGTAAATAGATACATACTAGGGTTTGGACAAAGCTAAGAGAAAAATGATAGACAAAGACTCAATTACAAGATTTTGGGACAAATTCTCGATAAGAGACAGACAAATGTGCTAGTTTTGAACAAATGCATAGTTTTAGGACAAGTGCACAAGATTTTGGGTGCAGTTTCCAGACAGGTGCACAATTTTAGAACAAATGCATAGTTTCTAGACAATTGCATAGTTCTTGAACAAGTGCTCAAAAAAAATCCACCAGTCTTGGACATAAACACCAAAAAAACCTAAAAAATGTGCCAAAACCTAGACAGATGTGCTAAAACCTCAAAAATAGTGCATTTGTCTGACAGAACTTCACACACACTAAATGAGAACACAAACATGATGAAAGCGAAGGGCAAAAAGGTACATATTGAGGAAATGGTGTCTGAAGGCTGTCTATACTCTCGAACGAGCTCAAAATGATGTGGGGCAACCTCAAATCTTGATATTCTCCCTCAACAACTGACAAAATGTGGAATCTAGAGACAAGAATTAGCAAATAGAACCAAGAACAAATGATCCAATTTGAAGACAATTGTCCTTTATAACACCTCAAGGTAACCCTAATTTCAACTAAGAAACCGTAATTACACTTAGGAAATATTCCTACTTACAAATTAAAAGCTATGAATGAGAAATGATGCATATTAACATAGAATATTCCATCTGAAAACATCAAAACAATAAATAAAATAGTGTCAAGAGCTTGACTACAAAACTTGAAATTTCCAGTCAACCTCTCAAGGGGGAAACACAGAGTTCTACAATCATTCCACTGAATACTGGGGCGTAATGGGGCATAATTTTTTTGAAAAAAACTTAATCTTAAAAACGTAATCTTTGAAACAAAGCAACTAGTACTTTGTATCAAAGAGGGGCAAAATGTAGACATGTAAAATTGACTTGACACCTATCACACAACACTGAACGACATCAAACAATACTGAATGACATCAAAACAACATTGAATGACATCTAGCAACCTCAAGCAATGTTAAACGATAAAGGTACATCATCTCACATCATCTCAGAATCATCCTATAACACTTTGAAATGACTCAAAATCATCTCATAACACTTTAGAATGACTCAGAATCATCTCGTAACACTCCAGAATGACTCGAAATCATCCCATAACACTTTGAAATAACTCATAATCATCTCGTAACACTTTGGAATGAATCAAAATCATCTCGTAACACTTTAGAATGACTCAGAATCATCCTATAACACTTTGGAATGACTCAGAATCATCTTTTAACACTTTGAAATGACTGGGAATCATCTCGTAACACTTCAGAATGACTCAAAATCATCCTGTAACACTCTGGAATGCCTTAGAAGCATCCCATAACACTTCAAAATGAATCAAAATCATCTTGTAACACTTCAGAATGACTCAAAATAATCTTGTAACACTTTAGAATGACTCAAAATCATCCTATAACACTTTGGAATGAATCAGAATCAGCCCATAACACTTCAAAATAACTCAGAATCATCCCATAATAGTTCAGAATGACTTAGAATCATCCCCTAACACTTCATAATAACTCAAAATCATCCCATAACGTCTCAGATCAACTCATAATCACCTCGAAATAGTTCAGAATCATTCTGTAATGTCTTAGATCATCTCAAAATCATCCTGGAATGCTTAGAATCATACCACAATGTTCTCACATCACACCACATCGCACCACATTGCATCAAATCAAAATGACATAAGAAACCCTAATTCCTCTATTAATTGAATAGCACATTTAATTAATTCACTTTTTCATCATTTCAGACAAATTGAATAAATTTCATTTATTTAATAAAGTCCTAGAACCCCTAATTCCTCTATTAATTAAATAAAACAACATTATTTAATTAATTCACATTTCATTATTTTGACCAATAAAATAAATCTCATTTTATTTAATAAAGTTCTAATCCCACCTTATTTCGTCCTAATTAATTCAATAACGCCAATATTTAATTATGTTGCTAAATCACCTTATTCCCCTAAGTGGATTAAATTATTAAATAATAATTTAATTACAACACTTTCCCTCCAAAAATTTAAATTAAATCAAACTATTCAAATCGATTATCAAAAATCAAATCAAACTAATGCAACTTTGTTTGCAAAAGTCGAAATTGATTTGCACATTCAAACCCCAAAAATGAACGAATGAATTAAATCAATTAATTCATATTCCTCACCCACTTTTTGATTGAGAAAATTACAATTGCTGACTAAGCAATCTAATTTGTTAACTAATCCATCTATTATGTTAACTAATCAATCTATTCAGTTAACTAAAACATCACATTCCTAACTAAGCCATCACAAAGTTGACTGATCAATCATAGTACTGACTAGCCAATCTATTTCCCAATCACACAAACTTTGCAATCAACTTTGCACAATTATCTCATGTCTAAATCCTCTCAACACACTCCTACTGTTGATCCAGATATTCTTCAAAACAATCTTGATCATCCATTTCAAATATCATTTTCTATATAACAAACCACTTTTCTCACAAATAAGGATTCGAGAATTCATATACACTGAGCAATGAAGTGTTGTCAAGATCATCTTCGAGAGAGAAAGCTTCATCCATCATCTTCGATCAACCAAACACAAACAAGCATTCATCCACACTTTGCACATAAAATTTGGAGGCTTCGTTGTGATAAGAAAAAACCAGTATCAAGTGAATACACTCCGCTACGGGATGGTAAAAGCTATCTTTTGTTCTCATTTTTGTAATTAGTAGATTCCTTATCATGTTTGTATTAGTATAGTTTCAATTTCGTATGTGTAGGAGTTTCTAGATTTTAGATTTAAGGTTTTTGGTTGTAAATCAGATTTCTTCATCAAATTTCTCTAATGTCCCTTTTGGATCATTGATCTAATGTCCATCATTCCCCCTCACACATATCTAAAACAAAGTAAAGAGAAAAGAAAAATAAAGATTTTTTTTTTTTTGAAAGAGTATAAAGTCAACAAAAGTCGACATCTGACAGTCATCCTATTTTATAGGGAGTTTTTGGTAGTTAACTATGCTTCCTTTACATTGAAGTTAGAAAAAGAGACTACTTTCCTCATGGATCAGTTTTGTATGGAGTTTCACTCCAATTCAATCTAGTGGAGCCTACTTTTGTGGGTCTGCATGTTGGGCAACCTAATTTTTGGATTGCATGTCATTATTTCTGGAGGGAATTGTTTTTTGTAATAAGTCTATAAATTTTATGATTTTCTTCATTGTAAAGGTCAACAAACTGATGTTTGATTTGTGTCCTAAGACTAAAAATCTTCTATGTTAATTTTCTACTATTCAGTTATTTTAAGCTTTAGTTTTTAGATATTGATGCCAGATAAAAAGTTTTCTTTGTGTGCCAATGAAGTTTGTTGAGCGTAAATGTTGCTTGTTTGAAGTTAAATGATAAAAAGATATTTTTTTACACTATTTTTATGTTGTTGTGAATGGTATTCTTCTCATTTATGCTTTGCAAAGTTTGAAATGAATTAATATAAAAAATCTGCAATCTTATGAAATTTATTTATTGATAATAAATGGTTTTATGCTTTGATATCTGCACTATGAATGAACTTAGCTATGTAATGTTTACAGGTTAGTTCCTTTATTAGTTTTTTTTTAGGGAAAAAGAGAAAATATATAACTCATTGAATGATTGTTATTCATGTTTTTGTTCTCAACCTTGGTCTATCTTTTTTTATTTCTTTTAAAATTTGGTAGGTGATTAGAATCAATATATCCAATTTATTGTCTTAAACCAATAGGCCCCTTGAAAATTATAGCCATTTCAAAGTAATGTAACACCATTGTGAACCAACCATTGAAATCTTGGAGGGTATTTAGTTTTTCTGATTAGTTACTCTTTTAAGGAGAAGTTGGGTACCAATACCTCTCTTTCATGTTGGTGTGTTAGTTTGGCCATCAACAAATCTCGCTAAGTCTCTATGATTTTTCACCTACCTAAAATACATGATGGGCTAAGCCTCATAGATTTTTTTCCCACCCAAAATCCATGATGGGCTAAGCCTCATAGATTTTTTTCCCACCCAAAATCCCTAATGGGGTAATCCTTACGAATTTATTTTCACCTGAAATTTCACCTATCTTCAAAATCCCCGAGGGTTCATACCTCATGGAATTATGTTGTCTCCAAAATTCTTGAGTATCCTTGGTCTTGAAAATTTTATGGTGGCTTGAAATTGCCAAAGGTGTAACACCTAGTGGATTTACCAATAAATAGAAATCCCTAAAGCTTCAGAAAAAAGGTTAAATTTGTGAAGGGGTGTTTCACCTAATAGAGTTTTGATATGTTCTAGGTATGATTTGATAGGCCCATCAAAGGTATTATTTTATATCAATTAAAACAAACATTATTTCACCATTATCTCATCATTTTCATTATTGAGAGTTTCTTGAGAGGCGTTTGAGTTGAGGTGAGCTAGGGCATCGATTGATTATGTTGATTGAACTCATTATTGGTGTGAAGGTTATTCAAAGTGGACCTAGGGAGACTAGTGTTGATTTTGGGGGTTCTAATATTCCATTTTACTCAATTTCAAGGTATGTCAAAGTTATCCCATGCAAATAAATATGAAATTCCTTATATTTGAAGGTTGTTTTCATGATTTTGATGTTGGGTTGCATCATTGATTTGGTTCCCCATTTGTGTTTGGTATCTTAGGGTTGTGATGATCCTCCAAGATTGTTGAATGTATGGAGTCCCCTTTTCACCCTACCTTTGTAAATGTTGTTGGTTTTGAGGGATTCACTTTGGCCCTTCTTGTTTCAAATATCTTTTTGCAACCTCATGTGTGCATCATGCATAGTTGAAACCATTGAATTAAAGATTAATTAATGGAATTTGGGGTGGTTTCCTCTTGTTTGGAACTTTTCTTATACATTTTTCTTCTCCCCTCATGTGGTTTGAGGTTACTATTTGATTTAACCCCCCTCCCCAATTTACATTCACAAAATTTTAAGCTAGGGTTTTAGGATCTGATGAGGATGATGGTTTGAATTGTGTTCACATGGGTCTATTAAAAACCTTCTCTTGGAAGCATCAAAATCCTACAATAGTTTTCCCACTTTGGTGAAACTTGAACTCTTGGATATATGCATTCTATGGGCATGGATGGGTAGCTTGGTAATTAATTAGATCATTGAGGTCCCTTGTGCATAATTCAAACCCAATTTTCTTTGAACTAGCCATTATGATTTAACCATCACAAAATCATGGTATTCTCAAAATCTTAGCTTTGATGAAACATTTCATTCACCTTAAGAATCCTCGATGAGTCTAGGAACACAAAAACTGCATCCACACTTAAGAATTTTGGAGTTGAACTTTGCCTTCAAAGATTTCTTGACCTTTGGAAATCCACAAGACATCCCTTTTTCATTGGTTTCTTAACATTCGGAAAATATCAAAAACTTCATCTTAATAGATTTATTATCCACTTGAAATTACAAAAATGTTTGCTCTTGTAGATTTCTTGACATTTGAAAATCTTTAAAATATTTGGTCTTCATGGATTTCCTACCTCCTTGAAATGCCTAATGAATATCTTTCCTTCGTGATTTTATTCATAACATGAAATATTTCATGGAGAGTTAATTTTCTTGAAAACTCTTAAGTGACAAATGATGATGACAACTAGATTTTTCTTGATAAGGTGAGTGTTCTCAATGGAGTTATAGAGTCTAATTTCCTCTATTTTTAGAATTTTTAGATGAATTGGCTAAAGCTTCACTTTTGTAGATTTCTTACATCCTTGAAATCCCCAATATCACCCATTTCGTTAAGAGTGCTACCTCATGGATTTTTCCTTCATTTCAAACATTTTCACTCATTCTTGATTTTCTTGAGGATCTTGAAAGCATGAATCTGATGCTTGATTATGGTTAAGCGTTGAATATTGAAGCCTCTATAATTTCCTCCTTGCAAGAAAAGTGTAAAATTTATTGTTTTTGGGGATTTCTCCCTTCATGAAATTAGTGAGATACTTTGATTCATGTATTTCTCGACCTTTGGAAATATTGGAATTTCTTGAAGGTTATTAAAACATGAATTTCCTACCTATCGAAAATCCCAAAATAGATTTCATGAGATGAATTTATGATTTCTCATGAGGATTTTAGGCATGTGATTCCTAATGTTATTTTATGCAATGCTTAATAGGGGTTTGTTTGTTACACTCATGATTTTATTATGATGATGGTGCTATGGGACATTTTTTCTTCCTTTCCACGCTTATTTGTATCTTTCAAGTAATTATGTTGTTTTACTAACAAATTTAGGCTAAGTCAAGCAAGCCTAAGGCAACAAAAGGCAAGAATACCACTTTCAAGAAAGAGGAATTAACTAGGGCTAAGAAGATGAAGTATGACTTCAAGGGTGTGCTATTAGAGTAAAATATTTATTCGTATTGGGGAGAAGTTTGGGATACCAAATTGGGGAACATAGACTTGGAAGATTTAAAGAAAAGAATGTTTTGCCTGGTTTCCAGTGAGTTGGAAAAGAATTTAGTAAGAAATGGATTGGCTTGAGATGTTGGATTTCCCCTTCCATCCAATTCCCAAAGTTGATTGTATAATATTCAAAGAACTATAACTCTAATTAGATGAAGATTATTGGCTCACATGGAAGAATTATTGCCAAAATTATCGAATAGGAAATTGTTGAGGCATTTGGGATCCCCTCTCACTAGAGGCTAATTATGTTCACTTTTGAGAAAAATAGAAATTTCTACATAGATAATCCCAAGAAGGCCCTGGAAATCATAAACAACTCATGATTAAGCAAGCCCAAGAAAAATTACTATAAGTTTCCAAAGTTATTGCACATAAGTGATTTTCATGTAGATTGCAATCATATGATAACTCTCCTCAGCAGAGTCATGGGATTAGAGAGGGCCTCCCAATTTGAATATTGGATATTCTACATTATGGGAGAGATTGAGAAAGGAACCAAATATCATTAGGACAAGTTGATCAATGACAACCTTGATAGGAAACTAAGGGAAGTGAAAGATACCAAAAGGTTCACCATGACTTCATATGTTGTGTACATGCTCGCCAAGAATTCCAAGTATAGAGGATTGACCTGCAAAGCGACAGTTGGAGAGATGAAGGTTTATGAATGTTACCATTAGTTTCATCTATAGACACTCAAAATTTTCCTAGGCCAATGACTTCTAAACTCTCCATCATTTTCTCTTTGGTCTTTGATAATTAAATAATTTTAATTATTTAATTATTTAATTATTTCTTAAAGCCATAAGTCTTCTATTAATTAAATAATTATAATTATTTAATTAATTAATTTATATCTTTATTCCTCCTTGATTAATTAAATAAATTTCATTTATTTAATTACATCACTAATTAAATCCCCTTCTTTTTAAAATTAAATAAATTCTTATTTATTTAATACTCTTTTGTCATAAATTAAATAAATGTTATTTATTTAATTTGGTCCACTCTCTTGAATTTTGAATTAAATCATTATTTCATTCAAAAGATCCCCTTTATTACATTCTTCTATAATTAAATAATTATTTTATTTTTTTAATTATTCATTTGTCACCTAGATTAATAATTTTATTATTATTTAATCTCCTCTCAGCTCTTTGTCCATGCCAATCTTATCTTCCACATCAATTCTATATCTATCCATGCCTCAATTAACCTCCGCCCTTGATTAAATTATTTATAATTTAATCTTGATTGCCAATCCTTATCATTTTCCCTAATTTAACCCTAACCCTAGTCCATACTACATCTTTCATTCTTGGCCATTGATTATTGACATTCAATCTTAGCCTTTCATTGAAAATTATCTTTCCTATAAAAGTCTTCTATCATTGTCATTTCATCATCTTAGACATCTTGCATCTTAGGCATCTTGGAGAACCTCTTGCTATCTAGAGTCTATAGAAGCTTATGTGATCTTATGCTATCAACATCAAGTCAAGTGAATCAATAGCCATATTGAATCTTCAATATTTTTCTTAGTCATTTTCAAAGGCCTACTTGTATACTCAAAAATCTAAGGGAAATAATCATATTCAATAAAAATGGAAAAGTGCAATGAAGGTGAACCAATGGTGGTATGAAGAATTTTGGTAATATTGTTTCATGTTTTATGTCTTTATGTTTTTTTGTGCTTCATTGTTCATTAGGGTTTGATTTATATGCATTATTGCCTAACCTTGATAATTTTTTTAACCTTGACTACATTGGTGAACCCAACTTGAAAGAAAAATGTATACACCTAAAATTGGTCTGGAGCATCCGATTAATTAAATACAAATTATTTGATTAATTATTCTAATTTCCTCTACTATTGAATAAATAGAAATATTTATTTATATAGTTCACATTTAAATTCATCTTAATTAAATAAACAAAATTAAATACTTTGTTTTATTTAATTATCAAATCCCTACTTTATTCTATCACATAAATCTTACATTAATTAAATAAAGATCAAACGCTTTATTAATTAATTACCATTATTCTTCTGTTTAATTAATAAACAACTTCTATAGTTTGTTTTATTAAATTATTTATCCTTCTTTTTGCTAATTTAAATAAATCAAAAATATTTGAATTAAAGCATAAGGAATATTCCATGTACATTTCCTCAAAAATGAATTAGATATCCTATGTCTAATTTTTGTCTAAAATATGTCACAATTAATGCTTTGAAACTTCACGGGAAGTTTTGGAGACAAATTGGAGACAAATTCAAAATTCTTCTCTCAATCCTCCTCCATCAATCCTTCCTCTTCTCTTGCCTGGTGTTTTCATGGGTAGAGACAATCACCAAAATTCTCTCAATCTCCTCCATCTTTCACCATTCAATCCTCCAGATTGAATCCAAGACTCTCAATGTCTTCCCTGTACATTTCTACAGTGAAGAAATCTATAAATAAAGCCTCATTGAACCAAGAAAGGGATCCAGATAATCTAACTTATGCACTCTTAGTCTACAGGAATTCAAGCATCAAGAAATCAAGTATCCAACATCCAGCAATCAAGCTTTCACATCATGGCTACCTCCTGTAGTTGCAATTATCTGTTTCATGTCAATTCATGCTAGTTTAATTCATTACCATCTAGTATTATCATATTTAGCTCCATATCATTGCATTAGCATCCATCTCATTCTTTCAATTGTCATTTTAACAATCATAGTCCACTCACGATCTGTGAGCCATTTTGATTTAATAAATCTTGGGAGATAGAGAACAATATGATGCTTTCAATTGATTCATTCAGCTTTGTCTTTGATATAATGTCTTATTAAGAAGTGTGTTTTGTGCTTTACACCTAATTCACCACTTAAAGAAAAAATTGCAGAGATTGTATGAAAATTTTGATTTATGATGTTACAGGTATGGATCGACACAATCACAGGCTAGATTGACGCAATTGAATTTTACATAGAGCTGCAACCATGAAGCAAAACAATGCAACTATTTTTCAGTAGGGAATACTTTCATTTCATTTGATTTATTGGTTTTTCTTTTAGATCTAGATCCTCTAGTTTGTCATTCCATTAGGCTAAGGCTAGTGCATATCATACTAGTCATTAGGTTGCTTGGATTTGGTAGATTTTTTGTTATTTGGTAGGCCCAGATCTATGCGACACAATTGACTATCATTTGACATAATCACCAGATAATCACCACAACTGCTATCGACAAATACAACACTTGTATATTTTGTGATGCAGTTGGCATTCAAAACAACACAATTGTATTCCTTGCGATGCAATCGCCTCTAGTCTTGAGCCACAATTGTGGTTTCCTATGATGCAACTTCCTATTCATTTACAATTTATAGTTTCATCCAAAATTTCTAGTTTAGGTCTCTTACATTTCATATCTTAGAGTTTTTTGGTTACTGACAGTTGATTTCTAGCATGTGGCATAGATGGAAAGGAGGCATCTAGTTTAAACATTGATAATCAATCTATCTTGTCTTCTTTTCATTCACTCATTGGATTCAAATTAACCTTGCATTCATACATCATTGGGCTTAAATTTACCTTAATTTTCATTTCACTCACTGGTTAAAAATAACATGCATATTCACTCATTGGTCTAAAATTAACCCTTGCATCAAGTGTCTTTTCACATATTGCTTTGATGGTTAAAAAGAACAAGTGTTCTCATTGTCTTGTGGTTTTTATTTTTCTTCAAGGTGTGTATTCTCTTCTCTCGCACCACTTGGTGATCTTCATGATCAAAAGAATCTTTTAGAATTTTGTATAAAAACCCACACATTTTTATTTGGAAGTAAAATGAACCCCATGTGAGTGTGAGGCAAAGGCATTGTGTATGCTCTCTCCTTGTGCTTAGTGCAACCTTGGAGATCAAAAACCATGTAATTCCTTACTTTTTTGTACCTTTATTTTAGAGGGCCTTCCACCCCACTTTGAAAGGTGGGAATGATCCAAATGGTAACAAGCTAAAGCCAAGCTCTTTCAAACCACTATATAAGAAATGTGCTTGTGACAAAATTCATCAAGCAATAGGTGTGGATGTGTCATACTAACAAGTTCCACCCTTAGTAGCCTCATGAGCTACATCAAAATCCTTTCTTACGAAGGGACTAGGAGGCCTCTTGATTGACCATAATCTTGAGCTAACATTGTCACATGTATGGACAACTTGAAAAAATTCCCTTACTAAGAACCAATTGTTTTAGTGGCCAAAAACCCTTTTATACGCTTGTTGATCGCAGGAGGTTGAACCTTTGAAGTTGCCCCACATGTATAGAGAAAAAAATTCATCTTCAGGGAATGAGACTTGGTGAGCCCAAGAAGTGAGTGTCATGTAAGGGGGAGCAAGTACCACCAAGTCTTTAAATGTCCACCTTGTTTAAGTGGCTGGAGAAATCCAAGTGGGGATATCAACCAGTGGTTTCCTTGCAAACCTTAGGAATTGTGCATGTTGTCTATAAGTGTCTTGTTACACATTTAATCATTTTTTTTACACATTCAAACCAAACAAAGAAAAGTGTTTTCAACTATTTGTTGTGTTTACCAAATCCAAATTTCACAAAATCACCTCAAAGTTGGTCAAAACAAGTCAATATCCAAGCAAACAACACTGTGAACAAAACTGACTATCATTAACCATGATCATGACACTAAAAACCATAATCACCATTTCCAAAAAACCATAATTGACTATGCTTCACCGTAGCTGAGATCTCAAATGATGCAATTTCCTATGACCATACATTTTGAGGAGAATTAAAACAAAGCCATTTTTTGATCAATCCCAAGCATTACCTAGTTCTTTGATCACAAACTTGCAAATTTTCTAGAACTATCATTCATCAATCATTCATCCATCCATCATTGCATACCTTGCATTTACCATAGGAAAAACATTAGGGCATCCTTTAATTGCATATACCTTGTTCTAGATCTTAGTCTTGGAAAACTTATTAGGCTTGAGATTATTCCATAGTGACCAAATCATATTTGTCTTGACTTCAACCTCTCTTCATGACTTTAGTCCCTTTTTCATCTAGTTTGGCCCTCAAATCACAAGGCTAGCTTGAGACCACCTTTTTCAAACATTATCATTCAATCATTACCATCATTAAAGTCTTGATAAACCAGATTTTTAACTTTGGCTATCCTAGTTTGATCACACAACCTTGCTTTGGCTTTCCAATAAGGTGTTAGTATTCATACCTTTAGTCATCATCCTAGGTCATATTTTCACTCTTTCACACTTGCATTCCATTTGGCATACCTTAGACATTGTTCAAGTCTTTAAACTCATTGTGACACTCTTAACATTTTAATATTGTCACTTTGGTCCCTTTTCTTGATATCATTCTTAGACATTATATACCCCTTAAAAATCCAAAAAAATAGCCATCTTACATAGACATTTCCACAACATGTACCTCATTGTGACACCATCCTATTGACATATTGACACCTTGTCACTTTGAATCCATAACTTGGTATTGTCCTTAGACATACGCTAGATCTTGAATAACCTTGGTTTTAGTCATACCTTGGTCATCCTTAGGCATACCTTTGCATAGTCATCTTGCCACATCATCCTCACATCAACTTTCCCTTTTACAAGTCTTACATGGTTGAGACTAGGTTGCAAAGGAAAATAAAACAAATGGACATCCCACAAAACAATAATTTTGACAACCCAATCGATACCTCATCTCATGAGACACCTAGACCATACAAATCTCTATTCGAGAAATTTTTCACTAGAGTCCCAAATGGAAAAAACTTCATAGAAGAAATATAGACCGCCACACAAGATCTTGAATTTGCCTCTTTTGTGGATGAGTTTTTGGCACATGGACATCAGTGTTACCTAGCTAAACTATTAAGAGAAAGTGTCACATTACCTCTTGGATTTGACATCTACACATTACAAGCACCATCCACAACAATAAAATAAACTCAAGGAAAAAATAAAACTACCTCTAGTGGCTCTATCTCTCAAGTTAATACATCTATGTCATTAGGAGGAACTAAAAAAGATGCAACAATAATTCATAGCTCCTTATTTGGAACACAAGGTATTACATAATGCATGACACAAGGAATGAACTTTAACACAACACAACTCTTGACATTTACCATAGGGGCATCATCCTCAAGTCCATTTGACACAAACAATATAACTAAGAAGCCTAAATTTACCATTAACACAAAAAATGTCATACCAAACATAGGGGCTTCTCAACACATCATCACATCACAATCAAGACATATTCCTCATGGTCATACGCAATACAAAACTTGGAAATCGAGGCCTCTTCATGCAACATGGTAACCAAGGATCTTTTACATAATATGGCAACCAAAATCCACATGGTCATACTTTTAAAAGCTCGTGGCATATACCATCCAATTCACTTCACAACACTCATATACCCACACTAAACTAAAACATACCAAATCAAAAAAATTCATACACATACATCTCCCAAACACAAAACCAAAACTCATCATTAACACATATACCTAATCAAAACCCACCCCACAACATTGGACTCCATAACACCAACATGAGCTTGCAAAACACACAAAACCCATCGTTGACTCAAGTGGATGTACTACAAACTCAAATGTTGGCCTTGCAACAATAGATGGAAAATATGCAAATGTCCAACAAAAAGACTTACTCTACCTAGGATTTATATCCTTACCCTTTTGACAAGAGTTTATACATGTCACCCTTCCCACATGGTTGTCATACAAAACTTACCTAAGTATAGAGGGAAGAGAAATCCACTTGAAAACATAAGATAATTTTACATGGGTTGTATAGGTATTGCATATGACCCTACATACCTAATGATACTTTTCCCAAGAAGTCTTATAGGCATAACACTTGAGTGGTTCTCATAATTACCGATTGGCATAAGAACATGGGGAGAACTAGAAAATAAATTTGTAGAACACATCACATTCAACATTGACAATGAAATTACCATTGCAACTCTATGCCATACAATGTAAGAAGGGGGTGAAATTTTTTTAACCTTCTTCCAATGATGAAGAGGTTTAGCTAGTCGATGTCTTGTCGAAATACCTAAGAAACAAAAAGTTGTCATGTTCATTGAGAACTTAAACTCAAACCTGAAAAATTATTTGTGGATGCAGTGTTGCACATCCTTTGTGGATTTAGTGGAAAAACACATTATCCTTGAAAAGGATTTAATTAACAAAGGATAAATCAAGATTTCCAATAGAAACACAAATACTCAGAACATCTCAAATGACAAGAGCAAATAGTGGGACCAAAACAAGAATATGACTAATTATGGAGTTGTTGATGCTAAGACTATATATATTAGTCCTACTATCACACTTAGGGGACCTAACACATCCAATAATGCACCAAAAATTCTTAAAAAAACTACCAATGCGGTCCAAAATACATAAAAAATGAGAACCCAAAGGAAGTTTCCAAAAAAATGTCAGTACACTTCTTTAGGGGAGCTGATTGAGTCAGTTCTCAAATAAATCCCTCAACATAAGTCCATACAACTTCATGAGGTAAAAAAATATGATCCTGGATAGTTTAAACCATCTTGGTGGGATGATAATGCCTTTTGTGACTACAATTGAAGTAAGGGACATTCCACTGCACAATGTCACCAACTGAAAAACATCACACAATACCTTGTGGAAAATGGAACTATTGAAGTTAACAGACAACAACAACAATCTTCAAATAGTAACCTTAAATTTTTCGCTGATCCTTTACATGACCAAAAAAAGGAAAGGCCTCTAGTTTGGGAAATAATACCAATAATAATTCAGCCAATAAGACCAATAATAATTTGGCCAATTATGTTAACCTCAAATATGACTATAATCATACAACTGTCATAAATCACATTTGAGCTACCGATGAAAAAGTCAACACAATTATCATTAAGAAACCTCTTGAATGTGCTATCAAAACTCGCCAAACCAAGGTAACCGTTTGAGGTCCTCTGCCATAGCAGAAACAACAACCACCAAAGCTCCAATACAACTTGCTTGACTAATTGGGAAAAACCCCTGCAAATATCTTTATCTTAGAATTGTTCTATATATCACCTGATCACCAGGCCATCCTTGACAAAGATTTTTAAAAGGCAACTATTCCCACCAACCTGGATATCAATCATTTCCAAGAAATGGTAGGTTATTTGAAAAATTACCATCACACCACTTTTTTTGAACAAGACTATTCAACTAAAAATACAAGCCATAACAACCCTTTACACCTTGAAGTTCTTGTCCATAAAGATAAAGTTAGATGAGTCCTGGTAGATGGTGAAGTAGGGTTGAAAATTTGTACCTTAAAATTCGTTAAGATGTTGGACTCCTCGAAAGCATGTTTAGACACCACTAAGAGCATTGTTATCAAGGCATATGATGATGAAGAACGATAATCTAAAGGAGTCAAAACATTACCTATTAGAGTTGGTCTTGCACTCATGGATACCAATTTTTAATTCTTGGACCTCAACCTCCCATACAAACTTCTCCTAGGTCGACCATGGATTCATGCCTTGAAGTTCATCCCATCCAAATATCACCAATTCCTTAAATTCCCATAAAATGGCATTTAAATCACAATAGTCGATGATCTTGACCCCTTTCAATACTACAGTAATCTGAGAGGGACCATACAATTCCAAGTTCCTATCAATAATGAGGCTTCATCTCCCACTTCATCAAATTACATTGATCCATCCTCATTGAACAAACCATCTAGTTCATCTATTGTACCATTGAACCCCAAGGTTCAAGTACATGACATGGGATCTGGTGAATATCATATGGACAAGATACATATAAATGACAATGCTAATGCTACTAAGAAGGTTTCAACTTCTAACAATGATGTCAATATAGTTTTAGAATGAATATAAACAGATGGTCATGCTTGGATTTAAACTCTTTGAGAACTTGATAACATATCTAATTTTACCCTATCCACTTCCATTCAAATTTTTTATGTCCATGATAATCCCATGTTTGACCATGATATTTATGATAATCCACTCTTTGATCCTAACCCTACTGATAATATCCATACATCATCCTTCCATATCACCTTTTGTGGGTTAGGGCATGTCCCCCTTATTGTTACCCCTGATAATCCATCTTTCCAAGTCATTAAGGATGTTCAAGCCTCCATTGACATAAACAATATCAAAAAAGATACTCCCAAAGACCTCATTGATGATATTGTCACTCCCATTCATTCAAAAATCATTCCAGTAACTCCATTCATTTCATCCATTCCACTCACATCCATCCACATTATAAACATGGATCAAAAAGTCATATCTCAATACAAGGACAATGACAAAGGAAAAGATCAAGAATCAAAAATGAAAATGCTTACATAAAAGGAGACCAAGAGTCAAAAGACATGATGAAAAGAAAAGAAAATGAAGACAATTCCTCTAGCCAATACAAAAAGCTATTGGACCAATAAAAAACATAAATCAAGAATGAGAAAAAAAGTCAAGACACATCCTCTAGATAACTTAAAAAGCTATTGGATGAATCAAAATTCAAAAGTAGAAAGCATTGGTCTCCAAGAATGCTCTTTCATAGAAAATTGCTAGGGGAATCTATCAAGGAAAAAAGTGAAACAAAGAGCTTGTTCATCTAAGGTCTTCATCCTAATCAATCTCACTCATTCCATACATTCCATTCAATCCATCCATATTCATACATTTTTATATCATTCCACCTGCATTGGTGATGTCTTTTAATGTACCTTTGACGATGACCCCTTCATGTACTCTAGCTCATTGGTCACCCAAACTCATTTTCATTTGAAGCTTGGCAGAACACATAGTGTACACATTAGGGATCATACCATAGCCTCTTTCATCCACCACTTCTATCATCCTTCATATTTTCCACTTACATTTTGCATCCAAATTAGGTCTTTTTGTCCAACATGGGCATCCAAACAAGTTCAAGGCATCATCATGATTTATAGATTCCACACATAGATTTTGAAAGTCTCATCATAACCATAAAAAATAATTAAAAATAGAAAAATAAAAAAATTGGTTACCTTGATGAAAAATTGGCAAACAGGTGTCCTGGTAACACCAAAAAAAAATTAAAAAAAAATCAAGAAAGTAGTAAAGAGAAATAATTTGTCCAATAGTGAAAACCACTTCAGTGGTGCTTTGGATAAGTCCAATGGTGAAAACCTAGAAAATAGGCACCATGTGTAGTTGACTTTGCTACATTGTCTACAATCATTTCAATCTGACTTTTCCTCATCATTTCGTCTTTCTCATACCACCCATAATAATGAATAGTTGTCCTTTCCATAACTTTGAATGATTGACATCAAGTGTCTTTTCACCTTCCATAATGCCTATTCCATTTCACCCCTAATAAATTGGTCTTATACCTGACCTATGTCATTAGATCTTTTAATGGTCACTATATCGAAAAGACAAATAAATCAAATATTCCCAAAAAAAGAAATATTCCCGAAAAGACAAAAAAAAAAAATTTCAAAAAGAAAAAAACCTCATAAACTCTAAAAAAGCCAAAAAAATCAAAACATGTCAAAAACACAAAAACATCCAAATAACTTTTAAAAATCCCAAAAATAGAGTTAAATTCAATCATGTTAGTCCAAGTCTAGTCGAACTACATTTCCTCTGCAACTAAACATCGGAAAGGCCATTTTATGATGTACCCTCAAGGAATTAGGTAAGTCTTCTTAGGTTTGGTCAAATAAAACCATGACTCAGTCCTTTGTCAATAAAAAAAATTCATTTCATGTCAAAATGTGAGGTCTCTATGCATTGTTATGTAGGCAAGGTTATATGTCGATGAGCCCCTAAGGCCACCTAGGTTGGTCCTTTAGGGTTTGTCGTGTTAGTCATAATAAGTCAAACATTGTCAACTTAGACATAAATAGTCATTGAAACATTGAACAAGTCACACATCATCAAGACAACAAGCCAACAAAGTCACTTAGTCAAACCAAACAAATTGTCAAAATAGTCTAACATTAATCATCAAACCGGTAAAACTTATGTATTATATAGGATGTGTCCTTCCTGAAATTAAACATTATCATTAATCATTTTTTTTTCATTTGCCTTATATAGGTGGTCACATGATCGAAACCAAAATTGACATCTTATACAACACGTTTTGTCTCCAAAAACTAGGCCTTGTGAAACAATCAACCCATCAATCACTTAGTCAATTAAATCGCCAAACAATCATATTTTAGATAACAAACTGAACGGTTATTAACCTTGTGGTCTATTTTGTCTTATTTGTTTTTATTTCTTGATTTTTCTTTGTCATGTTACTAGCTCTCTCAAGGCTGTCACATGAAGGATTTAGAGAGGAAATAATGTCTCATGACTCTTTTCTTTGACTGTTGTTTGTTGATTGTCTTGACAAGAAGACTAGGGCAACTTTTCCCTTAGTATGAGTCATGACATTCCTTGTCTGTGACTATCTGTTTTGTAAGTGGATGACCTTGTAAACCTTGGTTTATGTCATACCATGGTGTTTTTTGTCCATTTGTGTCATTTTACTTCCCAATCATGATTAATGCAATGCCTATTATGTATTTGGAAAAATATTGAAGATTCTTTCATACTAACATCCATGTCTTTGGGGCTAACATTTCTTCCATCCACATTGTGATAGAGTCCTGTGACACAAAAAAAACATATCTTGCATATATAGTCATGTTAGAACATCATATACACATTATTATCCATGCATAGGGAATCATACATGTTACAACAAAGAATATAAAAGCATGCATGACATATAGGCATACATATATGTATCACTGAAAATATGTCATGGTACAATGTCATAATGTATCCCAAGATAGATCTCTTAGGCTAGATGGAAAAAATGCAAGTGTCATAGTACATAGTCAAAATGAGCCTAGACTAAACTTCCATGCTCTCTAGAGGGTGATCAGTGTGGTGGCCTATGCTCTGATTGTGGCCTATCATAAGGATGAGATCTAGGTCTTGAAACCCTGTCACTGCTCTGTGACCGTCGACTATGAGACCAACCACTACTTAGTTCCTTTGATGCACTCGGTGCCTTGCACTTGGGTGGGACCACCTCCTCATAAAGCTACCAATAATAATACTCTCTACAATTGACCCTCACAACCTCCTTTATCATATCTAGTGCTGACCCACTATAGGTGGCAATAAAATCCAAACTCCATTGCTTTGCTTGTTGTGCCCTGATCACTGTACCATCCCTCTTTGACTATAAACTGTCCCGCTCTATGTGGAGTCCATCTCTCTCCACCTGTACTATCTAGAGCTTAGCCTCTACAACCTATACCCTAGCCTGCAGATCTTGTGTATGCTGGTCCACATTCCCCTCCCCATCCCTGATGGGTATATCCTTGAATCCCTCATCTCCTAAGAAAATCCTCTCTCAAAGGATTTGCTCTGCCTCACTAATCTCATCCTCCTCCTCATGTTGCTCATCATCCCCTTGCCTCTCCTCCATTGCAACCACATCTACTAACGCATTGAGCTGCTCTCCCCTATAACTAGATACTCTCACTCCATCTCCACATCCTACCTCCTCTCCTCCTATACCTCCTACCTCTCCTCCTCTCCATCCTCCCCAATAAAAGAGACTGATCTACATCATATACTTAGCCTGCACCTTTATCCCCTACCTCCGCTACCACCTCTACCATCTCCTTCATCATCCCATCTACCACCTCCTCATCCTCCATATCCTCTCCCCCTCCCTCCACCTCTCTGGCATCATGGGCCCAACCCTCGTTGAACCACTAGAGATAGCTAATCTGGGTCAGTCAAGGGTACTAGCATGTGAACGTACCACCATGTGTCATACTCTATCGTAGTCCCTACATCTACTGGACCACCCCTCCATGTGCATGGTAGTGCTTGTAGCCTATCAATTCCCTACTTAGTTGTTGTAACCAAAATCATAGGACCCCATAGTTTCACCTCCTTGGATGATCCATAAAACTCTTTAGTACCTTGTGGTACATCTTGCCACTCTTTGAACTATCGTAGTACCCTATTTGGAAAATACATGTCAATAATATTTTGAGATTGGACTACCCATCCATTCAGGTACCTTGACTGATGACACCACTAAAAATGTTGATCCTCATCTGGCCACTGAGCACAATCCCTTCAAGGCCTCCAAATCAAACTATCCAATATGTCAAGACCATGCCTCCAATACCCCACATCACTAGCATGGGTCTATGTAACTATGACTCTTTACATGTAGATGTATGGAATGTTGGCCCCTAACTAGTGACCAACTTGTGGATGGAACATGATAATATGCTCCCAAGCCCAAACCATTAGAAGTGTCACCCCAAAGCTCAAAGATTTTCCACACTAGTAGGCTATATCATGTAACTAAAATAAAGCATAGTTGGAAGACATGGCCCCCATGCATATAGAGTATCTCTCGTCTACATCCCCACCAACATCTCACTCCACCCAACTGGAAACCCATGTGCTCGGTGGTCTGGTATGACAACCTTGGCAATCATGTTGCATAATATATAGTCAAATCACTCATATTGCTTTTCCAAAGTCTCCCATATAATCTCATAGCGATCTATCCCTAGGTCTCTGACATCCTCATAGACTTAATACTCTATCAATGCTTGGTATCCTTTGCCTAGATCATATCTGACCCACTCACCTTGGATAAAAAGTCTCAGAATCCTATAAACGTCCTTAGTGTGATGGTAACCTCTCCTATCGATAGATGAAACAAACATGTCTCTGATTGTCATCTCTCAACAAGTGCATTTTCCATACCCTTATTTTCCCTAATGATGGGCATGAAAGTCATTTGGTAAAGTCTAAGATGCCACAACCTACACTTTTCAATGCTAGTCAACTAGTCCCATAGCCAGTATGTGTCAGGTCGTCATGACCCTCATGTATAAATTGGATTAATTCTAGCTTGTGGTCAAAATAATAAACATCATGTCAGTCAAAATTCATATTCAAACCTCTTAGACATAAATTGCACAAGAAATTTTCTCTTGAGCTAGGGAGAAATCATTAACAACTGGTTGCATCGCAAAACCTAGCAATTGCGTCACACAATGACACTTGCATCATATATTTTTGTAGATGCATCGTAGGGGTCTGATTGTGTGCAACCCCCAATCATTTGTGGCTAAGTATCACTATTGTGTCACTTACCAAATATTTTCATCATTCCCTAGTCGATTGCATCCAACCCTAAGAATTTGTGTTACACATTAGTTGTTGTGTTGCAAAAAACTGTAGATGTGTCATTCTACTACAATTGTGTTGCAAAATTCTAAATGCTAACCTACCCTAGGCATGTTTTCAATAGTTGGGTTGTTTTGCAAAAAAATGTTTCAATCATGATAACACTTGCGGCCAATGAGAAGCGATGCAATTGGCTATCAAATTTTCCTAGTGTGTAGAAATGCATGAAATAAAAATTGACTAAGTGGGTTCATAGCTACTTATCGACTCTCCTATGCCCTCTAGTCATTTGAAGGTCTGCACGTGATACACTCTTTTCTCGTTGTGGGGAACATGTGAAATCTTGGCTACCTCTCTCCTGGGAGCTCTTCAATCTTCAATCTTCACATATGTAAATGAGCCCTTTAACCCTCAAATTTCCTATTTATACCCCCTAAAATTTAGGGTTTTCACTAGGGTTTTTGTTGGCTGCACATTGTGAGAGCTTTCAAACCTCATTTTTTCTACCTCGAAGGTCCTGAAACTTTTTTCTTTTGTCACCATGGCATTTTTGCCTATTAATTTGACTTTTTGAAACAATTTTCAAATTTTGTTGAAATTTTCCAAAAACTTGCAAAAATTTTCTGAGCAGGCATGGGTCTACCCTACTGTCTCTGGGGCATATTTTTGACTAAATTTCTTTGACATGATGTGATAAACTATATTTTACCAAAGAGGGATAAATTGTAGACACGAAAATTTTTCCTAGGCCTACGACATTTAAATTCTCCATTATTTTCCCTTTGGTGTTTGATAATTAAATAATTTTAATTATTTAATTATTTTCTAAATCCATAAGTTTTCTATTAATCAAATAATTTTAATTATTTAATTAATTTATTTCTATCTTTTTTCTTTTTAATTTTTTTGTTTTTTTAGATTGCAAGAATCAGGTAGCATGACCCCCTATAAACTATAGTGTGCCTGGTAAACTTTTTAACATGACCAGTAGCGTTGGTGCGACACGCCCTATGGTACCATGAGGGTGGGGGAGACTAGACCTCATGACCAACCTCCTGGAACAGAAAAGACTTATCCAATCAAGCTAGGGCCCCAACCCAATTCATTTCTATATTTATTCCTCGATTAATTAAATCCCCTTCTTTCTAAAATTGTTTAAATTCTTACTTATTTAATTATTTAACACTTTCAACTATAATTAAATAATTATTTTAATTATTTAATTATTCATTAGCTTCTTTTGTCATAAATTAAATAAATTTTATTTATTTAATTTGGTCCACTCTCTTGAATTTTGAATTAAATCATTATTTAATTCAAAATATTCCCTTTATCACATTCTTCTATAATTAAATCATTATTTTAATTATTTAATTATTCATTTGTTGTTAGTGTAATTAATATTTAATTATACTTGCATAACTTTACTTAGGTTTTGCTTAGGTAATAACTAGTTTACTTAATTAATAAGTAAGCTTTATTTAGTTGAGTTGTTTTTAGGTCAACATTAGGGTTGCATACATTGCTTTTATAAAGCAATTCTCTTATTGTAATTTCTTAATTCCTGAATATTATCAATTTGCATATTTCATGCAAAGCTTTATTTTTTGATGTTTTCTCTTATGTGGAAGGTGTTTAGGTTTGCATGTCTAATCTAGGGTTTCTAACATGGTATCAGAGTCTTGACATGCAGCCCCTTCTCAAATTCTATAGAAAATCATTGCAGAGTTCGTCCGGGGTTCCTCGAGGGTATCATGCCTTGAGTTCATTTATGTAGCGTCTTGGATCAAATCAGGCTTCATCATTGGATTCAAAGCGTTGGAAAAAGTCAGGTTTGGCTTTCATTTTGCAAATTTTGGTCATGATTTTCCAGATCTGTGAGGGTTTCATGTTTGCTGATTTTTTGGAAGCTCTGGAGGAAGCCTATTTTTTTGAGCATCTTGGAACAAAATGGACACTGTCATCATGTTCATAGCACCCGAAAACCCTAAGATTTCCCTTCGTTTCATTGATTTTGGTGAAGTTGGTCCGGAGGGAAAAATTAAAAATATCTTTTGGGGATCTGCACTGGCACCTCCAGTTCACACAGCTCCCAGGCGGTGCCACCTTTAAGCCTCCGTCGGCCTCCTCTACCCTCGTGAGCCCCTTCAACAACCGGTCGCGGTCACATGGCGCCCAGCCCCCGGTCGGTCCCTTAGAATGCCGCGTGGTCACAAGGGTGACCAGGGGCTCTACCCTAGCCCCCTGTCTACCAGCCCCTAGTCACGCACAAGACCAGGGGCCGAATTTTTTTTAGCCCCCTAGGCTGTGTGTAGGCCTTATTGGCCATTTTGGAGCACCTTTGACAAAATTGGGCGTAACTTTTGCGTACGGAGTCAGTTTTTTGCAAACAAGATATCATTGGAAAGCTGCTTTTGAGCCCGTTCTGTTGGTGTAGGTTATTTTGCTTGATTATCTTCCAGTTTTATGTTTCAGGTCCTTGAACTCAAAACTTGTGTTTTTCACTCTAGAGGGCATGTCTTTTGACTCGGTGATCCTTTTTTCACCATTCTTGCGGCATTGGAAAGTTGGTTCAGTCCTCTACACAGATAGGAGGTCTATTTTTATTTTCTATTTATGCATGTTTAGTAATTATATCCTTTTGCAATCATTGGGTATTGTAATAAATGAACTGATATAAAGTTCCATTCGGGGGGGTTTCTTACATAATAATCTTCATTGTGTTTTGATGACAACTCGAATGGGTTGTAATCTGGTTTCTTAGTTTCTTTTGGCCATATTTTGTCTTAGCTTGACACATATTAGATTCATATCAGTTCACACTTTAGACTGAGAGCCTATGGTTAATGATCCGCATCAGATCCATCTCAGTTTGAGGGCCACTAAATTTGTGGTTAATGTTCCAGAGTCTTTATGGTACTTTTTCCCATGGAAGAGTTTCAATCTTATTTTGACATCGACATCGAGATACCTGGCTTCTAGATTCTATCATCATTCATTTCATCTACTATTGCTTTATGGATTCCAGGGTTGTTCCAGTTTGGAGTGTTCGAGTGTTCCGTGGCATCGGGTCTGCTGTTGCATCATTATGATTCCGATATGGTTTCTTGTAGACAAAAGTATCTTTCCTTACTTGCTAGATTGTGGTTCCAGTGTTACTCCATAGTGTTCTTCCAGTGCTTCTTTGCAGCAGTCATGTCATTGTAGGGGGGGTTGTCCCACTGGGTTTTTCCTTCTCTACCTCATTATTGCATTTGTACATGGGTACCTGATCAGGCCTTGTTTCCGGAACCCATTCATGCTTTCTTGCATTCATCTTAGTTTTAGGTGCATGCTTATTTAGTTTCCCTAAGTTGCACTTATGGGGGGGTGTTAGTGTAATTAATATTTAATTATACTTGCATAACTTTACTTAGGTTTTGCTTAGGTAATAATTAGTTTACTTAATTAATAAGTAAGCTTTATTTAGTTGAGTTGTTTTTAGGTCAACATTAGGGTTGCATACATTGCTTTTATAAAGCAATTCTCTTATTGTAATTTCTTAATTCCTGAATATTATCAATTTGCACATTTCATGCAAAGCTTTTCTTTTTGATGTTTTCTCTTATGTGGAAGGTGTTTAGGTTTGCATGTCTGATCTAGGGTTTCTAACATTTGTCACCTAGATTAATAATTTTATTATTATTTAATCTTCTCTCACCTCTTTGTCTGTGCCAATATTATCTTCCACATCAAATCTTTATCTATCCATGTCTCAATTAACCTCCACCCTTTATAAAATTATTTATAATTTAATCTTGACTGTCAATCCTTATGATTTTCCCTAATTTAGCCCTAACCCTAGTCCATATTACATCTTTCATTCTTGGCCATTGATTATTGGCATTTAATCTAAGACATTCACTCAAAATTGTCTTTCCTATAAAATACCTTTATCATTGTCATTTCTAAATATTAGACATATTTCATCTTAGGCATCTTGGAGAACCTCTTTCTATCCAGAGTCTATAGAAGCTTATGTGATCTTATGCTATCTTTCTATCAACATCAAGTCAAGTGCATCCATAGTCATATTGAATCCTCAACATTTTTCTTAGCCATTGTCAAAGGCATATTTGCATACTCAAAAATCTGTGGGCAATCATCATATTCAAGCAAAATGGAGAAGTGCAATGAAGGTGAATCGACGGCAGTATGAATACTTTTGATAATATTGTTCCATTTTTTATTTCTTTATGGTTATTTGTACTTCATTATTTATTAAGGTTTGATTTATATTCATTATTTCCTAACCTTGATAAAATAATTAACCCTAACTACATCACCTATCTAGAACTTCCCACTACAAGAGGGTTAATGAAGAATTCTCCATGTACATCACTAGAACATTGTAAGAGACTCTGGGTATGTGCAGGATCATCATGGAAAAAATAGGCCCTTAAGTGGTGAAAAATTCAAAAAAATCAAAGTTAGAAAACTTGACGTAAAAATTTGAGTAAGTTATCTATATTATTTCAAAAATATGTAACAATAGAATCTGTAGCAAATTGAATGTAGTTTCTAAACTACTAGGTTTATTTAAAAAATAAAAAAATCTATTTATGAAAATTTGAAATTTCAATGTAGTAGCACTTAAAATTTAGGGAAAAAATAAGTAAGTGTCTATCTGACCACCCTAACCACAATAAAATGATAATATTTTTTTATAAGATTTTAGATATAAGTAGAGGACTCATGTCTCGATGTGATGCATATTTTTTTGTAATTTGTTTCCAAGTAAATAATTAATCATGATTTTTTAACTAATTTTTTTTTTAAATATAAAAACTTGTATGTCTTACCACCTTAACTTGGTAAAAAATTCATGAAATTCATTTCTTTTTTTAATCCTATAGTATGTAAAGCAAGAATGTGACACATGTTTTGGAGTCAAAAAATGTGATACCATTTGAAAGCTATAGATGTTTTTCAAGCACCCTATCAATCAAGACTTTAGTCATAATTCAAATAAAAAATGAATAATAATTATTTATTAAATTCAAAGTAAAGCATAATTTATATTGGTGGAAAGCTGAGAATCTCCTATAAAAACACTTTTTCTTTCATCAATTTTGGGTAAAAAAAAGGTTGTCAGCTTCATACCCTACACATACCCATCATATCACCACTTTTTGGCCCATCATGATCCTGCACATACCCCTCTACTTATATGGTTGTCTGGTTATTCAATGGAGTTAGTAAAGAAATATGGTTATTGGTTCTTGTAGTTTCAAAAATTTCATACATCAGGGTTCATGTATGTCCCCTTAGGCCACATAGATGGCTGAGATACCCAACCACCAATTTGGTAATATTGGAAGTGACTAAGAAATTGGTTATGTTTGACAAAGTTTTAAAATTATTGCATAAGGAAGGCATGGGAGATGAGTTTCCAATAAAGATGAATGGATGGGAGGCCTATCCCTCTTTTTATAGTGTGTAATACTCAGAGACAAAATCGGAGTAATTTTATTTGCTAACACACATAGAGAGAAAGAATTTTGATCCATATGGGGTTTTCTAAAAGGTTGCAAGAAAATCCTATATACATAAGGCACATATAGAGGACTATTGGTCCAATTGTAGAGATGAATTTAAAGTCTTTAAGAGGAGGTTCTCCAAGATATATCAAAATGATAAGATTATACAAGGTCATGGATATCCCTGATTAGGTGGAGGATCAAGAGGATGTTGTTCAACATCATGATTATATGGACATAAAAAATAAGCCCATTCCTCCTATTTTATAGGTGGAGGAGGAGATAACAAAACTAGATGATGTCACATTCATAGTATTAAAATATTTCAACTAAAGGTTGATGGAGTAAAATTCAAATATGGTTTGATGTGGGATTTGGACTCACCACCTTCTTCAAAGGAGGAGCCAAAATCTGAAGGCTAGGAAGAGGGGAAACCTTTGATCATTAAAAGGGGAAAGGTCAAGTAGAAACAAAAGGAGGATGTTTTTGAGAGGAATCCCATTGCAAAGAAGAGGAAACCAGCCAAGCCTATTGTTGATGAAATTCCCAAGAGAAGAAGGGTTATGTGAGGAAGGTAGAAGGATACATCTGCAAATACTACTCCTCCTCCAAAGAAACAATACGTTGTTCCATTGAGGTGGAAAGATTTGGGGAAAATCCTCAAATGGTCTATCGTAGGAAGACTTCTCCAAAGTATAAAATTCCATTCTCCGATTTAACAAATATTGAAAAGGTGGTTGCTGATTTGGAAGAGGTTGTTTGAAGAGGATTTTCCAAGAAAGAAGAAGCTTCGAAAGGTGCTTCTAGATTTGGTGATGAGGAATAAATACATGAAGAAGATACAAACCAAAAATAACCAAATAGTGATCAAACTATTGGCTCAATGTCACCTAATATAGGGGTGAATATTGAAGGAGAAAAGAAAATATTTGAAGATGTTTCGAAGGTGAAGTTGGAAAAGGTTAATGTAGAGGAATTAAGTGTATAAAATTTATAACTTCCAGTCATGGATGATAAGCCTCATCAAACTCAAGGTGAGAAACAACCATATCTCAATAAGGAAAAAGAGCATAATGAACAGAGGGATGTTGATAAAGGAAAATATGTCCAAGAAGAATAGGAATAGGCATAGTAGGAGATGGATATAAACATGGAGGTCTATGGATCCTAAATGGCTCAAAGAAAGTTTAAAAACCAAGCCAATTTTTAAAGTAGCAATTCTTGATTGGGATAACTTTGTGGCTTCCATAAATAATAACAAGAAAAGTAGAAGGGTAAAATTATTTCTAGGATTTATAAGGATTATTCTAACAATAGAGTGGTGCATATTGTAGCCCCTACAATGGAAAATAATAAGGATGTCATTACTCTTAAAGAATATAGGGTGACATCCATTAATCTAGGACCTTCTTCTAAAAAGTAAGAGTTTGGTGATTTGAGGGAGTTTGTAGAGACAATTATTCAAAGACTAGAGAAGGAAGTCAAAGCTAAGGAGAAAATGAAGAGGAAAGTTGAGAAACTTTAGAGTTACATTAAACATCTGGTGAACCCTCTTGAAACTTAGGCTATTCCCTTTGCAAAACCAAGCGTATGTTCAAAGGATTCAATAGATGATCTTGGGAAAATAAAGTCCTCTACCCAAGTATCTCAAGGATGGGTTGTTGGATTATATGAAAAGGGAATTTCATTAAATTCTAAATTAGTGCAAATGTATGAGAGATGTTCAACCTATGTGAATAAACTACAAAAAATTGTGACAACTTGCAGGGCCATTGATGATAAAACAACAATCAGGCTGAACATGTTGGTGGAAATTCCTGAGTAGGTTCTGATTGTGGAAGGAATAATTGCTGCAAAAAATGTTGATAGTCCTCAATATTGACTAGAAGATTTCAAATTTAGAAGGGAAATCATGGATAAGACACTTGAAGACTGCACAAAAGCTAAGAAGGATTTCAACAACATTTCTTTAGGGTGTGTGTTATTTTTAGAGGCCATGACTAGTAAGACACCTTACTAGTGATTACATTAAATTGGACTTGTTAAAGCAATGGTGGAAGGAAAACTTCACACATGTCTTTGATGGCGTTGTAACTAAAGATCACCTAGAAGATGCAATAGTGTATTTCAACATGATGTATATGTTGGCAACACAAGGGTAGACAACTGAGAGGAGGGGGTGAATTAGTTGTCACAAAGTTTCAAACTTATTAACTTTATTAACCCTTATTATCAGATCTGATTAATAACCATGAAATCATAAATCAATAACACATCATAAATACACATGACACCAATATTTTTGTGTGGAAACCCTGTTAGGGGAAAAACCATGGTGGAGGTTAATCCACAAGTTTGTACTCTATTAAAAGTATAAGAAGAATAAATAGGGAATAAATATGCATTGAGGCACATTGCCTAGAGCTCATTGCTCAATTACAAAAGGCTTACTACCTAAGGGAAGACTCACTATCTTACATAAATATTCAAATTGAATCCATCTGAAGATATTGAACTAAGAAAGCAACATCTGCTAATTCCTAATTACTATTTTGGCTAAGCACATGCACACTTCTTCACTCTTCTTCACTCTTCTTCACACTCTTCTCTGCCTTTGAAAGATTTAGAACATTATTCACACACACACTTTCTCACTCACACACCTTCTTCACTTTCAAATGGAAAAAAAATCGCTTGTATATATCCACAACAAGGAATTACATTGCTTCATGTTGGCTTCAAAAAAATAATAAGATGAATACAAACTATTAGCCCAAAACAATAAAGATTATTAATGTGAATCTACCAAGGTCGGCCACAACATAGTAGAGACCCAAAACAATGTCCTCGAACATAGGACACCTTCAAATATTTTTCCTCGAAGATCCACAACACGCTACAATCACCCTATCGTCCATGAACATGAAAAAAATGAACACACAAGAGAAAATCATCAACTGAGAGCACATCGATCAATGTGTATTTGAAACACAAATAGAGCATGATCTAGAAAAATCCACAAAAACCACAGGAGCGTACACAACAACTCAAATTACCAGAATCACATTATCTTCTTCCAGGAATACCAGTTATAGTAGTAGAATAACTCTCATAACATAGAAACTCATAACTTTCTCAAATATTCATGCACAAATCTAAAACTTTCAGTGGATAAACTAGATATGCTTGAAAACAAACCCTTTAATCTGCAACTTCTCACCATCAACATATTGAACTTTCCATCATACTGATCTTCACTACTTCATAGAAACCTACAACTTATTTTATTACAATTTTCTCAATACCTTCGACATATACACTCTTAAAGACATTAGTGCTAATAGAGTTGACATCAATGACAACCACATATCAGAAAAGCAACCACAACATCCAACAATCTCCCCTTTGGCATTGATGGCAACACATGATGTGAAAAACACCATCAACACAACTAACTTCAACACTTACTCCCCCTTAGGTTCTGACTCTTTTCTCCTTAGATAATTCCTAGTTTTTCAAATTGCTCTTGTCCCCATTTGACATCATTGGAAAAGATACACACAAGCTCTGAACCACATATCTAAATCATCTAACTACTCCCTCTGAGTAGCAACCACCACAACATCAATCTGAATCAAGATATGATTATGAAATACATAGACTGATGAAAGACAATGCATCTTAGTTTTGATTAGGAGGGGTAATCACCCCTAACTTTCCTCTGAGATACTCAAAATTATCCTTCGGAAATGTCTTGGTAAAGATGTCTACAATTTTTTCCTTAGTAGGAACATACTCTAATCTGAATTCCTTTTCAGTCACCTTCTCTCTCAAAAAGTAAAACTTGATAGATATATGCTTGGTCTTTGAATGCAGCACCAGATTCTTAGAAATGTTAATTGCACTTGAATTATCACAAAATATAACAATAGTCTCATCATACATAACACTAATATCTTTCAATATCTACTTCATCCACAATACTTGAGTACAATTTTTATCAACATCAATGTATTATGCCTCTACAATAGACAAAGAAATGGAATTCTTCTTTCTACTTAACCATGAAATTAGCTTCTTTCCCAAGAAAAATATGCCACCACTATTACTTTTCCTATTATTCAGATCTCCTTCCCAATCAACATCAGTAAAGGCTCTCAAAGTAAGATTGTAATCTTTAGGATACCATAGGCCAAAATAAATTGTTCCCTTCAAGTATCTGAAAATTCTTTTAATAGTAGTCACTTGAGATTCCTTAGGATTGGCTTGAAATATCTAGTCACCATGGGTGTACCGACTGGATTTGAATCTTCCATACCAAATTTCTTTAGCAATTCTTTCACATACTTGGATTGAGATATAGAGATCCCTTTATCTAACTCCTGCACTACCACATCTCTCTTATCTTGCACAGTTTTTACCTATCCCTCCACTATCTTTGCCCTCTCTAAAATGGCCCTTGTGTCTCCCATCACTACCTCTGCATAGTGAGTGTTGTCATGGAGCTCATCCTGCACCCTCTTTAGCTCATCCCACTCCCTCCTTAGCTCATCCATCTCCCTCCTCATCTCCTCTATCCTTCCAAGCCTCATCTCTCTCCCTCCGCATGGTGTCCCTCTCCTCCAACATCCTAGAGGCCTCATCTAATAGATCCCCATAGTCCCTTTGTCCCTTGTCCCATAGTCTCTCTATCTCTTCCTACAACATGTCTCTGTCTACCTTTCACTCCTTCATCCTATGCTCCATGACCCTGAGTATCACACGAGCTCCTACCAGTAGTATTATCGGATCCTCAGGTGGTGGTGGCACATATGGTACCATTGTGAGTGGCTTCGCTTGTATATCCTCCACATACATGGGCTGGTCCTGCTCTCCTGCATTCTCCATCCCCATATCCTCCCTACCTCTCCTCTATTGTTGGCCTCCTATCCTACCCCTCTATCATTATTGTCCTAACCTCCTCTCATCCTTTGAACCATAGCATAATGCCCCTATAATCGGGTGCACTATCTATATCCATCCCAGTCTATGTGTTTTCCACCATGCAGTGTATCTCACAATCACCCCTACATCTATCACTCCTATTCTCCCTGGATATGTCACTAGTTGCACTTCCTCCCACCTCTATCTAGAAAAATTCGTTGTGATCGGATCACCCCACAACTACTCCCAGGTAATCCAGAGAAAATTCTGAGGCTCTGGTGGGGTATCCTGTGACACCCCAAACTATCTCATCACCTTGTCTAGTTTGTGGAGCTTGACGATGTGTGAGTCTCTCTGATTAGGTAGCACACTACACAAAAGTATCCTTTATGTGTCCTCTCATCTACTCTCCATCTGATGAATTTTTGTTGCTGATAAGGTCTTCATATGATCTGGTCTCCCTGTAGATCATCTAGTCTCCTCCTCCATCCCTCTAGATCCCTCACATCTATGTAATGCAAGTCTTAACCACACTCTACCCCATACCAGTATGCTACTGGTAGTGTCTCATCTTGATACCCCACCATCAACACCCCTAGCCTCATCACACTAATATGCTCCCAAACCCATCTGAAGCAATGCCACATGTGTCACGTTGAGGGATCTCCTGTGTAGACCACATGCATATCCCTATATAGTTGTGCTAGCATGCATGCTCCCCATGCAAAATCCCCCTCTCTCCTCTCCATAATATGTCAAACAACATCAATGACCTTGAGGCTACAAAATCTCCCACTCCTTTCTAGTAATACGATCATGCTGATCAACCCACAAAGGTACAACCACAGTGCAGGAACCTCCAGTCCCAAACATTTGTCCAATTCTAGGTCTCCCCCATGGATAGGGAGATCAACCCATCTGAAGATCACCCATAGAATCTTTTCCCACTCTCTCCCCTAGCTACATGTCCAGCTAACTAGGTTCCCCTTGATGGTTAGTTGCAATATCCTCCATATGTCCTCTACTGTCACTGTCGTCTCCCCTGTCGGGAGATGAAACATTGAATTCTCTGAGCTCCACCTCTCCATCAGCACTATTAGTAGTGCTCGATGTGCTCTAATGTTGGGGTATCCAAAACATGTGTATCAGTCTTTCCTATGTTAGTGCTACATGGTCCTCATCTCTCATCACTGTGACAGTCACCTCCAATACCACCAAGTGTCTCTCACATGTTCACAATGTGTCTAAGCTCTGCATCTGCACAACATACCTTGTCTGTCATTCATTATTTTTCATTTTTTCTATCATTCTTTTATCTCTCTATCTCCATCATTTCATCAAATTTTTCTCTAATTTCCTTTCTTTGAGATGAGTCCCTGACAGCTTCACCCCTTTCTCTTTTGTCAAACAAATTTTCCCATTTATTAGGAAAATCCTCCTTCCCCCCTATCATTTCTCATCATCTAGATAAGTTTCCCCATCCGAGTGACCTTTCCCATCAACCGGGTGAGTTCGCTCATCTGCGCGACCTCGCCCACCGGCCGGGCGAGTTTTCCCATCCAGGTGACCTCGCTTGTTGGTTGGATGAGTTTTCATTCATGAGAAACCTTGACCATTGGCCAGATGATTTCACCTATGTGGGCGACCTCGCTTGTCATTCAAGCGACCTTGCTCGTCGAGTAGGCAATGTTTCCCGTTAGGCAGGTGACTTCACCCTTTCCATTTTCACCGTCCCTTGGGTGTGTTGATGGTGTTTTTTGCACAACAACAACTCAGACAGAATAGGATGTCCTATCTCTCTTGAAAGGAAAATCTCTATGAACAAAGAAATAACCCCAAGGTCTCTAATGTCAGGTCTTGACAATGCAACAAAACAACATAGAGATAAGGTGAAAATGATGGTAATCAGAAAGGGACCTTACTACAAGAAAATATTGGACTTTGAATTTATTAGATCTAAACAATGGATTGATACTTGAAATCCTCAATTGAACTTAGATAATAAAGAAAATAACAAAAGATAAAGGTATCAGAGATAATTCTAAGACTAATTTTAACCCTAAGATTGACAATGCCAAAAGATAAAATACTCAAAATGGACCGATCTCTCATAAACTACTTTTTGTTTGAACCAGTTAAATCTGCAATCTCATAGGAATAGTGCAATCTTTTGAGGTATTTAAAGATTTTCAAATCATAAACATTCATTCAAGACAATCCTATTGCAACTGAAGTGAACAAACATTCATAATTGAACTAAGCACAATTTTAAGTCCAGGCTAACTTTTTAAAGTAGCTAACAATCAGCTAACTACAAAAAGTATGGACTAGAGATCGTTGCAAACATTCCAAACATGAAACCCTAAGAATCACCAAACTATCTAACAATGAACTTAAGCAGTTTTAAAGATAGAACAACAAGAACCATGCTAGATAAAACTCAACACAAGAGAGATAACAAATCATAATATCCTTTCCTATATTAGGTCATCCAAAAATGGCAACAATTCCAGTCTTCTGTTACAATACTTGCTTGAAGATAAACCCTAATTCACTCAAATCTATATTCTATGTGTCTATTTTGTATCACTTATCTCTCTGATTACTCCTATATATCCTACAAATGAGGAAACATGCCCAATTTATAGAGAATCCCTAAAGATAGGTTAGCCCAAATAAGAGTTTTACAATAAAAATGCCGCACAACAGGTCGACCTCAAAAGATATTCGAACATAACATGAAATGTGCAATTTGCACCAATTTCATCCAAGTCGGCCCGGGGTCCCAAAAAGTTGACCCAATGCATGTAGATAATGGAAAGCACAAAATTTGATGTAGCCCTATATAGCTACTTCCCATCCTTTTCCTTAGCTCAATCCACTTCACCATGCACTACCAACAACACTCTGTCTAACTCAGCAATAGGTGGCATAGGAAAAACCCTAACCATTCTTTCAAGATACTTGATGTCATCTCTTGCCTACCTCACTGTGCCATCCCAATCAGCCCTATTTGTTAAATACCTGTCAATAATTGTAATGTACATTGTAGCATCATCTAGCTAATGTTCAGTGACTGGACCATCACTGACTAGAGAATAGAAATCTCTCCACCATTTCCTAAGTTGTTCCAAATTAAAATTCTTTGTAGCGAATTTCTTCCTCCCTATCATAATTTCAAAGAATGAGATGCACTTATCATGGATGCCACTCAAAGGGTCCTCAATTTGTCTCCCTTTTTTGTGAATCTTCTTTAAGGCCCTTTGCCTCATCTGCAAGATCTCCAACCATTCCCAAGCCTCATAAACCATTGGAAAAGGAAGAATCGTACTCTTCACTAGTTTATCCTTAGTAAATTCCATGATTTTTCTTGTTTTCTACAATAGGAGATAAATGTCCTCTTTATTTTGGGCTAACACGTTCTTTAACCAATCCACTAACCTCATGGAATCCCCTGCAATCAATAAGATATCCTTGATGGCATGATATCCTTTGGTCTGGACTTCCTGCAACCAACCAACTATGGCATGTGTAGTTCCTTTCATTATTTCAAGTTCAGAGATTTTTCTTGAGGCAAGAAACCCGCAGTAGAGGAGGAAGAGCTAATAGACTGTAATGGTTCCATCAACTCCTGCAAGTACTTCTTCAATTTCTCATTCTCTCTTTCCAACTCATGCTTGGTTTGTACCTCTTTCTTCAATCTGCCCACAATTATAGCACTGGAGCCTTCCTACTCCTCAATGTCTTGCTCCATAGAAGAATGCCCTAATTCAATGGTCTACACATGATAATCCTTTGCAGTCACATTATCTCTATCTTTTTCTAGAGTAGGGATAGCAATGTGAGCCACCTTGTTGCCTAATCCATCTCTCTCAATCCTAGATACAACCCTAGCATTCTTCTTGGTTTTGCTTTCCCAATATTGGCCATTAGGTCATACCAATTGGGAGGAGTGTCTTCCACTATCACCAATTTACTCTTTAACTCTCTATCCAACCAACCTAGAACAATGGATGCGGTTGGCACTTTATCATATTTATCCTGCTCCTGTTGGATATTAGGTGCATCCTTCTCAATACTACACACATTAGGGATCTATTTAGTTGTATCCTCCTTGTTTATAGAATGTTCCTGCACAATAACCTATGTTGGTGAAGGGACCTTAGCTGGTATCTCCTCCTATTGAGGGGATTTGTTCAATTTCTCTTCTGCAAGTGAATCTGCATAGGCTACCAAGGGAGATTGGATTACCTTCTCAATTTCCACCTCGGCATTGTAGAGGTCTCCTTCCTAGAATTCTTCTTCACCCAAGTCCTTAGGATCTTCATCCTACCTTGGCTCTTCTTGCACAATGCCAATATCTTGAGGAAGGGCTATGTTCTCTGCTTTAATGATAGGAGCAGTCACAGGAACATCTTCCTTTGCTGTAGCATCCTTTGGGGAAGAAGTCCTTGACCTTCTCATATATACCTATGTTCTTTCCCCTGAACTTTCTATCTCCACCACAGGTGTCTCAACCTCCTTTTCTAACTTAGAAGTTTCCTTTTCTTTTTGTGAAATTCTCACAAGTCTTATTTTGAGCACAGGAGCAACAACATCTTCCTTCTCCTCCTTATCTTTCTCAGCCTCTTTTCTTGAAACATGCCTTCTCTTTTTGGCAATAGGCTTTCTTTGCTTAGTCACATCTGCTACCTCTTCAGTTTGAACATCTCTAACTTTAATCTTGAAGGGAGAGTCCACCTTGGCCTTACCCTTAGGATCCTATTCATGTGATTCCTCAGAATCAAAATGAGACTCCAAGTCTCCTATCAATTGATAGGTGCACTGGATACCTTCACTTTCTAGCTCTAATATCTTGTGCTTCAGCCACATTTTAGTATACTTTATCACCAGAGTCATAATTTTCTCCAACTCTATCTTCTCTTCTTCCAACCAGTCAATCTCTCCAACTGGTTTGTCTTTCATAGTCTCGAAGATATGACCCTAAATCTGATTTCCATCCTCCTCCACCTGGTCAGGAATGGCCTTTATGTTGTACAATCTTACCAAGTACACTAGTATCCTGGAGAATTTCTTCTTCCCTACATCAAATTCATCGCCAATGTTAGCCCAATAATCTTCAATGTTGTCTTTGTGGCTATACTCCCTACTAGCCTTCTTTTGTACCTCACCAGTAATATCAAACCTTGCCCTCTTAGAATGGAAAGAGAGACCAAAAGTACTCATCTCCTCTTTAGAAGCATGAGCAGACTGGATAGGAGGGCATACCTCATTTGTTCCTATCTTCAAGGGGAAATCATTCCCAAACCCTTTTTTATGTTTATCCCCTTCACAATCACATCAAAGTCACAAATCTACCTAGTGACCTCCAATAGTATAATGTGATTAGTTGCATACCTTGGGAGTCTATAGTGAGCCCTTTGAAAGCCATCAATCCTAATTTATGAGAAAGTGAGGAATTGGATGAACCATACCCATACCTCCTTATCAATTCCTTGGCTTTGTCAAAAATTCTCACATGCTCTGCACCCTGCAATAACCTAGTAATGTACATTGTAAAAGCATCATTTTCTCTTCAATAGCTACCTCCTGCTAGGTGTAACTGTGGATACACCTCATAGATTGCATCCTATCTGAATACACCTCTAGTGCTCAACCCCTTTTATGGGTGGAATCTTGCCAATGCATACACCAGGTAGGAAATCATGGTAAAAGTCTTGGTCTGCAAGACTTTGCACATCTGCTCATGGATTACTGCACTTATGGTACCTGCCCATTGGTAATCTATACCCTGTTCCATCTAAGCAATGACATTAAACATCGAGCTCTCAAGAACTCCTGCACTCTTCAACCCTACCAACCTGTTGAGGAGAGTGATAACATTATATTATTCCCTCTTGAACTTAAAACTAAATAGTTGTTTTGTTAACTTGGAGTAGTGGGACTTGGGATTCTCCAACCAAGAATTGATCACCTACTAGGACTTAACCACATTCTCTTCATAATATTTCTTTGCTATATCCATATCAAAGGCCACCACATGTGACCTATCAGGTATATCAAAAGTCCTAGCAATGGACACAGGATCAAAGCTGGCAACAATTCTTCCCTGAGGGCCAACTATCCTTTGTGTTCCCTTGTCATAGTTTCTAGCACATTCAAGTACCAACTCATAACATTTTACTATAGAGGGGAAACCAGCTACATGGGCCAACCCAGATTCTACAGTTCTTCTGGCTAGCAAAGGGAGGTTTGGTGCTACCATCTCAGCCTTGAACTCTTCATTGTCGTACATACCCACATTGGTATTAGTGATCCCTGACTAGATGGAAGTCAGTCTGCTCACAGGAATCCTAATCTTTATGTCCATTGTCACCTTTTTTGCATCAGAGATAGCAAAAATTTCAACACTTGGATCTATTGTCTTTCCCTTGCCATGCCCAACAACATATTGTCCTGATCTGACCTGTAAACAAGTAAAACAACCAGTATAATATCCAAGACAAACAACAAGTGTTAACATCAATTATTTCAAAGTTCAAGATTAATCTTCCTCCACGGAATCCAGACTGGAGAGGAATCTCGGGGAAATCCGGACCAGGCAGAATCCACCGAACAAACATACAAACCCCACAATATCATTTCAATCAATCAATATAATAAAGGAATAACTTGAAATCACTTAGGATAAGTTCATTTAATCATCTAAATGTATTATCAATAAGAAAATTCCTCATGAAATCATTAGACTCTTCATTCCCACAAAACTTCAGAAGAATCCGCCAGAGACAAAAATCCCCGAAAACAACAACAGTTTCAATAATGTGGGAAAATGAAGGAAGCGCAGAACATCCAGGAAAATCCCAATGGAGCAGATTTTAGCGGAATCAAGGAAAGTTCATCGTGGAAGCATCAATTCAGTAGAACAACCAGGTAACAAATACCAAGAAAATCCAGAGGAAGTGGAATTCCTTGAGGCAAATAAAAGTCCGGATTAATAGAAAATTACAAAGAGTAAAGGAAAAACAAGAAGACTTGGGGAAATCTAGTAGAGGCAGAATTCCATGAAGGCAACAAAAATCAGAATGCCTATTTTTTCCTCGTCCTCACCAAAAATGGATCAAACGACATGGACCAAGAGCTTGCAGCTCAAAAATGACTTGACCTACACCTCCAATGGATCAACCATGAATTTGAAACTCACCTCTCAACAATTTGAAAGGGATTGGCTATGCCCTAGGTCAAGAACCCTAAAACAAAAACTTTCACCATGAAAGCACAAAAAAGCCCAGGCACAACTTGCTTGCAAAATAGGAAAGGAAATTTGTGGCAAATGCAAGCAAGCCCCAAAAATAGCAATGAAAGACCAGCCCAAAATAAATATTCAATACAATCACCTGAATGGACTGGCAAGATATGAATACCCCAAACGTCTAGACATGACACGTACACTCAAGCAAGAATAAAGCAATGAATGACATGAAAGCGCACACAGAAAAGCATCAAAACCAAAAGAGGAAGATGGCATATCTACATACCATGAGAATAGAGGGAACTGAAACCTGGGATGCTAGCAAACAACCTTCAAGCATGAGTAGAATACAAGCAATTCCCTAGAAATCTAAATGCAACACTCGAAATCTCCTCCAAATGCAAAATCTAGCAACACATCTCAAGCTCCAACACTCCAAACTCAAATGATAAGTAAATAATCAAACTAAAATGGAAAATCACTTCCCAAAATCCAATATAACATTACCCCAAAAGTTAGTGTAATCGTCATTAATGCAATCGATAAGATGACCGAGACAAAATCTGGAAATCCGACAGAGAAATAGACTTCGAAAAAATCTAGACACTATGGATTTCTCTGGGCTTGAGCAAAAAGGCAGCCACTTCCAAATGCCGAAGGGAAACTGGGAAAATCTAGCCAGGGAAGATTTTCCCAAACATAGTGAAAAATCCGAATTGCACCCAAAACTTAAGGTTGACAATGTAAATCACAAATGGGCCATTCCAATTGATAGGGTGAACATCAAAGCACATACCCAAGCAAGTAAAACTCCAAAATAGAAAGGCCAAGACACCAAAAGCATAAAAAATGAAGGTCCCAACTTTTAGTGGGGCGTGTGTGCAAAAACTGCATAACAAATGGTGACTCCACTGGGGAAATGCTCCAGAGCATTTCAAGAACAAACTAGAATCAAGAACCCAAAATCTCTAGTTTTAATCCTTTCATCAAGATACCTTTGAAAAAAAATTCAGAAACCACAAGCAAGAAGACCTTTTCCTATACCAGGGTCCAAATGTGTATTTTGCATTTATTTCCTATTCTTTAGGTGCATTGGGAACCAAAGAAAGTCAGACCAAGCTACATAAAAGTGCTAACTCCAAAAGCAACCTGGATAGAGCCTCACTACAAGTCAGGCACCCATAGCCCCAATGACGTTATCACAGTATAGCTCTACTACCAGCCAGGCGTTTATAGCCCCAGTAGAGATACTAGGATACCCCTGATAAGGTGAAATTTATTTTGATTTTCAATACTCCCCTTTTCTCTCTTCTTTTAAAAAATTTAATAGAACCCTTCTTTCACCTCATAAGTAACAAAACTCACACTCAGGGATGAGGAACATAGTGGCACTGAAGCAAAATATAAGATTTTTCACCAGGCCAAATTACACAGTAACCCTATGTAGCTCCAAAATCTTTATTTTAGTGTGTAGGTGTGAGACCCAAATATATTCCAAAGTTTATCCAAAACAAGTGACTCTAATTCTAAGTACAGGGGACATTAGATAAATGAATTCCACCACTTGACTCTGAAAAACTAATTAGAGTTTGTAGAAGAAATTTACAGAACACCCCCAGGCAAAAAACCTATTATACAGATGCAACAACCCCAAGAAAGCAAGAAACCAAAAGAAAACAAGCAAAGCAAAGAAAAGAAGAAAGAAAACCTATTCTAGCTATATACAAGATGAGCTACAAATAGCTCAAGGTTGAAAATAATGCTTCAGATACTGCCCATTGACAGGCAATGGGATATCCTCACCAATGAGGGTTTTAAGACGAAAAACATTATCTCCTAGAATTTTTGAATTCTGGTAAGGACCAAGCCAAAGTTTATCAAATTTACCATGCTCTCCCTTATGGTCATGGACTTTATCCTAGTAGAGAACCAAGTCAAAGTTTCTAAAGGCTTTCACCTTGGCTCTCCTATCAAACCATCTTTTCACTACACGATGTTTACCAAAGTTCTCTAGGGCTTCATCTATGTTCTCTTCAAGGTGTAGCAACTCAGCCAAATGGGCTTAACGTTTATCTTCCTCATTATAGTATTCATTAATAAATTGCAAGGTAGGGATCTTCAGTTGGATAGGAAACATAGGTTCCAAACCATACACTAGGTGATAATGAGAGGTCCCTATGGATGCCTTATGTCTAGAAAGGTCTTCCCAAAGAGCAAATCGAAATTGGGTGTGCCAATCCTTAGGATTTTGTTCTAGCAACTTACGAATAACTATCAATAGGTTTTTATTGGAAGACTCAACTAGACTATTACCTTGGGGGTAGTAATTGGATGAAAATTTAATAACAATCCCATGATCAAATGCCCAATTAGAAAACTTTAGTGATGCAAATGCAGGGCCATTATCACAAACTAAAGACAATGGACAACCAAAATGATTAATGATACCTGGCTCAAGAAAATTGATTACCACATCCGAAACAAATTGTTTACAAGCAAGAGCCTATATCCATCTAGTAAAATAATAAGTTATGGTAAGAATTTACATGTGGCCTATAGAAGATGGAGGATTAATTGGACCTATGAAGTCCATTCCCCACTGAGTGAATGGTTTTACCTCTATGACCGGCTGAAGTGGAAGAGCTGCATGTTTTTCCTTACTAGTTGTATTTTTACATATGTGGAAATTCCTCATATTTTGGTGTGAATCCTTGAACAAAGTAGGTCAATAATAGCCTTCCCTCAAGATCTGATTTGTAGTGGATGATGCAGAACCATGGCCTATGCCATATTTCTCATGAAATTCCATCATCACTCTGGTCGATACTTCTTTCCCTAAACATCTCAGGTATACACCCTCATTATTTTTCTTATATAGGATAGCTCCTTTCATCATAAAACTTCCACTCTTTAGGTGCAAAGCTCACCTTTGAACTGTACTAATGTGATCAGGACATTGTTGATTCAGTAAATAATAAATGATTTCATCATACTAATCTCCTAGAGATACCTCCTGCAGATAATAATGCTAAGTTGTGAGATCAAGACCTATCTCAGCCATTGTCTTTGTCAGTCCCTACCCTCTCACTAATTTCATAGGTTGAATCTCCATATAATATTCCTACAACATAGTCACCCACTTGGCTCTTCATTCACCTAACTCATTCTGCATTGACATCAGCTTTACTATAGGATCAGGCACTATGGCAAAAATCTTATGCCTCAGGATATAATGCCTAAACTTTTTCACTGCTCTGACCAAAGCATAGGCTTACTTCTCAACATTGTGATACCTTAATTCTGCATCCTTTAGAGGAGCACTCATGAAGGCTATAGGATGTTCATCGCCTTGATCAGACTTTTGGGTTAGCATTCCAACACAAGCATGATCAAAAGCGAATGAATATATGTAAAAAGGTTTAGCATAATCTGGACTCACCAATACTGGAGCCTTAGCAATAGCTTTCTTGATTTCTATAAATTCCAAATTAGCTTCTATATCCCACTCTACTTTTGCTTCTTGTTTCAACATAACATTCAATGGCTTCACTATCTCTACAAATCCAGTGAGATTTTCTCACAAAGTTAATCTTACCAAAGAATGACTTCATCTCTTTCTTACTTTCAGGAGGCTGTATCTTCAAGATAGTCTGTAATCATTCAGGATCAATTGTAATACCCTGTTCTGATATGATATGTCCCAACAATTTTCCCTTTGTGACCCCAAAAATGCACTTCCTTGGATTAAGTGAAATCCCAAACTCTTTGCACCTTTGGAACACTTTGCATAAATCTGCTATATGATCACCTCATTTCTTAGAAAAAATTGTCAGGTCATCCATATAAATAATGATGCATTTACCAATTATATCTTTAAAGGAAATATCCATAGATCTCTGGAATGTAGCTCCAGCATTGATCAACCCAAATGGCATCCTTCTGTAAGAAAAAGTTCCCCATTTTGTAGTGAAGGCAGTCTTGTGCCTATCCTCATATTGCACCATAACTTGGTTGTATCTAGAATACCCATCCAAGAAAGACATCATCTGGGATCCATTAACTATCTAAAGTACTTCATCCAGTGAAGGAACTAGATAGTTATCCTTTTCTGATGCTCTATTCATATTCCTAAAATCCACACACAATCGTATTTCTCCATTCTTTTTCCTTAGGAACCGGATTTGCAACCCAAGTTGAATTTCTTACTGAAAATATAATTCATGTTGAAAGTAACTTCTGCACTTCCTTCTGAATAATAGGTTCTAACAAAGCATTGATTGTCCTCTATCTCTGTCTAAATGGTTTGAAATTTGTCTTTAAAGGAATGGTGTGTGTAATGATTGAAGTATCATATGTTTTCAAATCTTCATAACTCCAGGCTATCACATCGTGATATGTGTGCAAGGCATCAATAATCCATTTTCTTTCCTCAAGGGTACACACCTTACCAATGAAAACATTCTTCATGTTATCTGGTGTTCCTATATTATATGTTTCACACTGGCTATTGAGAGACTCCCTTTTAACTTGTTGTTCTTGATCTCTTATCCTATCCAAATCAAAGATTCGCTCAAGCTACACCATACCTCTTGGAATAGTGTTGGTTTTCAGGTTAATGATTCCTCCCAAGTCTATTTCTGCTTCTTGGGGTTCTATCTCATCAATGACTTGAGAAGCAAACACATCACAACTTGTAATAAAATCTAGAATATGCTTATCATCTTCAAATACCTAGAAATTAGTGATGTTATCAGGTACTGAAGGTACTGGAGTGAGTTCGACTATAAACTTCTTCAATCCTATAAGTGATAAAGGTTGCAAGGTGCTAGCATCTTGTGCTAGAGAGTCAGCAATTTGATTCATGCTACAAGGGATCAACTGGATATTGAAAGCATCAAATTCCTCGATGAGATCCCACACTCTATGCCTATGATTGGTCATTCTCCTGTCACGACATGAATATTGTTTCCTTACTTGTTTGACTACTAATTCAGAGTCTCCGTAAACCTGTAGTAACTTAACTTTCTTTCATGATGCCATTAACAAGCCATGAATCAAAGCCTCATATTCAACAACATTATTAGTGCATTGGAATTGGAGTCTATGAGCAGAAAAATAATTCTTACCTTTAGGAATGATCAACTCAAATCTTTCTCCAACACCTTGCTTAGATTTAGATCCATCAAATCATAATATCCAATAGCCATCAGGCTCTAGTAACCTTAATTTATCTTTTACTTTGTTGCAAATAGGGGGCTTCTCAAGAAGCATTAGGCTCTCACCCTTAGCATTTTATAACTCCATCTACACATTAAGTCCAATAGTTGGGACTGAATTAATGCACTTCTGTATCTACTCCATGACAGTTTGATATAAGTCACATTCTAGCTCAGAATGAGGAGCATCATGGACTCTACACCAATTAGGAAGCAGTAGTTCCTCAAAAGACATCCTTCCTCCCAGCTATATCTTATTTTCCATACATCTCTGGATGAATTCGTGAAAGTTATCCACCAAACTAAGTTGTTCATCTTCTTGATCATCAGTTTCACCTGCTTGTTCAGTCAGTGGTCTAAAATCCCTTATCTCTGATATGAATTCCTCTAAGGGGTCCTATAACATAAAGACCTCTTCATCTTATGAAGCTGACATAGCCAATACATAATTTCCCATGCTAATCTCAGACACCAACACCTCATTCGAATTATTCTGGTATTCAGTGATTACATACTTCATTCAGGGTTCTCTTTCAATTCTAATCTGATTTGGACCTCCTTTCCATGGTAGCCACATGTGTGAATGATCTATGGATGTATACCCATTCAATGCCTTGGTGAAATACTGAAGTATCAAGAATGTCAGTAGCCTGAATGTTGATCACTTGATACACCCTAGGATCCGATGCCAGCTGTCTAGGGATCATGTTAAATTCTCCCACTACACTTACCTCTATTTTGTCCAGTTGAGTGACCTTATTTTGAGAAGCTATAGGGGTAGTACCCAATGCTTTGCAAACAAAAAAAGGCACAACATTTGTAGAGGCTCCTAAATCTAGAAGACAATTATGCAGATTCTTTCCAAAGATAAGAACATAAATTAGGAAAGGAGGAGTTTCCATCTTGCCTTGAAACAAACTCAACTAAGTGTCAGCTTGTGCAACTTGACCCTTATCTTTATCTCTCCCTTTATCTATAGGTGGAACTTGGCCTCTGGGTGCCTATGAACTAGAAGACCTGGTAATAGCCTCATTGGTAGTTACCCCCTATGCTACTATATTTGGACTGAATGACCCTAAAACTGTATTCCTAATAGCAAAAACTCTTAATAATTCAAAATCAGAAAGACTTACCTTTACTTTCTTGAATTCTTCAGTGACATACTCGCCCAATTGCTCCACATTCAGATCAGCATGGGTTTCCTTGTGGCCACTAGCCTGCCTATCTTTCGAGACTTCAACATTGTTTCCCTTTGACAAGTACTATTTTGGTACATGAGGATAAGGTGGATTATTACTAGCTTGCGGATCCGGTGGAGTAGTAAAGTTGTTAGGAGGGATGGAAGCAGTGAAAGGACCTCTAGCCTGTGGACTCATGTTAGGTCTATTTCTCAAATCATATTTTTTTTCTGGTTGTTGAAACATCTGAACTTCTTCAACACTAACTTCCTCCTCACCCAAAAGGCCATTATCATTCTCATTTTCTTCATTAAAAAATTGGGAGATCTCATCTTCATTTAATACCTACTCTACCTCATTCTCTCAGTCACTAGACTCTTTTTTTGGTTCATTTTCCTCACCTTTTGGAAATGGTGCATGATTGATTACTAGCACTGAAGAATCATAGGGATTTGAGGGCACAATTTCCTGACTACTGGAATTGTTCTCAACTTCATACTGAAAAATGGAAGCAGTAGTCTGAAACTCGGTACAATCCAACTTTGAATGCTGATTGGTCTTATGGAGTCTATACCAACTAGAGAAAGCTGCCTCTACCAAGTATACACAATTTGGAGGCTTTTCCTGAGTAGAGGGTTGATCTAATGGAGTAGGAATCCCTCCATTATTAGGTCCAGTATTCCATGATCTATTCTACCTAGGTGGTTTCCCTCTGTCAAATCCTTGTCCACCTTGTTGATTTCTATCAAAATTCTAGCCAGAGCCTTGTCTTCTATCAAAATTCTGACTAGAGCATTGTCCTCTGTCAAAATTTTGATTCCTGTCAAAATAATGCCCTCTTTCAAAGTTCTTGTTCTCCTTGCCATAGTTAGATTGCATGTTCTTTTGAGCAGCGTGAAGTTGGCTATTCTGATTTCTCAAAAAAGTTACCTCCATATTCAGTTTTTTCACCTATTCAGATAACTTATCCAACCGCTCCTTATCTATACCATTAGGTGGTATCAAATTCACATTTCTAGGAGGGTATCTAGGTATTCCTCCAAAACCAACAACCTGATTCAAAACTTATGAATTCTACAAATATGTAGGAAAACCAGCCTATTGCTGATGAAGGGGTTGATTAACCCTTTGTTGAGGATAAGATGTCATAGGATGAGGTTGACTTAATGGAGGACCTAGATGAGGGACCAAAGGAAATGAGGGTATTGGATTCATTAGGGGAGCATGACTGGTCAAAGCCTGATTGAGAGCTTGAACTTGTCTAGGGTGAGCAACAAGTCATAAGGATGGAAGAGGTCTTGATAAGCATTGCCTCAAATCCGTGCTAACCTTCACAACTTCTGCATATGCAGAGAGCAAAGTAGTTGGGGGGTTAGTCCTTTGTTTAAGGAAAGTGGTTGTAAGACTATCCAAGGCTTCAAGGTAAACTTCTAGGGTAGTGTCTTTGTTTCTAGCATAAGGTGCCTAGAGTTTGGTGTAAGCTCAATGAAATCAGTTATTGAATGATCCTATTGGCTCATTAATCTCCCTTTTCACCCCAGTAAGTTGCAGGTATAGCTCATTAGCACTAATGGGAATCTTAAACTTTTGAAAAAATGCAATCTCTAGTTCAGTCCAATTATGGATGGAAGCAGCAGGTAAGTGATTATACCAATAAAAGGCCTCTTCCCCAAGGGAATAAGGGAAAATTTTGCATGCCACATCCTCATGGTTTATTCCTCTATCCCTTAGATAGGTCTGGAAAATCCTAATATGCTCTTTTGTTGTCCTATTGGGGTCATGAGTATGGAACTTAGAGAAAAAGTGCTTAGGGTTCTTGGGAATGACATTGTAATTATTGAGTATCAACGAAGATGGGTTGTTGGAAAGGAAAGCCATTGCTGGAGGTGGGGGTGGTAATGGCTTATTTATGACCGGTTGTGGCTGTGGAATAGGAATTCCTTCAGAATCAGATGAAGATGAGGATATGGAGATGATGGAAGTGGGTGAGCTAATGATGATTCTTCCCCTCTCCTGGCCCTTATTGACCTGGTAGGGGTCTGTAATTCTTGAAAATTCCTCTTCTCCTGGAGTGGATCTAGTTCTTCTTCTAAGCCTTTTAGGAGAAATGGTGTTTAGAAAATGCTCTAGCTTGCTTATTCAAGGCCCTCCTTCTAGCGCCAATTTGTTGATGGTGTTTTCTGCACAACAACGACTCAGATAGAATATGATATCCTATCTCTCTTGAAAGGAAAATCTGTATGAACAAAGAGATAACCACAAGGTATCTAATGTCAGGTCTTGACAATGCAACAAAACAACCTAGAGATAATGTGAAAATGTTGGTAATCACAAAGGGACCTTACTATAAGAAAATACTGGACTTTGAATTTATCAGATCTAAACAATGGATTGATACTTGAAATCCTCAATTGAACTCAAATAATAAAGAAACTAACAAAAGATAAAGGTTTCAAAGAAAATTCTAAGACTAATTTTAACAATAAGATTGATAATGCCAAAAAATAAAATGCTCAAATTGGACCGATCTCTCATAAACTACTTTTTGTTTGACCCAGATAAATCTGCAATCTCATAGGAATAGTGCAATCTTTTGAGGTATTTAAATATTTTCAAATCATAAGCATTCATTCAAGAAAATCCTATTGCAACTGAAGTGAACAAACATTCATAATTGAAATAAGCACAATTTTAAGTCTAGGCTAACTTTGCAAAGCAGCTAACAATCAGTTAACTGCAAAAAGTATTGACTAGAGATCGCTGCAAACATTCCAAACATGAAACCCTAAGCATCACCAAACTATCTAAAAATAAACTTAAGCAATTTTAAAGATAGAACAACAAGAACCATGCCAGATAAATCTCAACACAAGAGAAATACCAAATCACAAAATCCTTTCTTATATTAGGTCATCCAAAAAGGGCAACAATTCCAATCTTCTGTTACAATACTTTCTTGAAGATAAACCCTAGTTTTCTCAAATCTATATTCTATGTGTCTATTTTGTATCACTTATCTCTTTGATTACTCCTATATATCCTACAAATGAGGAAACATGCCCAATTTATAGAGAATCCCCCAAGATAGGTCAGCCCAAATAAGAGTTTTACAATAAAAATGCCACACAAGAGGTCGGCCTCACAAGATATTCAAACATAACATGAAATGTGCAATTTGCACCAATTTCATCCAAGTTGGCCTGGGGTCCCAAAAATTTGACCCAATGCATGTAGATAATGGGAAGCACAAACTTTGATGTAGCCCTATATGACTACTTCCCATCCTTGTCCTTAGCTCGATCCACTTCACCATGCACTGCCAACAACACTCTGTCCAACTCAGCAATAGGTGGCATAGGAAAAACCCTAACCCTTCTTTTAAGAGACCTGATGTCATCTCTTTCCTGCCTCACTGTGCCATCCCAATCAGCCCTATTTGTTAAATACCTATCAATAACTGCAATGTAGGTTGTAGCATCATCTAGCTGATGTTCAGTGACTAGACTATCACTGACTAGATAAAAGGCATCTCTCCACTATTTCCTAAGTTGTTCCAAATTAAAATGCTTTGGAGCGAATTTCTTGCTCCCTGTCATAATTTCAAAGAATGAGATGCACTTATCATGGATGCCATTTAAAGTGTCCTCAATCTGTCTCCCTTGTTTGTGAATCTTCTTTAAGGCCCTTTGCCTCATCTGCAAGATCTCAAACCATTCCCAAGGCTCGAAAACCCTTGGAAAAGGAAGAATCCCACTCTTCACTAGTTTATCCTTAGTAAATTCCATGATTGTTCTTATTTTCTACAATAGGAGATCAATGTCCTCTTTATCTTGGGCTAACACAGTCTTTAACCAATCCACTGACCTCATGGCATCCCTTGCAGTTGATAAGATATCCTTGATGGCACCATCTCCTTTGGTTCAGACTCCCTACAACCAACCAACTGTGGCATGTGTAGTGCCTTTCATTCTTCCAAGTTCGGAGATTATTTCCTGAGGCAAGAAACTTGCAGCAAAATAGGAAGAGCTAATAAACTGTAAGGGTTTCATCAACTCCTATAGGTAATTCTTCAATTTCTCATTCTCTCTTTCCAACTCAAGCCTGGTTTGTACCTCTTTTTTCAATTTTCCCACAATTACAGCACTGGAGCCTTCATGCTCCTCAATGTCTTGCTCCATAGAAGCATGCCCTAAGTCAATGGTTTGCACATGATAATCCTTTGTAGTCACATTATCTCTATCTTTTTCTAGAGCAGGGGTAGCAATGTGAGCCACCCTGTTGCCTAATCCATCTCTCTCAATCCTAGATACAACCCTAGCCTTTTTCTTGGTTCTTATTTTCCCAATATTGGCCATTAGGTCATCCCAATTGGGAGGAGTGTCTTCCACTATTACCAATTTACTCTTTAACTCTCTATCCATCTAGCATGGAACAAAGGATTCGGTTATCACTTTATCCTGTTTATCTTGCTCTTGCTGGACATTAGGTGCATCCTTCTCAATACTAGACACATTAGGGATCTCTTTAGTTGGATCCTCCTTGTTTAAAGATTGTTCCTCCATAATAACCTATGCTGGTGAAGGGACCTTAGCTGGTATCTCCTCTTGTTGAGGGAATTTGTTCAATTTCTCTTCTGCAAGTGAATTCGCATAGGCTACCAAGGGAGATTGGATTACGTTATCAATTTCTACCTCGGCATTGTAGAGGTCTCCTTCCTAGAATTCTTCTTCACCCAAGTCCTTTGGATCTTCATCCTTCCTTGGATCTTCTTGAAAATTGCCAGTATCTTGAGGAAGGGGGGTGTTCTCCTATTCAATGATAGAGGCAGTCATAGGAACATCCTCCTTTGTTGTAGCATCCTTTGGGGAAGGAGTCCTTGACCTCCTCATATATACCTGTGTTCTTTATCCTAAACTTTCTATCTCCACCATAGGTGTCTCAACCTCCTTTTCTAACTTAGAAGTTTCCTTCTCTTTTTGTGACATTCTCACAAGTCTTCTTATTTTGAGAAAAGGAGCAGCAACATCTTCCTTCTCCTCCTTATCTTTCTCAACCTCTTTTCTTGAAACATGCCTTCACTTTTTGGCAATAGGCTTTCTTTGTTTACTCACATCTGCTACCTCTTTAGTTTGAACAACTCTAACTTTAATCTTGAAGGGAGATTCCACCTTGGCCTTACCCTTAAGATCATGTTCATGTGATTCCTCATAAGAAGAATGAGACTCCAAGTCTCCCATCAAGTCATAGGTGCATTAGACTTCTTAACTTTCTAGCTCTAATATCTTGTGCTTCAGCCACATTTTAGTATACTTTATCACCGAAGTCATAATTTTCTCCAACTCTGTCTTCTCTTCTTCCAACCAGTCAATCTCTCCAACTGGTTTGTCTTTCACAGTCTCGAAGATATGACATTGAATCACATTTTCATCCTCCTCCACCTGGTCAGGAATGACCTTTATGTTGTACAATCTTACCAAGTCCACTTGCAGCCTGGAGAATTTCTTCTTCCTTACATCAAATTCATTGCCAATGTTAGCCCAATAATCTTCAATGTTGTCTTTGTGGTTATACTCCCTACTGGCCTTCTTTTGTGCCTCACCAGTAATATCAAAAATTTCCCTCTTAGAATGGAAAGAGTGACCAAAAGTACTCATCTCCTCTTCAGAAGCATGAGCAGACTAGATGGAAGGGCATACCTCATTTGTTCCTATCTTCAAGGGGAAATCATTTCCAAACCCTGTTTTATGTTTATCCCCCTTCACAATCACATCAAAGTCACAAATCTACCTAGTGACCTCCAATAATATAATGTGATCAGTTAGGTACCTTGGGAGTCTGTAGGGAGCCCTTTGACAACAATCAATCCTAATGTAGGAGAAAGTGGGGAACTGGATGAATAATGCCCCATACCTCCTTATCAATTCCTTGGGTTTGTCTAAAATTCTCACATGCTCTGCACCCTGCAACAACTTGGTAATGTACATTCTAAAGGAATCATTTGCTCTTGTATAACTACCTCCTGCTAGGTGCAACTGTGGATACACCTCGTAGATTGCATCCTCTCTGAATACACCTCTAGTGCTCAACCCCTTGTATGGGTGGAATCTTGCCAATGCATACACCAGGTAGGAAGTCATGGTGAAAGTCTTGGTCTACAAGACATTGCACATTTGTTGATGGATTACGGCACATATGGCACCTGCCTAGTGGTAATCTATACCCTATTCCATCCGAGCAATTATATTAAACATCCAGCTCTCAAGAACTCCTGCACTCTTCAACCCTACTAGCCTATTGAGGAGAGTGATAACATTATAGTATTCCCTCTTGAACTTAAGCCTAAATAGCTGTTTTGGCAACTTGGAGAAGTGGGACTTGGGATTCTCCAACCAAGAATTGATCACCTATTGGGACTTAAGTACATTCTCCTCATAATATTTCTTTGTTGTATCCATATGAAAGGCCACCACATGTGACCTATCAGGTATATCAAAAGTCCTAGCAATGGACATAGGATCAAAGCTGGCCACAATTCTTCCCTGAGGGCCAACTATCCTTTGTGTTACCTTGTCATAGTTTCTGGCACATTCATGTACCAACTCATAGCATTATACTATGGAGGGGAAACCAGCTACATGGGCCAACCCGGATTATAGAGTTCTTTTGGCCAGCAAAGGGAGGTTCGGTGCTGCCATCTCAGCCTTGAAATCTTCGTAGTCCCACATACCCACATTGGTATTAGTGATCCCTGACCAGACGAAAGTCAATCTGCTCTCAGGAATCCTACTCTTTATGTCCATTTTCACCTTTTCTGCATCAAAGATATAAAAAATTTCAACACTTGGATCTGTTGCCTTTCCCTTGCCATGCCCAGCAACATCTTGTCCTGATCTAGCCTACAAACAAGTAAAACAACCACAATAAGATCCAAGACAAACAACAAGTGTTAACATCAATTATTTCAAAGTTTAGGATTTAGCTTCCTCCATAGAATCCAGACTAGAGAGGAATCCTGAGGAAATCCAAACTAGGCAGAATCTAGGAAACAAACATACAAACCCCACAATATCACTTCAATCAATCAGTATAATAAAGGAATAACTTGAAATCACTTAGCATAAGTTCATTTAATAATCTAAATGCATTATCAATAAGAAAATTCCTCATGTAATCATTAGACTCTTCATTCCCACAAAACTTCGGAAGAATCTGCCAGAGACAAAAATACTTGAAAACAACGAGAGTTTCAATAATCCACGAAAATGAAGGAAGCGTAGAACATCCAGGAAAATCCCAACAGAGCAGATTTTAGTGGAATCGAGGCAAGTTCACCATGGAAGCATGAATTTGGTAGAACATCCAGGCAACGAACATCGTGAAAATCCAGAGGAAGCGAAATTTCGCGAGGCAAACAAAAGTCCATATAAATAGCAAATTGTGAAGAGAAAAGGAAAAATAGGAAGACTCGAGGAAATCCAACAGAGGAAAAATTCTACGAAGGCAACGAAAACCCGAACCCCTATGTTTTACTCGTCCTCACCAAAAATGGATCACACGACACAAACTAAGAGCTTGCAGCTCAACAATGACTTGACCTACACCCCCAATGGATCAACCATGAATTTAAAACTCACCTCTCAACAATTTGAAAGGGATTGGCTATGCCCTAGGTCAAGAACCCTAAAGAAAAACCTTCGCCATGAAATTATGGAAAAGGCCAGGCACAACTTGCTTGCAAAATAGGAAAGGAAATTTGTGGCAAATGTAAGAAATCCCCAAAAATAGCACTGAAAGACCAACCCGAAATAAATATTCAAGACAATCACACAGACGAACTAGCAAGACATGAAAACCTCAAACATCCAGACATGCCATGCACACTCAAGCAAGAACGAAACAATGAATGACATGAAAGTGCACACAACAAAGCATCAAAACCAAAAGAGGAAGAGGGAATATCTACATACCATGAGAATAGAGGGAATTGAAACCTTAGATGCCAACAAACAACCTTCAAGCATGAGAAGAATACAAGCAATGCCCCAAAAATCCGAATGAAGCACTCGAAATCTCCTCCAAATGCAAAATATAGCAACACACCTCAAGCTCCAACACTCCAAACTCAAATGGCAAATCACTTCCCAAAATCCAATATAACATTACCCCAAAAGTTAGTGCAATCACCATTAATGCAATCGACAAGACGACCAAGACAAAATCCAGAAATCTGACAGAGCAACGGACTTTGGAAAAATCCGGACACAACAGATTTCCTCGTACTTGAGCAAAAAGGCAGCCATTTTCAAATGCCGAAGGGAAATTAGGAAAATCTGGCTAGGGAGGATTTTCCTGAACATAGTGAAAAACCCGAACTGCACCCAGAACTTAAGGTTGACAATATAAATCACAAACGGGCCATTCCGACTGGTAGGGTGAACATCAAAGTACATACCCAAGCAAGTAAAACTCCTAAATAGAAAGGCCAAGACACCAAAAGCGAAAAAAATGAGGGTCCCAACTTTTAGTGGGGCGTGTGTGCAAAAACTGCACAATAGGGTGAATTCACCTCTTATATAGGCGAATTCGCCTCTTTTCCCTAGTTGTGCCCTCCAATTGCAATTTTTTTGGTTAGATGGGAGATTTTTCCCATCCGTCGGTAACCCATTTCCTATCTATCTAAAGCCCAAAAACCCAAAATCCCAAATAAAATAGAAGGCTTTTTTACTCTAAGTTAGCGGGGTATCACACACTTGTAGTAGAACTCATGCACCTCCTCACCTTGGTGGATGAGCTCATCATCCACGAACCCCTTGTCCTCACTCGACATGTCAACCCTCCTCATCACTTTCCTCCTCTCTCTCTCTTGTTGACTTAGCTTCCAAATGTGCAAATGGTGAATAGAAATTTCTAAAATTACAATATATAATATTTCCCTCTTTTTCAAATTTTTATGTTTTGGATATTTTTACCCTTTATTTAACCTTTTTTTAATTTAATTCATCCCCTTTCATCCACAGGCCGCTATTTGCACCCCGTTTGTTCATTTTCATCCATTCCAAAGCCATTTTTATGGTTTTTTCACATTTTATCGTGTGGTACCCTCCATTTCTCCATATCGAGAAGTCACCCAAGACCCCCTTTTCTTTCTCATCCGCCCTCTCGAGGGGTCATACCCTGTCATTTTCCTCCATTCCTCTTTTTTGTCCATCTTCCCGCGACACCGAAGCATCTTCCTTCATTTTCTACGATTGGACAGTCTACACCCCCTTTCTCACGCTAGGGCATCATTTTCTAGTCCATTCTTCTATCGAGTCATCTACATTTTATTTTCTCTGAAACACTATTATTCTATTAGCATTTTGAAGAAGGGGAAGATGTTGACATCTGAATTTGACCTCTCCCATTAAATTAAATTTGTCCCCTTTATTCATTTATCTCGCATTCCCCATCGGTATTAATTAAATGATTTATTTAATTAATATTTCCCCTTTCCCTAATTTTCATAAGGTATTTAATTTAAACAATTAAATACTTTACCTTTATTTCCTTCCCTCTCTAAAATAAATAAACATTCTAATTTATTTAATTTATTCATTGGCCTTTATGAATTTAAATCAATTTTTAAATCTATAATTTCTCTCTCCTTGTCCCATTCTCCATAATCTTTCCTTAATTTGGATTAATTTAATTAATCTTTGATTAGGATGTGCACACCCTTAATCCGGATTAATGTCACATCCTCCATCATCGTCCACTTGCCTTAATCCTTCATTTACCACCTTAATCCATTTTTTGCACAACCTAATTACTTGATTAGATCAATCTAATCCTTATACCATTTATGGCATACCCCCAATTCAATCTTTTATTAAATGCTTTCTCCTTTTGGAGAAGGCAACCCTTTCCCAATGTGAATTTTGAATTCACATTTATTCCCCTTAGGCCTTAAAAGTTTCATCACCCACATGGGGATAAGGACCTACTTTATGAGGAGATCTTGTCCATTACAAAGGTACAATAAAGTACCTCCACCTCATGTCCCTTTTGACACCTCACTTGCCACATATCAAGATGTGAGGGCTTGTGAGTTCTCAACTCACCCCAGCCCTTGATCTTGTCCATGATGGTTGCATCTTGACCCTCCATTGTTTAGTGACCTTTCCCCTAAAATGAGAGGAATTTTCCCTCATTTTCAACACAAATAACTCACTCAAATGTACAACACTCAAGAAATCAAGCAAGCGCTCATCCAATCATCCAAAAACCTCCATTTTTGTAGTCCCATTTGTATTCATATTCAAGCATACATTGCAATAACCACTTGCACCATTGCATTCCTCATCATCTCATGATCATTTAGAACTAGGTTTCATGTTATTTTCCATTGAAAGGATCACATAAATCAAATGATCAACAAGGACAACCAGCTCATCAACTTGGACAAGGTATAACACTCTTTTGTCTTTCATTTTCTTCAAGTTCAACTAGGCTAATCGTTGAGGTGTTGTTTGTGTTTTTCCTTGCTTGCATTTTGTTTCATTTTTCATTTTAGACTAGGAAAATTCACCTACACACACCGTCATATTAATAAGGTCATATATCTAACTGATTGATATCCCAAAATGTGTTTCACACTAGTTTTAATTTTAGGAATTTTAAGAGTAGTAGGTGTAAGAGAATTTATCAATAGTGGTATATTTTTATTTAAAAAATATAAATAATATTACTATAGGAGTAGATAAGAGTGAAAAATATTATTGACTACTATCCATGACCCATCCATGATGGAATAATATCAAAATATACAAAAGAGGACTAGATCATAGTAGTGCTACCTTCTTTCCATTTCATTCTAGATATCAAACATCTACCTTAAAATGCAAAAAATAAGCATGCTCTCTTTCCCTTCTTTACACATTTTATTTCTAGTGTAATTTCAATCTTAACTTTGCATTTCCCTCATTTAGAGTTTAAAACATGAATTTAATATACTATTATTGTTTTAGTTTGAATTCTAAAAAAATAAAATTTATAGTATTTAAAAGTTTGATTAAAATTTATATTGCTACTTATGAAAAATGTAATGGAAAATAAAAATTACATAAATTATATAGACTAGTTAAATAACTCAACTAAATATAGGGTCAATTAATAGCAATAAAATAGTTGGTATTAATAATTTAAAATTATTAAAATTGAATTTTTAAATAAATGTAGAAATCAACTAGATTAGATGTGTAGGTACTTCATTTTGATTTTGATGAATATTTAATACCCGTGTTATGAATCTATATGTGAATATTTTAAATGTTTAGGACCCTTAAATGATTATCACTAACTTAAAAATTTGGTTATGTGTACTTTATAGATTCACTTTCAAATATTTAGATGTGACATTTGTGTGCATGTACTAAACCTAATATGTGGATTTAAACTTAAAAATTCAAGGATATTATATGTTACAAATCTATATTATAAAATATGTTTGTCTCAATCTTTGGAATCTAAATTTGTACAAGGACATGCCATGTTTATAAAAAACCTTTGGAGAATTTGTTAAATTATGATGATCAAGTTCTCCTTAGCCAAACCATTGGATGGATTGATTCAATCATAATGAGCCAAGGTTGAATATTATAAGTAATCATGCATTATGCTCCTTATATGTCACAAGTAAATAATACAAAATTAATTCTCCTTTAAGCTTATTTGACCTAGTTGTTCTCTTCACATTATATACAATTTTTCCATTTTCTAGATGATTAATGTTTAATTAAATTTAGTTATTAATACACCATCTTGGCATATAATTTGGAGAAAAAAAATTTAGTCAACTTGTAACAAATAATGGAAATGAAAAGAATGGAGATGGATTAAAATTTAAAAATTTAAAATTTTATAGTTTACGTTTCCAAACTTGGAGGTGGTTTCAAACATGTTTTTACATCCAAACTTCAAAGTAGTGGATAATAAATATAAATATTAAAAATAATTTAAAAGGATGTGTTCTTTCAACATTTGGATCATATAATATTATTTATTAAATTTCATGAAATAAACCCTATTACACGCTAATCAATAAATTTAACAACAACCTAATAGATAAGTAGGAGGTATTTTTTACAATGTGTCAAATTGTGATATTACTATTAGGATTCAATCATGTAGTTTACGAGTCAAACTCATTGACCCATATTTCATGAGTAGTGGCTCACAAGAACCCATCTCTCATGATAATGAATGGTACACTTAGCACTCATTGCCTCTAGGTGATACTCAAAGAGGTGAAGCACTAGGCCTTCTTGGGAGGCCACTCATCCTAGTACTACTCCAGATCAAGCACACTTAACCACAAAATTTTCCCCAAGGTTAAGCCCACTTAGCTTGCAACTCCATTTGAAAAACCTTAAGAAAGTGTTGTACCTTATGAACCATTCATTATAGAGCCCCTTTAGCTCATCTATTGATAAGTAGGAGGTATTTTCCATAGCATGTCAAATTGTGATATTGCTATCAGGATTCAACTGTGTTGGAAATAGGAATCCTATCATTGATGATGTAATTTGGCAACATGAGCATGAAGTGTATAAATACATTGTTTGATCTAGTTTTTTCATTGATGTTGATATTTTTATGATCATCCTAGCATAGTATGGAAGTATTTTTGGTGACTTATTTAGAGTGCAAGCTGATCTAGAATGTATGGTTTATTAGGAATTTGGCTAAGTATTTCCTTTGACATTTTCTGGTTCACTGTGTTATTCTTTGGGTGCGCACTTCATTGCACATTGTTATAATATTCTATGATTGAAACTATAGTTTTGAGTTCATCAGATGCAACAAAATTCAAGTTTTTGTGACATTCTATAAAGTTTCCAGAAAGATATGAATGACAATGTGCAACCCTATATATCACAATTATCTTTTATATAGTGTACCAGTGTGGGAGATTCCACACTTCGTCATGAGTAATTATTTTATTTTGCAATAATGAAGATAAGATAATAAATTACAATTGAAAGGGAATTCAAAGGAAGATAAAGCTTTAAGGTCGTACAGTTGACTATTTGCATGTACAATTGAAGACTTTGTCTTTAGGTCTCTTTTGAGCCAACCTAACATGTTTGATGATTTGTGGAGGATATGCAAGTAGCTCTATCTTATGTGGGATTTATACTAGGTCCATCCTTACGTATCTTTATGTAAATTTAATTTTGAATTTAGGTGCTAAGCGTGGATGAAATACTTTAAGGATGACATGCTTAACTTTGTATCTTACTTCTAATTAGGCTGACCTAATTCAAGTTACACTTGATGTGGATATATGTATGAAACCAACACTGAAGGCTAGAGTGTGTGAAAGAGTGTGTGGAAAATAATATATGATATGGAAATGTGATGAAGTAGAGCAGAGTTTATGTGATTTATGACATGTATGGTGATTCACCTACATGTGTGTGATGCAGTATTGAGAAGATTATGAATAAAGCAGAGTATTAATCTAGAAAAGTGTGAATATTATTTTTTACTTCAATGGAACTGTAATCTAGCATATGTAGATGTTATTGTATTAATTCAAATAGGTAGTGTTAACAACCCTTCTTTGTTATTTCTCAGTGGGTTGTGAGCCTTTTTATGGATAGTATGTCTTGGCAGTGAGCCTTTCTATAATATCTTATATCTGAATATAATATATTATGAGCTAACCCTCACCGTGGTTTTTCCATTTTTGGTTTTCCACGTAAAAACACTAGTGTTCATGTGTCATGTGATTCTATTGTTGTATTCATGCTTTCATACTTCATTAAAGATATTTATATTATGTTAATTGGATGGGTTATGTTTAATTGGTTTAGAGGAATACTAATTCAACCCCCTCTCAATATTCTGAGTGTTCAACAATTGGTATCAAATCTTGGATCCCTAGAAGGAGCTTGATCACTTTGGGAAGATCTTTGAGTTTGAACACATGGATGATAGGAAGTACCCTACTCCTCTAGAAGAAATTTCTGTAATTGAATACGTAGAAGAAGATTGCATGCTAGACAAAGATGAAGAAATCAATTTTTCTCTTGAAGATCTTGATAGAGTTGAATGTGAAACAAAAATATGAGGGAAAACCTATAGGAAGAACATTAATATATCAAAAAATTGAGAGAAAAAATCAAGAAATTCAAAGAAATACATAGAGAAGTCAATAAAAAATTGCATCAAGAAAATGAATACATCACCAAATTGAAAGTACAAGTGGAAAAAAATAAAATAATTGAGGAATTTATAAATGAAATGGTACAAAGAAAGATTGATGAATGCACAACACTTGAACAAGAAGTGGTAAATTTGAGATCAGATTTGGAGATAGCAAGAACTCATGAAGATAAAATTAAGACAATTTTTACAATGCTTGTTAAGTTGATTGCTAGAAAGAAAACATCTAAAGATAAAGGAGGTTTGGGACTTAAGAGAGGAGAAAGATATAAAATAAATCATACATATAATACAAAGAATATTAGTGAACTTGGAAAAATTGAAGATAAAAGGAACTATGGCATGTTTTGGAATCAGAGAAGAAATGCTATAAGAACCCCTATCATACAACAAAATACTCAAAGGTACCATCCTTCAATGGTTTATGTTATTCTTGTAATAAATTTGGACATAGAGTTGTGGAATGTAGAAGCAAAATGAATCAGAATGTTTCATATTTTTTTTGAAAACTCTTTACATGCAAGAAATTTGGACATAGATGAAGTGAATGCAAAAATCATATGATGAATAGATACAAGAATGGCATAATGATTCAATATTTTATTTGTTATTGCTATACATGCTATGGATTTGGACACAAATCTAATCAATGAAGACTCAACACAAATGAAAGGAATAACAATCAAAGAAATACCATATGCAACAGTTGTAGGAAGCTTGGACATATTAGAAAAATTTGATGGAAAGAGAACACAAGGAAGAATGATCCAATGAAGAAAGATGAACCAGTCAAGAAAGTTGATCCAAATGAAGTGAAGAAGGAAATGGAAAAATTATGGAGAAAGAAAGAAGAGACTGAGGACAAGGGAGAATCTATACCAACCTTTGGTGTAGATGTTTCCTTCGGTAACTAAGCCCAGAGCTATGGCTTAGGGGGAGCTTTACTAAAAATAATATAACCCCCTACCAATATTTTGTGTCATGGCTTGACATGAAGAGATAAGATGCATATGAATATTATAAACCTATTTATGAAAACTATGAGAAAATATTTTAATGCTGAAATTTGCAGAGCTTCTAAAAGTTGAATATGCATACAAGGTTTCAAATTTTACCATATTTTTCTGAAGCATTTATTGTTGAAGTGGTTCAAATAAAAGAGTTAAAATCATGATTGTGAAGAAAACTTCATTTCATTATATGCATGTGAAGGGGAAGAGAGGTGTACAAGAATAAGTTGAAAGATTCTACGTGTCTCCTGGTAGTTGAACATAAAAACCCTAATTTCGTTGAGTGGTTTAAGAGGTATTTTACATACTTCTTTTTTTTAGAATTTTTATTTTAAAGAAATTTAGATGTAATGGAAGGACCAAAGGTTGTAGATGTCTCATAGAGACTGCAACCTGAACTTAAAAGGAATTCTTAGAAATTTTTATTAGAAGATCCTGTAGGTGCATTTTCTTGTACTCCCTATGGAGTTTTACCGACTGAGGATATTAAAGCATATATTCATGGGAAAATAGAAGAAATTTCCTCTAAAAAATTATTTATTCTATGGTAAAATGAATTGGAAGAAAATGATGACACTTTAAAACCATAATAGAAAACCCTAAGTGAGAAGAGGTTTGATGTGTGGTTGAAGTTTCGATCATTTCAAGAAAAAAGAAGTACACCAAAATGGTATTAAGAAGAATTCACAATGAATCCATATGGATTGATGGGTCATACTTGATAACCAAGGAAGATATCAAAGATATAACTGGTTTTTGGTTCTCTAGACCAATTCTAGACCAAAAATCTATCAAAGTTAAGGGGATAATGGACAAGATAGGTGTTAGACTTGATGGAAAAGAACTCACTTTGGAATCAATTAAAAATCTAACTGTTTGGTACACTGCAATGCTTATAGGTCACAATTTTTTTTGCCTAAATAGAGACAATGCAATCATTTCCATCACTGTTCACATTGCACAAGACATGATTGAAACTGGTATTGACTATGACCTTTATGGATTTCTCCAACAACATTTATTTAAAAACATGAAGGAAATCGAGAAGAGCAAAAAGCATGCATTCAACTATTGTACATTGGTAATTTGTTACTTTTCTACTTCAAGAAGGAAGTGTTGAAGAAATGAAGAAGGAACCCTTTGATATGTTGTCATTGATGCCAATAGTGTTTGTTGACAATGCTGACTAATTTGGTAAAATAGTTTTTGTGTCATCTTGATCTGGTAATTTGGTTTAGATTCACTCATGATTGAAGATCAGCTTATGTAGTTACATTATATTGTTTGGGACTACTCAATACATCTATGTTGAAGGTTTCAAAAATTTTGGTTAATCTAGCTAAAATTTACAAGTGATGGAAGTTTGGAAAACTATATTTTGGCTTATACAACACAAGTTGATAAGTGTTATCTAGTATGCATTCCTTCAGTATTTGGTTTTAGACTCTACAGTTTTGAGAGAAGGTTTACAAGTGTTAGCACTACGCATATTCCAAATAGCAATTTCTTATATGCTCACATGAATGATTGATGTTAGATGGATTGGCTTATTTTGTGGTTGAGTCTAATTCCTGGCTGACCCAATGCTTGAAGTTATACTATGAAGATTAATATGTATTGTGGATGTTAAGGAGATCCATTTTAGATCAATTCCAACCTTAATTCAAGTTTTGCATTTTTTATTGAGTGCGAAGAAGTTTATTTTCATGTATGAAGTCGATAAAGTGTTTTTGAATTGAAATAGGGCTACATCTAATTAGGCCAACCTAATTAATGTATCCAGAGATAATAAGGTATATATGTGAAATGATTTTGAGTCACAAGGATAAGGAAAATTATGAGATAAAGTGATATATGGTGTATGCGAAATTTGATCTTGTGTATACTTATGAACTCATTTGTGTGAAATCGGAATAAGAATAGAATTGCAGTATATGATGAGTGACTGTAGAGAAAACTAGTGTTTTGTTTTCAAAACTTCACTAGAACTAAATTTAGCACAAGGAAGGTGTATCTTACATCAGTTCACACCCTAGCTATGTAGCCATTTTATCTTGTATTTATTTTTAGGTTGTGAGCCTTTTAAGGATAGTAACTCCTGGTAGTGAGCCTTGTAATCTCTTATCACTAGTTATAATATATTGTGAGTTAATCCTCACCATGGTTTTTCCACAAAAATATTGTGGTCTTTATGTCACTAGTACAAAAACAACAATAAACTACTAAAAAGACTACTAAAACTACTTCTAAATGATAGAACATGGTCACATGGCCAGTAGTAGTTTATTTCCAGTCATTTATAACATGACCGAATTGATGAATAAATAATTTTTAGTCGCTTGATTGATTGATTTGATCATTAATTTAGTCATCTGATTGATCGATTTGGTCATTGATTTAGTCCTCTAATTGATCAATTTGGTCGTTGATTTAGTCATCCAATTGATCTATTTGGTCATTAATTTAGTCGTTAATTTGATCGATTTGGTAGTGTGTTTAGTCGTTAATTTAGTCATTGATTGTTTTAAACTAGTCACTTATTTAGTCATTAATTTAGTCATTCATTGTTGTTAACTATTCACTTATTTAGTTATTTTTATTCACTGATTTCTATCCATTGGTAGTGTATTTAGTTATTAATCTTAATCATCATTTTGATCAATTTGGTAGTTTATTTAATTTTTTTTGTTCATTGATTTCTTCCTATAAGTGTTGGAAATGAGACAATGCTTTAATTGAGGTTTAAACATAGAAAAACATAATAAATCATTAATTTTCACATAATGAAATGGCTATTAAGAAGGTAAAATACTAAAATTTAATTGATAAAATGTGTTCTTAAAGCAGATGCAAGACATAAATGTGTCTTTTCTTTGAAAAATATATTATTACAAAGTTTGTTTCTTAGTGTTGTGATTGAGAAAACTGAGTTACAATGCCTTTTTTTGCTTATGCAAGATACTACAATTTTTATGACAATTCTATGTTGCAACTTATTTGCAACTGCACATACATGTATGTTGCACTCTCTATAACTTTTCCTCTTCTCTGCACCTCTTTATCTACTCTGTATTTACTTTTTTTTTCTACACCCATGTTTTTGCATCTACTGCTTACACAACAACATATCCCCTCTTCTATAATATACTGTTTTGAATGACTGGAACCTAAACAAAAAGAGAGAAACATAATCAATGGGTAAAAGCACAAACTTGTGTCACACTTTATAAAGCAATCAACCAACAACAAAAATAATTCTGAACTTCAACCACATAAAAGTTGTCTTTGTGTTTTGAATTTCAAAATGATGTAAACTAATGAAATGTTGAACCTTTATTGAAGTTTATTCTTGTAATTTTTCATATTTAAAAAAAAAAACAATTCGTTATCTTTTTATCAACTTAAGGATAGATTTTGGAATGCTAAAAATTTCCAAAAAAAATGACTTCACAAGACATCAAGAAACAAATTGAAAAAAACTTAATTTCTCTCTAATTTTTTTTCTCCAAATAGGTAACTTCAATATCTTATGCATGGAAAAAAAATTCAAATTTTTATGTATATTTTTCTCATAATAATGTTTTAAAGTCAAACTTGTTAGAATTTGATAGTTTTCATGGGCCATCAACTATTGTCTATTTTTTAACTATTTTCAAAAAACAAATTATACCCTTTTGAATAAGACTCTCTCCTCTTGTTCCCCATATATATATTTTTAAAATTAATATGTTTCGCTAATTTTTTAAAATTTCTAATTAGCCTCTTTTTTAATTTTAACAACCTACTTGCATTATTTTAAAAATAACATATATTAAAACTAATCAAAATATTAAAAAATATATATATTTGGATTCACCACTTTGAGCTCTACAAAAGGGTATTTTGATTTTCTTTAAAAACATCTTTCTGACTGAATAAATACTTATTTAAAGTTGAAATTTTCAAAAAATTCTAAAAAAAACTGAGTTGGCTACCAACTAGGATGCTAACTAGACAGTTTTAGCCAAAAGGGTTTCTATGGATAGCGTTTTGACTGAAACCCTTTATATAGAAACCTCACACATAAAATAAGCCAATTTCAAAGGTGCAAAGAGAAAAAAAAAAAAATAGTTTCGGTCGAAACCTATTCGGATGAAACCTTGTGTGCCATGTATATGCCACATGGTTTCAGTCGAAACTTATTAAGATGAAACTTTTCCAATCGAAAGTAGTTTGCTTAAATCTATTTATTTGGTCAAAAGTGTGACACAGGTTTGTGTTTTTACTCTAAGGGGTTATACATTACAAGTGCAGTAAGATAGAACATTCTCTGTTCTACTCATAGAATGTAAACCCAAATAAGATTCTCTAGTTTTTTTTTGGGTTTAACTTATTCAAGATTAGTACTGATGCTCCTTCTATACCTGCTCAAACATGAACACACAATGGATCCTTAGCCAAGAAATAAACAAGAAACAAGCATTCCCTATGAAATTCATTTGAACACAAGAATGTGAAAACAAAGTAAAATATCAAATACAATACTAATGAAATAATATTTTAAATGCTCAAACCAACATCCCATAGGGGGATTAGTGCTCCTTTGACGTGAAAATAAGCCCTTTCCTAACCCCTTGATAAGCTTGATGATGGATGTGTGATGAACAAAATATGAAAAATGGCTATAATCTAGCTAAAATGGATAAAAAAGGATGAAATTATATGAACTCAAATGGCTATAGTGATAATGCATGAAGTTGTGGATCCTCATTGTGAAAATGATGCCTCTATTTATAGAAGCCAAGGATTGAAGAGTGAAGAATGGAGAGAATGTGGGATTGAAATTTGAACCATTGACATGATGCAACTTCTCAACATGCTAATGAATCTTAGAGGAGATGTGCTCAGACATGTGTGAGCACATCTTGGGAGATGGGACATGTATGAAGAATAAATGTCAAGGTGGCTTGTGTAAGAGATTGTGTAAGATTCCATTTAAAGCCAAGGTGTCTTATGTAAGAGCTCTTTAATGCCAAGGTGGCTTGAGAAAGAGGACAAAAGTCCTTTGGGGGGAAAAGTCAAGTGGGTGGAATATTCTAAGAATATGCCATTTTGAAAGAAAATAAGGTAATTAATAAATCAAATAAATTGATTTACATCTGCAACTTGGTTAGTTGACCAAGGTTGACTTACCCTAGGGTGGAGTTAAAAGGTAGATCAATGGGGGATTATGAGTTAATTAATTTAGGATTAATTAACTTAGATTAAATTAGTTGATTTATGGCATTTAATTTAAATGTTTGGGTTTATTTAAATCAAATGAGAGGATGTTGGAACATTAGGATTTTAATTAAATAAAATTGATTTATTTAATAAAAGGAAGAACATTAGGATTTTGATTACATAAAATTAATTTATTTAATTAAAAGAAGAACTTTAGTATTTTAATTAAATAAAATGGATTTATTTAATTAAAAGAAGAACATTAGGAGATGATGAAATAATCTGATAAAGTGTATTATTTGATTTTAGGAGGAAATCCAACGAATTAAATAAATATTATTCAATTAATTGGTTAGTGTGGACATGATTAAGGAAGAATTGGTGTTAGTTAATCATGATATCGATCAAGATATTTTGAGTGTATACATTTTGCCCCTCTTTGAAGCAATGTACCTACTGTGTTGGTTCAAAGAATAACGCTAGTGAGATTAAAAGTTAAAAAAAATCTGATTTTTTTGGGATGCCCTAGCAGAAAGAAGTACATTGGTACACTGCCCCCTTCAGAGATAGGGTAAAATTTTTGATTTTGAGTGTCGATCTCGTGAAAAAGAGGGTCAAGATGAATGTATGGATGGTTAGACTAAAAGATGTATATGATAATGATGATGCAAATGAGATGAATTAAGATGTTGAGAATAACATCTATATTATCCTAAACATCTTAAATGATGATGCAATGCATGTGATATGGATGAAGTTACCTATTATGATGATATGCATGAATCTGCAAGATGCAGATGGTTTGTGGATGACATGATATCAAGTTAGCATAAAAGAGGATAGAAGGAATAAGATGGTGAAAAAGGATCCAACAAGTTTATGATTTGTCGAGACTTTATTAGAGATGATGATGTATAGCTTACTTTCCTTATGTTTGATAACACACATAGATACGATGCATCAAGGTATAAAGAACTAGGATGGCATTGTAACTAGTGAGATGGACTTTAACTCAACAATCAAATAGGAGTATTCTTGTTCACACTTGACATACAAAAACCTTACTAGGATGTACTTTGGATATTTCAAACATCTTGGACCAAAACACAAAGGAAAAACCTAACAATTTAATAGTCAACAAGCGGTCCAAAATACCCTCCATACACACCTAATAAAGAAAGTATTCACCAAGGTTATATTATAAGAATATCCAACAAGCACAACAGAAAAAAGATAAAGATCCATGCCCCATTCCTTTCTCTCTAAATCATTTGATTAGACATCATTGAGAGGTCATTGGAATGAGTGCAATAAGATAAAGCCAAGGAAAATATCAAGTACACAAACAAGCCAATGTTCTTCATACTGCTAGCCAAGACTAAACTATGGTGATGTTTGATGTTGATGTCCATTGTAGGAAGGATGCATCCTGGGACATGATGTTATCAGATGATGATGAGATTCAATGGATCACGGGCTAGTAATACAAAGAGTTAATCATCTTGTTTACCTACTGATCTAGACTTAACACCCTGATGTTTGAGTTCATACTTTCAATTTTCTATACTTTTTTCTATTGTGTTTCCAAAGGGTGAAGGCGACGATCGATTTATTGTGAGTGGAAGATTATTGCAGGTGAAAGCGAAATGAGATGGATAACTTTTGGGGTTTTTTGAATATTTTTGGTATTTTGAAATATTTTGAGGTTGTTTTTTGGGTATTTTCAAGATGTTTTACAAATGTTTTGATTTTCAAAATTTCCAATGTTTTTGGTTTTTATTCCAAGATTTTGATGATTTGGATATGAATATATGATGATATCAGTGCCCTATTTTGGGATTTTGTTGAAAACCAAGCTAGGTTTGATTGATCAGATTGATGGATGTGTGATTATAACATCATTGAGGATACACAACAATGCAAGGATAGTGTTAAGCAACAAAAGAATTGGGAAGGATATCCTAAGATGATGATGGATGGTTGGATTTTATTGATTAGGATTTTGAAGCTTGCTTTGGGACAAAAAAAAATTGATGATTTGATGTGATGTTGAAGTGAAAATTAGATGTGACTAATATTGATTACTTGGATTGATGTTTGATGAAAGATAAAGCTTGATAAGGAATATCTTCTCGTCAAAATATGTCATGGGCTGGTGATTTGGATTTCGGCTCACAAATTCTTGACCAAATTTATTTTATGTTTGCCACTGCTCAGATCACCACATAAGTTGGAGGATATAGATCAATATTTATTCCTCAAGAAATATGCAAATATCTTTCCCCAGTGTCTAGCAATGTTTGAAAGGCCATGGGTGGATGGATGGATATGGTAAGCATGCAAAGGATGCCAAGGATTATCTTGTGATAATATAAGGTGGTTCGAACAAAGGATGGCCATTTTGATAGTGCTTCATGGCTTAGATAATATTGGGTGGGATAAGATCAATGGAAATGACCCATGTCGAGATGTTTACCATAAGCAAGTGTAAAGTGTACACCAAAATTTAATCAAGATGAAGATAATGTGGAAGATGGATGTAGATAGATGAGGATGGATTGGATAAATGGTTCATGGATGAATGTATTTATTATGGATAATATGGATGGAATGTTGGCTTTATTATGGATGTGATAAGATGATTTCACTCGAAGTGGAACACATAGATTCTTGATTCTACCCATGATGCTTTGTTTCCATGTTTTCATCACAGTACCTACCCAAAGCGCTGCCCATGCGGTTTTCACTAGAGGACAATTTTTTAATCTTTACTATTTTCATGATTTTTTAAGTTTTTTTTGGATTTTTTTCTAAAAGATTTTAAGCTCATGTTGAATCACATAGTGGTGCTCATGTAGATGCCTCTGTCATAATGTTTCACTAATATCCTACTTGAAGAAGTTGCTTCACTAAAATACATGCACTTAAATGCAACTTTTGAGAATTATGTTCTACTTTTTTATATCGGAGTTAACTATGTCTATGTGCGCACATCACAATAGAATGCCTTCTAAATCATTATGATGAAGGGTTGCCTCAATACATGGTCAATGTGAGAATTGGATATCATGCACTGAGGAGTGGATGATGTTGTGTGTTTAGGAATAGGAGATGGATTGGTTGAAATATTGGAACCTTTGACTCTTCAAAATTGGGAAGATGAGCAATGATGGATGGATATGTAAGTGTGCATGAAATTAGGACCAACATCTTGATATATTTTGTACTTTTCTTGAGAAACCTTCTTTTTCCTTTGTGGACATCTTTGATGGATACTTTTCCCTTGTTTATTTTTCCCCATAGTTTCTTTGACTAATGGAGTTTGATTCGGATAATCATTATTTGTATTCTTTGGTATCCACTTGTATTTGATTTGTCTTTCATTCTTTGATAACATTCTTTGTGCTTTGATTCAAATATTTATTTTGATGTTGGTCCCCCTTTGTAGATGGGGTGATGGGTGGATGAATATTCATGATGTGGCAGGTTGTAGTATTGGCATTGGTTTCATCATAAGGATTCTTCATGCTTCCTATGTTGATGCTTGCATTAGATAAAATTTCCCCCAATATTATAGAGGTATCACTGATATGTTTAGATCCCTTAATTGTTGAATAATCAATACCTTTATGGTTAGGATTGACAATATACTACAATAGTTCTAAGATACCTTGTTCATGTAGGCCTAATCCTCTATCTTGATAATTCATTTGTTGAAACATTTTATTTGCAATAGGATATAATTTTCCTTGGAAACAAGATGATAATCCTTATCTTCTTTGTTGTGGATCTTCAAAGGTGATAGCTTCTTCATTGATAATATAGCTTTCCCTAAAAAAGGTAAGTGATCCAAGTTTATAAGTGATAGGATCCTCCATCTGTGGGATATCTTCCTGATTGATATATTTGGTTTGATCCTGTGAAATATCAGATTTTAATGCTTCTTCAAGAGGTGTTGATGATTCACTATCCATGTAAAAGTATTCGTCATGATTCATTTTTGATATTCCCTCACAAGATGTTTATGATTCACAACTTATGTAGAAGTCTTCTTCATGACCCATTTCTGATATGTCTCTAGATTTTTCTATATCTTGATCATGTGTACAAATGTTAAGAGTAGGAGACTCATGTTTTGTGGGAATGATATCAAGAGTATTAGGCTCTTGTTTTGAATGAATATCATCTGCATTTCCATCTAAAGAAATAATCTTATGGGTATATGGTGGATTATGTTCTATATGGAAATGATCATCATTTACAACATCTTGTATAGATTGGAGAGTGTCCATTAGATCATTTTAGTATCTTGGAGATACAAATTCTTGATCTTGATTGATTTTGGAATTGCTTTTGACATGCTTTGGATCAAGTTCTTGACATGGGTCAATTTCGAAGGATGTATTTCTTACAAAGGGTTGTTGGATATCTTTATTAGGCATGGGAAGTGTCTCAATATCCTCTTGAGCTTTTAATGGGTTTGGATCAAGTGTTGAGATGAGGATTCCTTCAATATCTTCAACCATGAGGTTGAAGGATGTCAATATGTCTTGGAAAGGACCATTGCTAGACTTTGGTGAAAGATGATGATCATGCTTTGCAATAAATTCTTGAGATATTTCCTCTAACTCATTAGGCAGTGTAAAGACATTTTCAACATGATCATTGCTGGATGGATGTTGGATTATGTCAATAGGATCAAATAATTCTAACACTCCTTGAAATAGATCATTGTAGGATATTGTTGAGGGGTTTGATCATGACTAAAAAGTGGAGCTTGATGTATATTTATTTGATCTTTGGATGAGGTAGAAAAATATTCAAGGTGCTCACTGATGGATAGATCTTGAACATTATCCTCAATAGTTGTGGTGGAGATATTGTGCATGTTTTCAACCATAGGATCAAATGATGTTAACATTTCTTAAAATGGACCATTGTGGGATATTGTTGGTGGATTTTGATCATGATTGAAAATTGAATTTTTGTGTATGTTGATGTGATCATTGGAGGAGGTAGAAACATATTCAAGGTGCTCATTGATGGATTGAACTTGATCACTGATCTCAATAGTTGCAGTGGAGAGATTGTCACTATTATCACTACTTGTTGAATCTTGATCATTGTCCTCAACATTTATTATTTTTTGATCAATAAGGTCTTGGACGAGATTTTTGGGTTGAATGCAATTTGATGTTTTATGAATATTTTCTCTATGATACTCACAATAAAACCCACCCCTATTCCAAGGGAAGTTTAGAACAGAGTTGAAATCACTTAACTTTGGAAGAGTGATGAGTTTTGCATCAAGTATCTTTCTTAGCACTAATTCGTTTGGATATCCAAAAGGAGTGTTTTCACATTTGTGCTTGTTGAGGTTATTCTTGTTGTGATTGATCATGGAAATGTGGTGATTAGTTTTTTTGTTGGTTTTTTTTATCTTGATATCCAACCTCTTTACATTGGAGATATTGTTCCCAATGTGGTTGTGGACACAACTCAATGCTTTGATGACATGGTTTAACCAATGGAAGAGTGTACTGATTTTGAGATGGAGATGTCTCTTGGTGCAATGAATCAACTATTTTGGAAAGTGAAACACTTTGATGTTGCAAAATGTGATCTTCATTTTGATCTTGACACCCTTGATATAGTTGATTTGGTTGTTGAGCAAGAATATTTAGAATGTATACTTGTGGTGTTTGCATGGGATCATGGACAAATTGATTTTGGACAATGTTCTGATTTGGTGTGATGTTTAGATTTGGCATTATAGGTTACATTGAACATTTTTGTGGTTGGGAATCATATTGCTTTGATTTAGGTAACCTTGATTTTGTACGAGGTTACCTTGAATTGGATCAATACATGGAGTTTCTAGCTTATTGTTTGGTCTTTGAACAACATTGGTGTGATTCAAAAACATGTATATCCCAAAGTTCACCAACTATGGATTTGATATGTTCATGTTTTGGTAAGATTGTATTTGGTATAGTCACATTTGGCATGTATGGATTTGGTGGGATAATTTTGTTTGGAATAATACTCATACATTGATTATTTGGTTGATAGATTTGTAGGTTTTTGGCATTGATTTAAATCTACCATAGGGAAAGGTGGTGCAAAATTTAGATTGGGAAAACTCACATTTGTTGTATCCTTGAGGTTTGTAGGAGATAATGATCCCATGTATGGATTGTATAAATGTGAATTTTGATAATCTATTTGTATTGTAAGGTCTTGATAGTTTGGTTGACTTGGATTACTCATGATGTATGAATCGAGTTTATATTCCATGTTTTTCTTGTTTTTTGACCTTGTTGCAAAAGTGAACCTCTAAGGTGTTTAGGACCAATGATGAGATGAAGGATGAAAGGGGCGAATGATATGGGTGTTTGAAATTTTAGTAGTTTTGGATCAATGCTAGACTTTAGGATTTTATTTTGATTGGTTTGATTTGGATAATGAATTTGTAGATCCTAAGATGTTGGATGTGACCTTAGGATGAACTTGTTCAAAGGGTTGTTAATTTAACTAGAGGTATGAGAAAAGATGCATTCTCACACTCCTAACTAAAAAAAGTGATTTTGATTTGGTTTAATGATGTACCCAAGTCTAGATAATCATGTTTCCAAAGCTCTAAAGTTGTTTTTGGGATGGATGAAATGGTTTATTTGATCCTAAATGAGCCTAAGAGGGACTTTTTTATAAGACCAAGGTAATGAAGAACATTTCTTACCCTATGAGTAGTTCAAACCAAAAGACCAATATTGCATGGAAAACCATATGACCAAAATATACCAAGCACTGTGTGGGGTTCAGTTGAAGTTAATCTTGATTAATGAATTGCTTTTAACACATCTACTTATTGCTTAGTTTTTCAAACTGAATGTCTATGTCTCAATTTGTTTTCATCCCATAAGGTCCACTATGTGGAAATCAAGATAATAAAGGCAATAGTTCCCTAATGTTGACTTTAGAGAGAGCATATTGGTATTTAGGCCCAAATATTTAGAAGCCTCTAAGGATAAATCCCTAGCGACAAGCAATAATACTTGGGCTTTTCAAAGGTATTTTCTCTTTCCAAAGGGTTTGAAATTCTAATGATTTGTTGAATTTTTGTTTTCCAATGTTTTAGATCTAAGAAAATTGTTTTTATTTCAAAATAATTCACAACCCTAAGATAGAAAAGGCAATATTTGTTAGATTCCCACTTGGATTTCTCGAGCTGTGCTTATTCAGAGCAAATAATTAGAAGCTTGACCACACTAGCTCCCCCTTTCTTGGCACACACTTTTCAGGTCAACCAAGCTTCTAGTTCTCATGAATCTCCCATGACAAACTCTTCATCTCTACTAAGAATCGCAAGTACATGGGACATCTTTGGAGGTTTGACCTCTTGACACCAACAAATAGTTAAGGATTTTTTCTTTTACATAGATTGGTTCTTAATCAAGGCACCCATTCAGGAGGCCACACAAGAGGAAAGATCAACTCCTATAAGGAGAATCACCTGATTGTCCATAAGAGCTCTTGTAATGCTGAGATTTCCTCAACATTCAAATTTATATACCAGTTGGGAGTAGCTTGGCATTTATGTCATTACCGGTTTGAGTTGTTCCCTTGGGGTGAGTACTTTTTCCCACCAAGGAAGGCCCTCTAAAGGTAAACAATAGAAAATAAGTACATTTGTAGTTTTATTGCCTAGATTGCATGAAGCACTAGGAGGGAGCACACACAATGCCTTTTCTTCACACTCTCATGATTGTTCAATTTTAAACCCAAACTTGAAGTGTGTAGGTAATTTTTTAGGCAATCAATGTCACTAGGATGCTTTTGATTCTCAAGATCACTGTGAAGCGTGAGAGAAGTAAATACACATTCAAATGACACTAATTGCAAAAAATATTACAAATTAAAGCAAACAAAAGTTTGTTTTAAATCCTAAAAGGCAATGATGAGTTCTTTTTAAGTACTAAAATCAAATATGATTTTGTTTGTCAAATTTCAACCTAAAAATAAATGTCTAGCGAGTTTCTAAGTTCAATTTTAATCCAAATTTGATAAATATTTGTTGGCCTTTCCATTGCACCAAAATATTGACCTTTCAATGCTCGATACAAGCATCAGTTAAGATCCACGAGAGGTGGTTAAACCATGTCGTGAACCCAAAGGGAGATGTTGTTGGTTAGTCCAACAATCCCCCCCCAACGTCACCCAAGGGGTTCAAACCCATTATCTGCTCTGATACCAATTGTTGGACTTATCATTGCACCAAAAGATCAACCTTTCAATGCATGATACAAGCGTCAGTTAAGATCCATGGGAGGTAGTTAAACCATGTTGCGAACTCAAAGGGAGATGTTGGTGGTTAGTCCAACAAGCTTGTGTAGATGGTTAATTTTAAGTCCAAAGTAATGCTAGTTGTTCCTAAAACATAAATGAAAAATAACGTATGATGGGTTATTTTACCATGAGTGTTTGAAAACACTATTACAATGGATATCAAATGTTTTTAATTTCACTTCAATTCTCCATGTTCCTCTTAATACCAGAAATCAATGCTCAAAATGTTAGATTAGATCAAGAAACAAGAATATATGAGGGTTAGATGAATGATTAAGCATAAAAACCTTAAAACTTAGACCAAGTTACAATGTGATTTGACTTGAGGTGTAAAATTAAAATATTCAACTCTATAAAAATTTATAAAAACCTACACCATTGCATAGCTTATTAAATTCTACCCCATTTCAAAAAAACAAGCTTCGAAAAAGACCTCCATATGACAAAGATATGGCCATTTTAAGATTAACTATAAAAGAAAAAAATAATAGCATTGCCATTTGAACATGATCAACATTGCCATTTAAGGATTTCAGTGTCGCTCTGCTAAAAAAGTGTCACTTTATGTTAAAAACAGAGATGGTGATGGTGTTGCTATTTGGCCCAACATCGCTCTGTGTCCTAGAAAGATAAAAAAGAGAGAAAAACGACGAAAATGGCCAAAAAACGTGTTAATTTTGAGATTTTTCCCCTCCCTCTAGCACTAAAATGTGAATGCTCCTTCTATACCTACTCAACATGAACAAACAAGTGATCATTAGCCAAGAAACAAGCAAGAAACAAGCATTCCCTGTGAAATTCATTTGAACACAAGAACATGAAAACAAAGTAAAAGATCAAATACAATACTAATGAAATACTATTTTAAATGCTCAAACTAGCATCCCATAGGGGGTTTAGTGATCCTTTGATGTGGAAATAAGCCCTTTCCTAACCCCTTGATAAGCTTGATGATGGATGTGTGATTAACAAAATATGAAAAATGGCTATAATCTAACTAAAATGGATAAAAAATGATGAAATGTTGTGAACTCAAATGATTATAGTGATAATGCATGAAGTTGTGGATCCTCATTGTGAAAATGATGCCTCTATGTATAGAAGCCAAGGATTGAAGAGTGAAGAATGGGAAGAATGTGGGATTAAAATTTGAACCAATGGCATGATGTCACTTGTCAATGTAAGAAGAATAAATGTCAAGGTGGCTTGTGCAAGAGAATGTGTAAGATTCCATTTAAAGCCAAGGTGGCTTGTGAAAGAGGAGGTGTAAGAGCTATTTAAAGCCAAGGTGGCTTCTGTAAGAGCTCTTTAATGCCAAGGTGGCTTGAGAAAGAGGACAAAAGTCCTTTGGGAGCAAAAAGTTAAGTGGCTGGAATATTCTAAGAATATGCCATTTTGAAAGAAAATAAGGTAATTAGTAAATAAAATAAATTGATTTACATGTGCAACTTGGTTAGTTGACCAAGGTTGACTTACCCTAGGGTGGAGTTAAAAGCTAGAGGAATGGGGGATTAGGATTTAATTAACTTTGGTGAAATTAGTTGATTTATGGCATTTAATTTAAATGTTTGGGTTTATTTAAATCAAATGAGAGGATGTTGGAACATTAAGATTTTAACTAAATAAAATTTATTTATTTAATTAAAGGAAGAACATTAGGATTTTAATTAAATAAAATTGATTTATTTAATTAAAAGAAGAATATTAGGAGATGATGAAATAATCTAATAAAGTGTATTATCCAATTTTAGGAGGAAATCCAATAAATTAAATAAAGATTATTCAAATAATTGGTTAGTGTGGAAATGATTAAGGAAGAATCGGTGTTAGTTAATCATGATATCAATCAGGATATTTTGAGTTTCTCCAAGTACATTCTCTATCTACAACTTCACTCTTCACACTTTGCTGCTGCTAACCCTTATTTTTCTCTTTTGCACTTACGACTAACACTCTACCATTTTTTTCAAATATTTTAGTGGCCACCATGTTAAGGTTCCTTCTTTCTCTTTCAGACGGATAACTCTATCTATTTTTTCTGGATAAGGAAGGGGTATGTTACTTGTGACCAGTAAAATACCTATATTTGCATCTCCTAATCTTTTTAATTTGACTCCATGTACAATAGATAGTGAGTGAATCCCCCCAATGCCTATAGTAGCACCATCAAATGGATCCAACACCTCAAATTTATCCCCTTCTTGGATTTTATCAATAAATTTTTGCAAAAAAAAATACACATTAAATTGAGATATAAAACACACATTATATTATTTTTTACAATTGTATATGATGTCTTATATCTTGGAATAAATTAGTTTTTGTATGTACTTTTATAAAACACTCTATTTTACAACTAATCTCTAAGTTTCCATATGTAATTTATATGTTCTCCCTTATTTCCATAATCTATGTATACTAGCTATTTATACTTCACTACTATTCTAACCAGCTTCTATCAAATAGGTAATGATTACCCTTATTTACATAATAAAACAACCAGTACTTACTTGAATATTACTTGAATACTACTTACTTGCATGTGATCTCATAACACTCACCTCGAGTTTAGCACGACTACCACTATGAATATTATGTGCATTTTTGTCGAGTTCATCATCATAATCTGCACTATCAACGACGTTGAGATGTGAATTTGTACAACTTTGTAGAGAGTTCTATTGACAGGGCCTTTTTAATTTTTTCCTACTTTCATATGATTTCTCTACATCATGTGGTTTAATCACCATGAAAAAATTAATATAATTCAAGTAAAGAGAGCAAAAGCTATAATTTTTTGTCCAAAAGAACATTTTAAGCATGAAGAATGAAAAAACATTAGGATAGATAACTGGCAACTATTATATTAATTACCTCAACTTCAAGATAACTAAGATGACTATGTTGTGCATTCTTGTCCACTTCATCACTATCAATATCAAAAGCTCTGTTGACATCATGAAGGCTTTTTTGTTTTCCTATTGCTTTGATAAAATTTATCTGCATGTGGTTTAACCATTGTGCAAAAAATATACAAATCATTCAAGCGAGCTATAAATTTTTCCAAAAGAACATTTTCTAGATCACTCTAACAATAAATAAATTGGGTTGGATTATACTGCACTAAAATTTCAATAATCTACATATTAAGAGGAATTTGTATATAGAATTGCCAAACAAGAAGAAATGAGATCAATAGAGCCTCTTACCTCATCTGAATCCATGGATTTATGCTCATTCCATGTAGAAACTATAGGGTTAACAAATTAAACCAACTATGTAACTTGTTGAGTGAGATTGAATATGCAACTCATTAACTTTTGGTACCCTAGTTCATTTAAGTTGACATGATCTATAGAGACTCCTTCTAGACATTGATAAAATGGCTATGAAATCTTTGTTGACGAACTAGATTTCCACTTCATCCTACTCTTAGATTTACTAGCATCTAGTGTTTCCATAAAATTGTCGATATCTTTTGCACCTGCTTCTTTATTACTATTTTCCACCTAAAATACAATGTTAATTTCAACATATAGTTAGTTCAATAAAAAATAAAAATAAATAAGACATTGTAAAATGAACCAAAAATCGATACACTTACTGAAATTTGTCCCTTTTGGTGTGCAACCCGCCTCAGCCAAATGTATATCTAGCTCTCACATTATCTCTTGCTCTCTTGTCTCTGTAACTCTTTGCCAAATATTCTTCGAAATGCATACTTTCTCTCAATGCCTCCCACTCTTTGGGAGATAGAGTGGAGTCTAACCTCTCTTTCCCCTCCATGATTATTTTTCTACAACTATATCTATAATTGTTCATCAAAATTATCATCCTATGCTTGTAATATTTTCTAGATATTTGTCCACCAGTAGTCTCAAAAGTATTTTCCATTTTTTGTATAACATTTTCCACAGATCGTGGATCTTGCTCTGCAAAAATTGACTTGAAAATATCCAAATGGGCCCTACATCCTACACCCAACTAGATGGACCACTTTTCAACATTTCACCCAATGGGCTTTCCATCTCTCGATATCTCAAGTAAGAATGGCTTCTTGCCTTCTAATTTTATTTCTTTTGCATTCCTCTTTGTAGATCTATAAAAATCTTGACTCAATATTTTTCTTTTGAAAAAAGAATCCACATCTTTTGTTAAATTACCAATACCAGTATTTCTGATTGATCCACTAGTTCCATCAAAAGTTCTAGATCCAACAGGTGCACTTTGAGGCACAAAAAATGCAACTTAAGCCTCTCTTCATGACTTTTATTAACCAAAACTTCATGCTCCTTGGCCACATCAAGTGTGGCATGAGTAGGTAGATCAATATTGGTCTCCATAGATTTCACATCAAGTGCATCCCTTAATGTTGAATAAATCATCTGGAAACCTATTGTTCTTTTTCCTTGATGTTTTCCAATAATCTCTCTTAGACTTAGTTCTAAGCAATCATCACAAATTTTCACATCACCATGTGCTATATTAGGTTACACATCACCATGTGCTACATTAAGCTACACATCGCCATGTGTTGTAATAGGTTGCACATCACCATGTGCTATACCAGGTTGTGCATCATCAAACCTATTGTTTTCACCAACTATATTTGTTGAATAAAAAAAGTGTCGACTTCTATGAGATGGAAAAACTGTATCTTTTCTTTCATTTTGTTTTTTCTTTGCATTTTCTTTGCACTTTTTTTTGTTTCCTATAAAACAAAAAAAAAGTCATATTATGTCTTATATACATAAATCTCTTGCCTATAAAATTTCATTAAACACTATTAAACAAATAATACACTACTTAGTGGACTTATAACTTTCCCGCTTGTCAAAGCAAGACTCAATAAATATTCATTATTCTTGGACACTTTTTCACTATGTACAAACTCATATTTTGTCACTATAATTTCAACATTATGATATTCACTATCATCTAATTTGTGTCGTATAGTCCTTGTATTCATTTCCTAGAGTCCAAATAAACAATAATGTATAAATCAACAACTTGAAACTGTAAAACTTTATTGAGTTCATAAGTTGAAAACTATTGAATTTCTAGTTCATTGATAACTGCAAATGGAAACTTGAAATATAATTCATTTTACAAATTAAAATAATTTATAGTCAAAAACCAAGAATTTGTTTACAATTATAGGTATCAGAGAATTTTTCCTTAGGGATATATTCACAAGAAAATAACTCATAAAAAAATAACACAAGTAGGATGAAGGAAAAACATAGTCTAGTTCATCATGAGGTGTGTTAGAACCCTAAAAAAAATTGTAGTTCCATCATCACAATTAACCTTGAGCTCCACGACCTGAGCCTTGACCCTTATATTCCTTTCTACTTTTGATTGAGCCTCCCCACTGTAAAAAAAAACATATAATTTTTTTAGGTCTGACTAACATTGAAAGACCTATACAAAGCCAAAAATTTATCATATATACTTAAGAAAAAACATGTCTAGCTAAAAATATTCCAAATCCCTTAACATTATGTTACCATGATCCCTCAGTAGTAATTTGAACCCTTGGCAGGTTGGCAGTGTGTAACAGACAACATGAAGATATTTACCACCATACTGTAGAAGTATTATGTTGAGGATGCAGTTAGGCAGTATGAGAGAATTTAAATACATTATAAACCACCATACCACGAGAAGGGAAAATGAAGGGTGAGGTATAGCAAGGTAACATGTCATCTTGTGAGGAAAATTATAAAGGCATGTGGTAGGGAAATATGAGCCACTATACCATGGAAGGATGTGATGAAGCATGTGGTATGGAAGTAAGCCATATGTGACTGTTAATGAACCATAGTACCATAGATTAAACAAGTCAATCTTGCAGTATAAGGATAAGGATCCCACTACCCTGCAGTGAAATGCAAAGTAGTGGTGTATACCCCTCTATCCCATGATAGTTATAGAATGTGGTGGTGATAAAGTGATATTAAATGTGCATGAATCTCATCAACCCTTCAATCTTGTAAAATCAATGGTGCATGTTCAAACTTGAACTACGAGAAAAACATTATGTGTAAGATTGATATTAATGTTGACATGATAGCTCAGAATCCATAAACTAAGAATTTGACATTCTCTTTACACTCATTTACAAAAATTATCATGCGGGGAGTTGCGACTTTGAGGAGGTTAAGTTATACAACCATCATAACCTAGGTAAGTGTACAAAACTTGTTGTGAATTAAGTTTTATGAGTACAAGATTGTTTGGAATTCTGCATTTTAAAAGTATAAGAGAAGTAAGATAGTTAAACTATGAATTGAGTTTTATGAGTACAAGATTGTTTGGAATTTTGCATTTCAGAAGTATAGGAGAAGTAAGATAGTTAAACATCATGTTGCCCAAGAAGAAAGAACCTGGAACTAAAAAGGAAGAATATAAGGTTAAAAAGAGGTCCTTACAACAATCTATCTTGGATATACTCCTTGAATCAATTGAGAGAGGATTTAAGAAATTTTTTAAATATGTATCTTATGGTTGTAGAGATGCCCTTATCACTATCTCCAGATGGGTATTGTTCTAGTACTTTTATGACAAAAGTGAGGGCAAGATTCCGGTGTCAAATTCATGGGCATTAGATTTTTCCGAATTAATTATCCCAAATGCTTTTAGAGGTGTAGAGTTTGTTAGAGTATTGGCTCAGATTTATCATCCTGATACTAGGTCTGTGAGATTTCTAGATGGTTCACCATTAGTTGTGTTGACTAAAGTGGCCATCATTGAATGTTTTGACCTAAACAAATAATCTCTTACTAAAATTGTTTTTCAATTGAATGAAGAGTATACTAGATTGAGGAGAACCCATAGAAGTGATGAACTCCCCATTTACATGAAAAGGGGTGTGAACAACAGGGTGATTCCTATATTCCCTTTTCCTACTAAATCATTTGATCTCTTAGATTTCCAATACTATTTCAAGAAAACCTAATTTTCTCTCTCCCAAGTACTTGTGATAGATGAAGAAGATTGAATTCAAGTTAGTTTAATGATAATGGCTATGAGGATCCAAAATCCTAAGACAAACATTGAATATGATTTTACCTCATATCTTGAGAAAGCATTGGATGAAGGATTTTTGCAAGTTAGGGAAGATAGAGCCCCCATAACATTTAGGAAATATTATTTGTTGTTCCACCTGATATTATACAAAACTAAATATATATGGACCAAAAGGATGTGTTTGGGTAAGATTGACAAGTAGGGGAATTTTCTACTTTTGCAACAATGGTGTTATATATGGGACAACAAATGTAAGAATTCAAATTATGTGATATTGCATGATGAATTTGTGTACAAAGTTATGAGAGTTCTTGGCCACCCCCCACCAAGACTACACAAACTTGTGATACAACTATTAATACATTTGTCTTTTAAACCTAAGCAAGGCCATACTCATAACTTTGGTGATAGGTTTTTTCTACCATATATCACAATAATCAAGATTTATGGTTGCCCACATGTCCCACATATACTAATAAAATATTTCCCCCTTTAATTATCCTTTTTAGAGTTCACGTGGCAGATTCTATGGATGGAAAAGGATGTCATGCATAAACAAAGGAATGGTACATTTCTACCTAATTTGACAACATGTGGGGAACTATCAGTGGGATGTGATACACTTGAAGAGTTGTAAAACTATCTAGAAGAAAGGTACTCTTTAGAGTTTGGAAAGGAAAGAGATTTTTACCTTGAGGGTCACATGAATTTTTGTAAGACACACCATCCTTACCAAGGATATAGTTACTCACCAAATTGATTATGAAGAAGATGTAATCATAAATTATTTCACTCTTTAAGAGATATATGAGAGGAGGAGAAAATGGGAAATTATGAAAAGGCTTGAGGAAGAGAAAAATATGAAGCATAGTGATTTCTTGGGGTATTTCATACAGGAAGCAAATCCTCGAAAGAGGATTTAAATGATGATTGATAAGTTTCATGAATTATATAAGTCTGCAGCAGAGATGGGGTTGGGGAGACCTACCAAATTGTCTCCCAAAAGGTTGAGTGGTATTTTAATTATAGGACCAACTCGAGACACTATTTAAATATATCATGCTTCTCTAGGATCACCTCCTAAAAAACCACCTTCTAAAAAACAAAAGGAAAAAGATATAGACCCACTTGTTTCCTATGAAATAAGTGAGGAGATTGGAGATATAGAAGAAAGAATTAATGTGTTAAGACATTTCAAGGATGATGTTGAAGTGGACCGACATATGCTTGAAACTAAAGACCACGGGCCTGAAGCTAGAGTCGATATTGAGGTACAAGGAGAAAGATAAATGCATGAGGATGACAGGGTAGTTGTAGCTCACAAGTTCTTGGAAGATCCCAAATTTATCAAAACCCTTGAATTTAAAGACTTTTGGATTAAGATGAAAATAAGAGAGTTTGAAGTGAGGGTTGAAATAAATAAGATGGGAGTTGAGGAATCCTAGCATGAATATATAGTAGCCCAAGCTTTTAATGAATTAAGGATTGATAATATTGATGTCAGCCCACAAGAAGCTAGAGAGACATTTTCTAAAAGTAATATACTTATTGTCCCTAGTATGGAATTAAAGATTTTTTTTTATTTGATCAAGTGAGAACACACGAAGACCTAATTTTGATTGATGAGTTTGAATCAGATGAAGAGGTAAGTGGCATAGAGTATAACCCTAAGATTGAAACCTTCAAATTTTGGGAAAAACAAAAGAGTACACAAAAACCAAGGTTACTAGATGTAATGCAAGAAATGAAAGGGAAAACTATGGTGAAAACATTAAAGGATACATCTCCTCTAGAAGCTACAATCATGACAATGCATTCAACTATGTTCACTCAAGCTATAGTTTAGGAGATGGAAGCTAGATTGGGAGAGTATGAAAATGAACAAAAGTATTTAAATGATGAAGTCAATAAATTGTTCATGGAAAATGTGAAGTTGAAGGAACAATTGAAAGGAGTAGGCCCCTCATAGAACAAGGAAATAATATTATACCAGCCTCCTCCTACTCCACCAGTTGATATAGAAAGTGCTTCCACTAAAAAAGTGAGCATTCTTAGATAGTATAGTGAAGCGTTAAATAAATCCAACAATGAGGGTAAGGAATAGGTGAAAAAGAAAATTTGCAATATTTTAAAGAAGGTTCTGAAGCATAGGATAAAGCTAATTGTGGATAAGTTGGAAAATATGTACAATTACTACATCCCACTGACATAGGATATTGATCAGATAAAAAAACATGTACCCATATTGGATTCGATTTTTAAGAATTGGCAACCCACAAACCACACATTGGTAACCTTATGTAGAGTCTTAAAGAGGAGTAATGAGGCTCCTGCAACATTGAAACCTATAGAGCATACATAAAAAATAGTTATAGATGAATTCCAATATATACAAGGAGAGGACTAGAAGATCAAAACAAGAATAGATTCATTCCATACTCTGAAGCAATGGTTTGAGCCAAAAATATTGAAAGATGATAAACAATTAAAGGACCTCAATGAATGAAAGAGTGAATTTGGCTAGATTTTTTTACATTGCATCACTCACATACAAAAGGACGGTGAGTTGAGTCTTGATAGGTTCGACTTAATCATAGATGGAGTAATAGGGTGTTAGATATTCTAATTTTATCATGGATTCCAAGGTGTTACTAGATAGCTGATGGAAGATTCACCTTGAAAATATATTGAAAATTTAAGAATACAAATGGCCACATGATTATATAGTATATGAGTGGGAGTAGAAATATTTAGGTCCTCTTGAATAGTAGGCCTTGGGGTTGTCACAATGGAAGAACCAGAAATTCACATACACTAATATGGAGAAAGGACCTTGAACAGATCTCCAGTGATCACGGGTGCCTTATAGAGATTAATAGGCTATGGTGTCACAAATGTTGTAGACTTCATTAGTTATCTACTTTCTCTATTTTATGTTTTAAGAAAAACTAATGTTTAGTTTAGTTTATATGATGAGGCATGAATTTTGAAAAGATGCCATATTTTGTAACGGTCTGAAGCTTGTTGCTTCTCTTATAAAAGAGAAACCAAGATCGAATTTTGATATCATCATCATTGGCATTTATAGAAACACATATGAGGAGACTTATGTTATATTGTAATATCTATTTTAAGAAATCAATGGAGAAGAAGATTTGATCTAGTGCTTGAATTTTTGTCTCAATTATTTGTTGATAATATTGTGTATGATTGGATTTTTTATGTATTTTAGGTTGGAATATAGGGGTATATTATGAATTGGTATCAATTATTTCTCCATAATATTGTGTATGATATAATAAGTTGTGGTCTTGAATCATGGTATTAGATTTTTTTATGTATTTTAGGTGGGAATATAGGGGTATATTATGAATGCAATATTTTAGATATCATTTTATTGAAAAGATTGATTTTTTTTTATAATTTTGTAATCTCTTAATTCTAGTTTTCAGTGTCAATCAGACCTAAGACATCATTTATTTTTTTGTAATGAGGAGGCTTATTTCACCTAATGTTAAGATATCTATTTGTATTACTAAATCACAAATGTTCATTATTGTTTCCTTCACACAAGCATATTGAATGAATGTGGAGGCTAGAAGTTGTATTACAAACTAAAGCTATCATCTAGGACATACAAGAAAATTCTAGCATCTAGAAAACATATAGGACATAAAAGAAATTATATTCTAAATAAATAAAAGTAATTTCAACCAAAGTAATAAAACTAAGAAGAATGAATTACATTCAATAATAAATTAGACCATACATATTACTAATGTTTATGTGACAAGCTAACCTCTTCCAATGATAGGATAGTTAAGGTGACAAAACATTATCATAATCATCTGCATTGTTGATTACATTGCATTACACATCTTTCAAACTCAAAGCATTACTTTACATTGTATAACTAATAACTAGATGTTGATAGACGACACAATTTTAAATTACAACATATTTTTTACAAAGTCAACCTAAGCAGTTATGCAATTAATTACCATTGCATAATTAATAACTAGGAGAAACTACCAATTGCATTTTCTTGTCATGACATTCCATGAGACCGCATTTCTTTGAGGCATTTTTTCAAATAGTTCACTGCCTTATCTATGCTACCACATTTTTCATACATATTATCCACCAACGTATTTTATCAAATAGTTCAATGCCTTTTTTCTATGGCTAAAAGTCTAAAACAAGTGCTTTCAAACAAGCTATGGATGCTTGGAAAAAATCTATCAAAGCATAATAGTAAGCAGTAGCATAGACATGGCAGTGAACTGGTTGAAAAAATGCCTCAAATAAATATGGTCTCATGGTGATGGAATGCAATGACAATCCATAACAATTCAATTGTCATGGAATTCATCATGGCATTCCATCACCATGAGACCACATTTATTTGAGGAATTTTTCCAAAGTTCGTTGCCTTGTCTATGCTACTATTTTTTTATACATGTCTACCAAAGCATTTTATAAAACAATTCACTGCCTTGCTGCTATGGCTAAAAGCTTAAAACAGGTGATTTCAAAAAAGCTATGGATTATTGGAAAAAATCTATCAAAGAAAAATAGTAAGAAATAAGCTATGGTCTCATGGTTTTTTTGGTGCAAAAATCAGCATGATTTTATTTGTAGGTTTTAAACACATTTTTCTGGCAATTTTGTTGTTTGAAATGGGGAAAAATATTTGTGGTCAATTTTGTGCATTTTTTAGTTGTAGGATTCTCACAGTTAGTGAAAAAGGTAGTGTTCATGAAGGAATGGAAAAGATGTATAGAGACTTTGAATTATACACATATTGTGTAATGGCATTGAATCATTTAGCAAACCATTTTTTATTCACATGGCAACATTTTCTTGTGGAACAGTTGACTGAGATAACTCTTGTTTCAACTAACCACCCTCTCATAAAATCTCATTCATATTATAATCTTGCATGATCTTATCATAGTAAAGGTGATTATGAAATCACTATTCATTATTACATGGCATCAGTCAAGGAAATCTAGAGGCCACAAATTTTGTGGACATGTTCAATTGAAGCTAGGAGATATTAAGAGTTCTCTCTCAAATTTTGAAAAGGTTCTAACAAGAGAAGATGACACATACAATGACGATGGATAAGCTACCTCAAAATTTTAGTCAATCAAATATGCTTTGTCCCTTCCAAATCCATTTGACATAGCTAAATGAGATCTTATCAAAAACCTCAAATGAACCATTTGTATGTTATCTTTTCATTTTTCCTCTTTCTTGTTTTTTATGGGAAACCTATTTTAGTCATTATTTTAGAACATTTTTTGTGTCCTTCAATGTGTTATGATTTATCTTTCTATCAGATTCTAGATTAAAATAACCTATAATTGAAAATAGATTAATTCTTCTATTTTTATTTTATAGTCCCAAATAAGTGGATTAAATTATTTTATTTTTAAACAAATCTTGTACAATGTAATGTCCCCTTTTTGAAATGAAACCAAGTTGAAACTCAAATGCTCATCGTTCATTTCCCATGGGCCTTGGGGATTTTTCTCTTGGAAAATAGGTGTATAATAATAACTCAAGAGGACCATAATGCCATAAATGGGGAGACTTAAGTGTTATCATAAAATGTAATTAAAATAAAGGGGGCCTCAAGTAACTTGAAATTATAAACAAAGAATGTCTCATATAATTGAAATATATTTTAAATAATTCATATCAACTATCAATCAAATTTCATGAGGAAAATTTGAAGAGCTATGTCTTTGGAGGAAAACTCTATTTAAGAGAATCCAAACAAGGAGGTGGAGGCATAATGATCAAGAATTTTATTTTTTTGATTTCTACTGCTTGTTGGAGTTTTGGAATTTGATTCAATTAACTTGATGACAAAAAATATCTCGGGCTGGAATTGGAGAATGAGAACCCACAATTCCTTGAAGCAATTTCATATAGGAGTCACCATTGAGCTAAACTATTCAAATTCCAAATTGATATTAATATTACACTTGTGTTGAAGGGGCATTATGGCTGCTGGAGTAATATTGCATTCTTTTAAACTAGAAATATATCATGTTTGTGGTAACCATCCACCATATAAGTCACTACCATTAGAGAATGATAATGGTTTCCTTATGATCACTAGTTGTTTTTGATACATTCCATCATAGGTGCAACTATGAAAAAGGTTTCACACAACTAATCACTAGCTTCCACATATATAAATCACACCATTATTTCTAGGGTAGTGATTCAAGTTGGGGCACTTAGATATATGGTGGATCCATATGGTATGTGCAGATCTTGTACTATTGTAGAAACAATAATTTGAGTTTGGATTATGGTGTGCAGCCATTTAAAATCATTGTCACATCCAAGGATTATTGTGGCAACTTCATATTTGATCTAGGTGTCAAGAATATATGATCTTTTATTGTTGAGGTTTAGAACTATTGGGATTAACATAAGTCCATATTGTATGCTTCATAACAACCTTGTTTTATTGTTCCATAGACCAATTTTCCTATCAATACAAATATTTGGTTTATTGCATTAGTATTTTTCATTTTTAGACTTTATCTAATCTGCAAATTTGGTTCATATTATTTTTTATTTGCATTGTACTATATCTATGAAATATCTCAAATTATGTAATAAAAAATAAACCCTGAACATTGTCCGTCAACACTAAACTTAAACCAAAAACCATACACTCTCAACACTTCACCTTATGCCATATACCCTCAATCCCTCACCCCTATACCATAAACTGTCAACCCAATATTAAGCCATAACCCCTCAAACCTCAATGCTAAAACTTAAACCCTAAATCCTACAACCTCAACCCTCATCCATATACCCTATACACTTAACCTTAGATACTCAACCTTGAACATTATCCTTCAATTGTAAACCCTTAAACCATAATCTTATACCCTATACCATAAACCCAATACTTAAGCCCTAATTCCTTAATCCTCAACCTTATACCTTGATCCCTAAACCCTACACCCTCAACCTTATAGCCTAAACCTTGAACATTGTCCCTCAATGCTATACTTAAAACCTAGACCATACAATGTCAACCCTTAACCCTATGCCATATTCCCTCAACCCATACCCTAAACCTTAAACCCAATATCCTAAACCATAATCCATATACCATACACACTTAATCTTATACAATCCATGGGTTGAACATTATCCCTCAAACATAAACCCTAAACCCTACACTTAAGCTCTAATCCCTCAATAGTAGAACCTATAAATTAAACCCTAAACCATACACCCTCAACCCTCATCGCTATACCCCATACCCTAAACCTCAAACATTTTCCCTCAACACTAAACTTAAACCAAAAACCATACACTCTCAACCCTTCACCATATGCCATATAACATCAATCCCTCACCCATATACCATATACCCTCAACCCAATACTTAATCCCTAATCCCTCAAACCTCAACCCACATACCTATACCCTATACCCTATACACTTAACCTTAGATACTCAACCTTGAACATTATTCTTCAATTGTAAACCATTAACCCTCAACCCTATAACCTATACCATCAACACAATACTTAATTTGTAATCCCTCAACCCTCAACCTTATACCTTAAACCCTAAACCCTACAACATCAACCCTCATCCCTATACCCTAAACCCTCAACCTTATACCCTAAACCCTAAACATCTTCCCTCAACACTATACTTAAGCCCTCATATGTACATTCTCAACCCTTCACCCTATTACTTATACCCTTAATCCCTAAACCCTATACCATATACCTAATATAATAAACCAAAACCCCTATAACCTACACACTTAATCTTATACATTCAATGGGTTGAACATTATCCCTCAACTACAAACCCTCATCCCTATACTTAATCCCTAATTCCCCAACCCTCAACACTCAACCATATACCTTAATCTCTAATCCCTACACCCTCAACCCTCATCCATATACCCTATGCACTCAGCCTTATAGCCTAACCCTTGAACATTATACCATCAACCCTATACTTAATCCCTAATCCCTCGACCCTCAACCCTATACCTTAAACCCTAAACCCTACACCCTCAACCCTTATCCCTATACCAAATACCCTCAACCTTATACCCTAAACCTTCAACATTGTCCCTCAACACTCAAACCTCAACCTTCAACCCTATACTTAAACCCTTAACCTTATGCCTTATACAAAAAATTCATACCATAAACCCTATACCCAATATCATAAACCCTAATATCTATACCCTAAACATTATCCCTCAACTATAATCCCTAAATGCTCAACCCTCAACCCTATACCCTATACCCTATGCCCTCAACCCTAGATAATTAAACCCTACACCCTCATCCCTAAACCTTATACCTTAAACCCTAAATCCTACACCGTCAACCCTCATCCCTCTATCCTATACCCTCGACCTTATACACTAAACCCTGAATACTATCCCTCAAGACTATACTTCTGTTGAAGGGGCATTGTGACTGCTGGAGTAATATTGCATTCTTTTTGTCTAGAGATATATCAATTTTGTGGTTACCATCCACCATATAAGTCACTACCATTATAGAATGATAATGATTTCCTTACGATCACTGGTTGTTGTTGATACATTCCATAATAGGTGTTGTTGTGAAAATGGTTTCATACAAGTAGTCACCACCTTCCACATATATAAATTACATCATTATTTTTAGGGTAGTATTTGATTTATTGCATCAGTATTTCTCATTTTTAGACTCTGTCTAATCTACAATTTGAGTCCATATTGTTGTTTACCTACAACGTACTATATCTATGAAGTATCTAAATTTTTGTAATAAAAAATGCTAAAAGGAGGGCATAAAATTGGAAAATACCAAAAAATAAGAAAATTCTAGAATTGGGGACATTACAATGGTATCAGAGTTGGATCTTGTTGACCTATGAGATTTCCTTCTTATATAGTCAAGTGATAGAGACAAAAACTATTATCAAATGGAACTTAGAAAAACTATCCATTTCCTAAGAAATAATTAAAGCTACACAAAATGAATCAGATGCAAAGAATTCTTATGTTGACATTTTACTTGGAAATTGGAATTATTTTGTATCTTTTTGCAATGAGGGGAGGGATTTAAAGAATGAAACAACACATCTTGAGAAGGCTAGAGAATTGTATTGTAAAGTGTTGGCACAACAACCAAGAAATGTTTATGCTGCAAATAGGGAAGCCATTGTGCTAACTAAAAGGGGTCAATTTGATATTACAAAGGAAATTATGGGTATGTGCAAGATCATGATCGACCAAAAAGTGGCAATATGATGGGTATGTGGTTGACGACCTTTTTTTTACCCAAAATTGATGAAACGAAAAGGGTTTTTAAAGGAGATTCTCAACTTTCCACCAATATAAATTATGCTTTACTTTGAATTTAATAAATAATTATTATTCATTTTCTATTGAATTATGACTAAAGTCTTGATTTTTAGGTTGATTGAAAACCATCTATAGTTTTCAAACAGTATCATATTTTTTAAATCCAAAACATGTGTCACATTCTATGCTTTGCATAATATAAGATAAAAAAATAAAAAAATGAATTTCATGAAGTTTTGACCAAGTTAAGGTGGTCAGACATACGAGTCTTTATATTTTTTGAAAAAATTCATAAAAAAATTATAATTAATTATTTACTTGGAAAAAAATCACAAAAAAATATGCATCACATCAGGACATGAGTCTTGTATTATATCTAAAATATTATCATTTTAATGTGGTTAGGGTGGTCAGACAGACACCAACTTCTTATTTTTCCCTGAAATTTAAGTACTACTGTGTTGAAATTTCAAATTTTCACCAAATAGATTTATTTTTTTTGTAAATAAACCTAGTAATTTAGAAACTAAATTCAATTTTATACAAATTTTATTTTTACATATTTTTGAAATAATATAGATAGCTTATTCAAATTTTTATGTCAAGTTGCCTAACTCTGATTTTTCTGTCTTTTTTGCCACTTAAGGGCCTATTTTTTCCATGATGATCCTACACATACCTTTATTACACAAGTAGAAGAAGTTGTAGTAGGAAACATCTTTGTTTAGATGCCTAATGTGTGGGTAAATATAGCACATGTTTACTTTGCACAAGGATAGTTTGTGCTTATAGTGAAAATGCATCAATTTATTTTTAGGAAATTCTATTTTGGCACTGACACCCAAATTTTATTATATTTAGCTCGAACAAATTATGAATAAAAATAGTGGCAAGGTTGTATCTACTATAAGTTGCCAATCACAAAGCTATAGATTTTTTGTTTAATATAATGAGGGTTCTGAATTACCTTTGAAGTCATTGTAGAGGGAATCACCAAATCTGAATCCATTGTAGAGGGCCTCGTCAACTTTAAATTCATTGTATTAAACTTTGAATTCCTTTCACTTACCCCCCTTTTCAAAAGTCTCCAGGTCCTCTCTGAATCTTTATTTCCCATGCAAGTAGCTGCTATAACTCATGATCAAAATGCCTCAATGCTAGGCTAACCTGCAACTAACAAATGAAGAGAGGAGCCAAGCTAACCTACAACTAATGAATAAAGTGAAGAATATTTCTGCAATGAATGCAAATAAACATGAATAAGTGCCAATACATCGATGTGTGCAATACATCGCACCAATAATTGGTTGAAATATTTTTTTTAATTTTATCTAATTTGTATTTAGTGACTAACTATTTAGTCATTTATATTTCTGTGACTAAATAATTTTTTAGTCAATGACCAAATTAGTCGTTTATTTACTCATTTATAGCTGAGTTGTAAAAAATTAGTAGAATTTAGTCATTTTTAGTTGTTGTGACTAAAAGTTTTAGTTGAGTAGTCATTTATTTGCCAAATTCTACTAGTGTTTGTTATGTTTTGTTGTGAATTTCTTCATGTACTCAGCCATTATCATAGTTAAATATGTTTTGATAATTGGTTGGATTATGACTAAATGGTTTAGTAGAATATTGATTCACTGCCCCTCTTAGTATTTTGGTTGTTCAACAATTGGTAGTAGAGCCTCGTTCCTTTTGAAAAGTCTAACAACTTGAGGAATATCTTGGAGGTTGAACACATGGTTGATAAAAAGTATCATATTCCTCCAAAAGAAATTTCTGCAATTAAATATGAAGAAGATGACTACATGTTTGATAAAGAAGAACTTAAAGCTTCTCTTAAAGATCTTGAAAAAGTTGAAAGTGAGAACAAAATTTTGATGGAAAATCTAGGAGAAGCAAATGAATGCATCAAAAAGATGAGTGAACAAATCAAGAAGTTCAAAGAAATACATAAAGAAGTTAGTGAATATTTGAAGAAGGCAAATGAATAAACTACTAGACTAAAAGTGCAAGTGGAAGAAAAGAAAAGAACCAAGGATTGTCTAAATGATAAAAATACAAAGAAAGGCTAATGAATGTACAAAGATAGAACAAGAAGTGGTGAATTTTAAAGCTAATTTGGAGAAATCAAGAGGTCATGAGGAAAAACTCAAAATAAGTACTACAATGCTCAATGGATTGATTTCAATTCAGAAACCTTCTAAGGATAAAAGTGGTTTGGGACTTGAAGAAGGAAAAAGTTCAAATACAAATCAAAAATCTAATAAGGTTGACAATAAAATGTGGACTCAAGGAAATAGAAGACAATTCAATAATCAAATAAGCAACAATGGAAGACCTCCTATCAGATAACCAAATGCTCAAAGGTACCCATCTTTCAATGGTATTTTTTTTTCATGCAATAAATTTGGACATACGACTATAGAATGTAGAAGTAGAATGAATTAGATTATTGGATCCTTTTCTGGACAATATTTTGTATGTGATGTAGGAGCATCTAGGGTGTAAGATCAATCTTGCATCAACCAAAAAAAATTTTGTTTCTTTTCAATAAGGGCTAAATTTGGTAGGGTTAGTATTTTAGTAAGTTTTCATTTATGCACAGTTGGACATGAAATCTTACACAAACCTCTGAAATGGAAAATTGAAACCAATAGCAAAGAAATAACTTCAATACCATTTGTCATTTGAGAATTATTAAAATTTCAATTTTCAAAAATCCTAATAAAATCTTCAGAGTCAATTTTGAGGCACTTAGAGGATTTGGATGGGCTTGAAATTTGGTGGAAAACGAAAGTAGTTGGCCTTTAATAAAATTTATGACCCCGTGAAGTTATACTACCAAAATTAATAAAATATCAAAATATCTTCTTGAGGAAGTTACACTTTCTACAAGATTCTAGGGTGGTTACACCTTCCAAATAAATGATGTGAAATGGGGGTTACTGAGGGAGGCTAGGGCAGTGTAGTTAGTGGCTCCAGTTTATAGATTTGTAGACTTTTGTAACCAGAAAAGCCCATGTGATGGAAAATATAATGTTGTAATTTCACTTTCATTTCAGTGATAATAGAAAACATTTTATTTGCTTCTTGCATCTTGTTTGTGCCATTATCTATTATTTTTGTGTTTTAGATTGTAAGGGGAGTATCTTCATCACCATGTAAGAAATTTGGACATAGAGCTACTGAGTGCAATAGTCAGATGTTAAATAGATTCAATACTGGTAGAATGTTTCAATCCTTTTGTGGCTACTATTATACATGTAATGTATTTAGGCAATCCTGCAATATTGGTTTATAATTTTTGGCCAAACTGAACATTGAATTGATTTTTTTTAACTAAATCTTCACTTTTAGGCACCTATAATGGCTAAATCGTGAGGAATTTGAAGATGATGTAAACTAGTGATTTGTGAAATTTTTTCTATAGATTCTAAATATATTTGTTTCAAAATTTTTGGAATCAGATTGCACTTATTTTTCCATCTCCTTCGAAAACTAGTTTGTAATAGTAAACACCCTTTTTAAAGAGTGACGCTACTGGGTAACACATAATTTTTTTTTATGAAGGAAAAAATTCAGATTTTTTCAAATTTAGATTCATAACTACGATATCTAGTGCATGTAATTGGTTTCATAGGATTTCATTAAATATTTTTTTCTTAATTAAGTTTCAAAGACAAACCAATTATAATTTAGACATGATTTATTGGCTAAAACAACTTTTTGATATGTATCAAAATTCTTTTTTTTTGTTGGTTCAAGGACATCAATATATAGTGCATAGATATTTTTCAGATTTTTTTTTGATAATATGTTATTTTTCCACATGGAAGAATAGAGAGATTGATTTTCAGTGAAAAATCTACATTCATGAGAAATGAAAAAAATTATAATAATCAAATTAAATTTATTAAAAATTATACGTTTTGGGAAGCTTATTATAAGGAATAAATACTTACAAAAAATAAAATTTAAATGAATTAATTTGATCCCCCAAAAAGTAAATCAAAAGTTATTTTTATAAACATTTTGATAGGTGTAAAGGAGACTCCATTATAGGTATGGTTTAAAACTAGCAGGGTTCTATCCAAGGGAATTTGATCAAATCTTGTTTAATTGGAATCCTTTAAATGAAAATTTTCAAGGCTTAAATCATTATATTTTCTAAAAATATGTGATTTCAACAGAAATTAGGATCTCCCAGAAAGTGTAAACCACTATTGTGGGATCACCCATTTGGACATAAGGCTAACCACTGTAGATCAAAAATGAATAGAAATCAGTTTGGTCAAAAAAATGTTGTGTGCTACAATTGCAACAAGTATGGACACATTTCAAGATTATGTAGAAACAAGAATGGAAGGCAGACTAATCTAGAATGGACGAATAATCCAGTGAAGAAAATTGATCTAACTGAAGTGAAGAAGGAAATGGAGAAGATTTAGAAGAAAATAGAAGAATCTGAAAATAAGGATGAATAAAATGCATTTGTACCTACATCTGGTGTAGATATTCCTTCTAAAAACTAAGTCTATAATAGGCTTAGGGGGAGAACTAATAGAAAAATCTAACAACCACCTAAAATCATGAGGTGTCAAGCAATGACATGAAGATATATAGTGTAGATTGGTATGCTTAAGTTTTTAGAAAATATTCTTGTAGAAAATATGAAAATCTGAGATATTGCAGAGCCTTTTAGGGTTTAAAGTGTTTCAAAGAAATGCTTACTAGCTTTCGGGAATTTAAGGCATTAAATAAAAATTTAGGGCAGATCGGTAAAGTATAAAGTGAAGTACCTAGTCAATTTTTAAATTAGTTTTACACATTTGAAAGAAATTATAACAAATTAAGTGGTGATTAAAGGAGATTCAAAGTGAATTGGTTCAAACCCTAGTTCCTGTTGAAGCATGAAAAAGGTATTTACTGCTATATGTTCTTTGTGGGTTTATATTTGAAGTGATTTTATATGCATTTGAAGATATAATTGAGGTTGTAATGGATGCACACACCATGGTTGAGGTTACTGAAAGACCTAGACTTAATTTTAAGAGGTTTTCATGGAAACATTTTCGAGAATGACTCTAACGGTGCATTTTCAAAGATCTCAGTTAAGGTTTTTCCCATTGAAGATACAAGAATCTATATACATTGCAAATTAGATGAATATAATCACCAAGTGCTCAAGGATTTATAGGCTAATAAGTTAATTGGGGATGTTTTTTGGTGAAAACAGAATATGGAAACCTAGTGCAAAAGAAGCTAGACATTTGGAACTAGTTTTCTAACTTTAACGGTGATTTGGATGAAAAGTATATAAATATTGCCCTAAGTAGAATGCATAAAAACCTCATGTGGAATGATGTGCTTGGATTGATTTCAAAATATGCAATAAAGGTTGTGACTGGATTGTGTGATACTAGACCCATACTTGCATTGAAGTCTGTAAAGAATGATGTAGTTATGAAGCTAACTAGTACCACATTTGATAGAAGGGCACTAACTACTAAACCAATCTTCAATCCTATAGTGAAGTATGCATCTATCATGATTTGTCTCAAAATCTATTTCTAAGATAGAGAAAACTCGGTATCTGCAACAACAATATATGTTACTCATGAGATGGTGGTAAATGGGAAGGATTATGATTTGTGTGAGTTGCTTCGATAGCAACTTTTGAAGAACTTGCAGTAGAAAAAAATAAAGAAATATTCTTTCAATTATGGAACACTAATTTTTTTCTTGCTCTTCTACTTTATGAGAGAGCTACTTGGAAGTAAGAACATTACATGGGATAGAAGCAGACTAGTTGCACATCAAATTTTTTATTACTTACACAATATTGGAAACTCCAATGCATAGGTCGATAAATTGGATACATTTTTCTTTGTATTCCAAAGGAACATGTATGAGAGAGAAATAATTCCTAAGAGTTTAGTGGAGAAGTATGCAAATAAAATAAACTTTCTTGTATCTACTGATGAATACATAAGAGGTGGTAGAGCCCAAAATAATATGGATTCAACTTTTGGGATATGAAATTGACGAGAAAGAGGCTAAGAGATACATTGAAATATTGTTAAGCAGCCCTAAGAACCCCTCTTTTCCTAGACATGACACATATGTGGAGAAATCTACAAAAGTATACTTGGAAACTGCAACACTTGCTAGAACCAAAAGGATGAAAAAAATGTCAATCAATTCTTTGGATTGGATGGCCTCTCAAAAGAAGATGTTGATAGATTGAGGGAAGTTGGAGCATAAAGAAAAGCTATAGTAGTTGGTGAGTCCTTTTAACCACATATATTAGGAAGATCAAGTTCCACCCCTACCTCTACGATGCCAAAACCTATTGCCACAATTGTGATTAAAGGGAAGAAGGTGGAGCCCAATGCTCTAATTGTAGTTGATGTACTTGCACCTTCTATACCCAACACTTGGACCTAAAATGTACCTCTAGTAGAACCTCCTACATTTAGAAGAAGAAATAAATAGAAAGCGTCCAAAGATCAAAACATAAGTGATATCGTGGAAGAAAAAAATAAACTTAGTTTAGAAGAAGAAAGAAAATTGAAATGAAAAAGAAAAATTAGTGTTTCCACCGATAGTGAAGGTGCCTCACAAGAGGTTAGTACTGAATCAAAAAGGAACAGAGTTAATATTGTGGATTCATCTAAAGAATAGGATATGGAAAAGGAGAAATAAGCTTTTAAAATTCATATGCACAAGAAGAAAGAGGAAAAGAAAAAATATGAAGGCACATCAAAGCTTGAGAAGAAGTCTAAGAATCCTCTGATAGGAGCTTGTTCACCTATAAAGTTGGAATCCTTGGTTAACAATATGTTATAAGATGATGGCTTATTAAAAACCACTACCAAATTATATGATGAATTCTATGAAGAAGATTAGAAGACTATTATAGACTCCTTTATTTAGTATATGATCATTATGGATGAAAGTATGGACAACATGAAGGAGAAGGTAATTGATGTTTTATGGAAAGCTCTTGTGAAAAGAAGACATAAAGTTGTCAAAGTGGATAACAAGATCAAAACTAATGCTTTGAAAAAGATTCGATCCTATTTGTATGAGGATGATAAGGCCACCCTACTAGAAGCATAAACACAATAGTTCAGGGTGAAGCAAAGAGTTACTATTCTTATGACCAGAGAAAAGGACAACACAAAAAAGTTGAAACAAGAAACTTTTGATACAGTGAGAGACATGGCACTGCAATACGATATGATTTTTGGTCTTGCATTAGTTACAACTCAAGTCAAGGAGCTTGGTAAAGATAAAGCTATTGATGAAGAGGAAAATATTCCTCCCACATCTAATTCACCTATTTTTCAAGTAGTAGAAGAGGTAAATTCTTATTTTACATAATAGATTCCACACTTGGATATCCTAGGAAATATGGTTGATGATACACATGCCCCTCCAAAGACATCTACTCCTCCAAATGACACTAAAAACACAACCAGAGAAAATAATGAAGATCAGAATAGGAAAGGTGTCAATGATAATGTTGAAGATCAATAGGAAAAATAAAAATAAGATGTTGGAAATGAAGGTGAAGAAAATAAAAATGTATAAGAAGAAAAAGGTGAAGATGAAAAGAATAATGATGATAAAGATAAAAAGGATGATGAAAAGAAAGATAGGAACAAGCAAAACACATCCAAAAAATAAGAAGAAGAGAAAGAAGAAAACAAAGAAGAATCTGTAGTTGAAAGAAATAAACAATAATCCCAAAGGACCACAAAGGTAACAAAGTCACTTGGAGAATCCTTTAGAAACACCCTCAAGGGTTGTTTGGAAAAGAAAATAAGGATTCAACTAGTCATTCCCCCCAATTGGTTCAGCTCCTATCACAACAAGGCTATGTTGATCTAAATGAAATCCCACTTGTTTAGAGAATGGATATTGGAGGCACTTTTATCACCTCTAAGAGAAAATAAATCATAGAAACTCATCAAAAGGGACTGATCTAATCAATGATGCCATCAAATTCTTATAGGATGCAATCCTCAGTACCACTATTGATGATTATTTAACACCTGTTGAGAATTTGAAATTTATGGTTGACTCATTTAGGGAATACGCTTCTAGCCTAAAGGACTAGGACATAAAATAAGCCAAGTCAAGGATTGCAAAGAAAATATTTCTTGGAATTTAGGATAGATGTGCAGCTACACATAGAAAGGCTATGAAATTCTTGGAATAAGTAAAGGAATGTGAAGATGAGGCCCATACACTATTCTTATATTGCATGAGATGGTTGGATGCTACTCAAGGAATTAAGGACCGAATGGAATTAATAGAGTCATAGTTGATTAATTCCTCTGAAACTTATGATATCACAAAAGACAAAAAATATGCCTCTTGGATTGTCATTTCAAACTTGCAAAATAAGTTTTTCACCTAGCAAAGATAGAAAGAGGATGTTATAAGTTGTTTTGGTCAGCCTAGAGACCTAGTAAAGTGCAATCATATACTTATAACAAGTGGTCTCACTAAAATTGAAAACTTGAAAAGATAAATCCTTATCCAACCACTCTCAAAGAAGGAGAGGGGAGTTTTGTGGAGTTGGAATCAATGCATAAGGTGCTTGTTTTTGAAATGTTAAGCAGCATTTACAGGGTGTTGTACCCTTCAAATTGATCCACAAGGGCCAAAAAGGAGCAAGACTAAAAAGAAAACATTAAGTAAATAGAAAACAAAGACAACCCATAGGCAACACAAAGATCACAAAGAGGCAACTGAAAGACAGGACACCGGCATAGGCAATAGCTAACTGGCATTGTCCCAATTTTTGAGTAGGAGGTCCACTGCCTGATCACCAACCCAGTCTTTGTTCTCCTGACTATTATTTCCCTCCAGCACCTCCTTAATAGAATTTGACAGGGTGCTAGTGACAAAATGGCCCAACTTCATGGTGAAGCGGGTCTACCCATGAAAAATTTTGTCAAGCGTGTCCATTCTCTTCTCCAAATCACAAGGCTCCTCCCCAATGTCAATGGTCCCTAGGACCTCTCCAAGCTCTTTGAACAGGGGATGCAGAGAGTGAGAGGAAGATCCATCTTTAGGAACCTTGTTGTCCTCAGGAGTAAACTGGGGCCCCTTCATAATCTCATCCTCATCATCTTCAGTTTCCTCTTCCTAGTACCCTTTGCTGTCAAACCAATCCTCCTCTGAATCCTCAATAATTAACCTCTTTTTTTTGTTCTTTGCAAGCCTCGTAGATCTCATTCTGGCATTTTCCCCACCAGTCATCTCAGTAGTCCCCACAACACTGTCTCCTTCTCCGAATCCTCAATAATCAACCTCTTTTTGCTATTATTTGCAAGCCTCCCGGATCTCCTTCTTGGATAAGGTGCTTATTACATCTAAGAAGAGTTGGGATAAAGGGAAATATACTTGGGAAGCTACTCTCAAGGAACTTGAATGTGATTCCCACTCCAAATGAACATATTTCACTTTATATATCTTTTTTTTCAATATATTTTAGTTTATCTTTCCCGTACATATGATCGGATGTAATTCCATGGATAACTCCCTAAGGGGGAGCTAGTAATTTATTTTTAGTTATCTTTTTGTTTTTGTTTATCCTTGGCACACTCTTTTTCCTTCATGTCAAAGGTGGAGATGGTTAGATTTTTTGGTGCTAAAATTGTGTTGGAGAAGTTTTGAGAAGTTCTTAATTGAAGTTGAATTGTTGAAATTTATTTTTGGCACATTTTGCCATCAATTAAAAAGGGGGGATTGTTGAAATAATGAAGAATTAACCCTTTGATATGTTATCATTGATGCCAACAATGCTTGTTGAAAGTGTTGAATAATCTGGTAATTTGGTCTCAACTCACTCGTGATTTAAGATTAGCTTATGTGGTTACAATATATATTTTTAGACTACTCAATACATCTATGTTCAAGGTTTCAACAATTTTGGTCAATATGACTAAAAGTTACAAGAGACAAAAGTTTGGTAAAATATATTTTGGCTTATAAAACACAAGTTGATAAGTGTTATCTGGTTCACATTCCTCCATTGTTTGGTTTTAGACTCTACGATTTTGGGAGAAATTTTACAGGTGTTAGCACTACACTTATTCTAGATAGAAATTTCTTATATTCTTACACAGATGATCGATGTTGGATGGATTGGATTATTTTGTGGTTGAGTCTAATTCTTGGTTGACCATATGCTTGAAGTTATACTATGAATATTAATATGTATTTAAAATTTTAAGGGGATCCATTTTACATTTGTGTTAACCTTAATTCAAATTTTGCACATTTTTTTGAGCACGAAGAAGTTTATTTTAATGTATGAATCTGAAAAAGTGTTTTTGAATTGAAATGGGGCTACATCTAATTAGGCTAACCTAGTTAATATATGTGGAGATAATAAGGTATATATGTGAAACAATTTTGAGTCACAAGGTGAAGATGTTAGTGTTTCTTAGATCAGATTAAATAATCAATTGTACAAAATAAATGCAACACATAAGACAATGAACACAACAAGATACCCTGCGAAAACCCTCCTCTTGAGGGAGAAAAACCCAGCAAATATATCTCTTATATATATGATAATAAGTGACAGAATTCTATTTACAACACAGCCCAACAATGGCTAATGAATTTGCACTTTTCCTTAATACTTAGATGCAAATAAATCTGCTCTTCCTTGAACTCTGTCTGCTGCTATATTAATGATGATCTGCTGTTCAAGTATGAACTTCTTCTAGGAATGTGAATCTTGATTTCTGTTCTTCCTCTTCATGCGAATTTCTGCTCTTGAATATAATGGCGAACTTTCCTTGTATGATGCGAATTTGATCTGCTGATAATAGGTGCGAATTGCTTATTGGATTCGATGATAAACAATGACAAGAAGACCTTGTATTTATGCAAGAGAGGTGCCTCTTCAAGTTAGGTCGGCCCCCTTTAAGGAAAACATAAACAATAAATACAATTTAGGGTCGGCCATAGTAAGTGCGAATCCTTTAAGGGTCGGCCCTTTGACATTAGAAAATATTCATTTAATATATATTTCTCTTGGGAAGTGCAGACCGACACTGTAATAAACATCAACAGAAGAAACATGATGAGATAAAGTGATGTATGGTGTGTGCAAAATCAAAGCTTGTGTATACTTGTGAATTCATTTGTGTGAAATTAGAATAAGGGTAGAATTGTAGTATATAGTAAGTGACTACAAAGTAGATAAGTGTTTTGTTTTTAGAATTTCATTGGAACTGAATTCAACACAAGGAAGGTGCATCTTACATTAGTTCACACCTTGGCAGTGTATCCATTTTTTCTTGTATCTATTTTCAAGTTTTGAGCCTTTTAAGGATAGTGAGTCCTAGTAGTGAGTCATGTAATATCTTATAGCTGGTTATTATATATTGTGAGTTAATCCTCACCATGGTTTTTTCCTCCTTGGATTTTCCACATAAAAATAATGGTGTTGATGTGTTATGTTGTGTTGTGATTTTCTTCATGTACTCATTCATAGATGTAGTTAAATATTTTTTTATAATTCATTGTATTATGACTAAATGGTTTAATAGAATACTAATTCACCCCCCTCTCAATATTTTAAGTGTTCAAAAAGAAGTATGATAATTGGGAAAGTAAAGTGGATAAATAGAAAATATGTTGCACATCAAATAGCAAAAATATATGAGAAGGCTTGGAGGTCTGAATGCTCAAGATGATGCTCTTGCAGTATTCTTTGGAATGTTTTAAAGGAGAATGAATGAAAGACTAAGAATTCCTAAGAGTGTTGAGAATTTTCTTAGGAGACATTAATTTTCTTGTCTCCACTATTTTTTTCTTCATGGAAGAAATTGAGTCCAAAACTATTTGGATTTATGAATTAGACTATAAAGTGACTAAGAAGTTGTTCACTATGTAGAAGTACTTCTAAGAATCCCCAAAGACCTCAGAAGATCAGGGTTAGAGGATAAACTAGAGTTGAATCATCTAATAGCTCTAAGATAATAGGTAAGAAGAGAAATAGCATTGTTAATCCTCCAGTTGAAGTTAAACAAGAAGTTACAAAGTAAAAGGATATTAACATGGAAGAAGAAATAATTCACATAGATGATGCTCAACATAAGAATGAAACTAGATTCAAAACTATCAATGCACAAGATATGGATGAATCCATGAAATCCTTACAAGAGATAATCCCCAGAATAAGCATTCATGCATCATTTTATACTATAGGAAATTTTAGATGCTTGGGTGATTCATTCAAAGAATGTCTTTGGACTAAAAGGACAAGATAGAAGTGAATCAAAGGTAAGACTTACATACAATAATCTAAAGGAAATCATAGGGAAATATGATAATGCACGTCACAAAGTTATGAAATGTTTGAAGGATGCTCAAATATGTGAAGCAGAAGCACAATCCCTACATTCATTTTTCATGAAATGGTTGAATAACATGTGAAGTATAAAGGATACCACAAAATTAATTGAAAAAAAATAGGCTTTGGAGCATATACCTATGATCTAGCAAGACATAGAGATAATCAAACATGGATTGATATTATGTAGCTACATGACAACTTCTTTGCCTTGCAAAATTAGAGAGAAGAAACAATCATACAATATGTGATGCTAGTGGACTTAGTGAAGATAAAGCATACTCCTATCTCAAATTCCCTTGCCAATACTAGTAAACTCTCAAAAATTAATCTCAACCCTAGTACTATTCAAGAAGGAGAAGAGACACTAATGGATCTTGAATTATAGTGCATGACTCTAGCAGAATTAAAAAGACTTTGGGAAGAAGGAAAATCTACTTGGTAGGAAATTTTGAAGAAGATCAAAGGGTCAACATCTTCAGGTTGACAATTCTTACTTCTATGCATTTTACTAAGTTTTCAAAATCCCTTATTTGCATAAACTTTCCTTTTTAGTTGAGGGGGAGTCAACATATATATCTAAGGGGAGTATACTGAGTCTTTGCACACCCTTTTCCATTGATGTCAAAGGGGGAGATGTAGTGGACAAATATTTTTTGTTAAAACATTTGGAAAGTGATAGTTACATTTTGGGGAGAGATAGCTGAAAAATATTTTGGTCAAAGGGTGATCCAACAAAGCTGGTTTACAATTTCTGAGAGTAACTCATTTTTGCTGAAATCACATATTTTTAGAAAAAAAATGATTTAAGCCTTAAAAATTTCCATTTCAAGGATTCTAATTGAAGAGGGTTTGATCAAACCACCTTAGATCAAACCTCTTGGATAGAACCTCTCTAGTTTTAAACCATACCTATAAATGAGTCTCCTTTACACCTATCAAAATGCTTATAAAAAATCACTTTTGATTTACCTTTTGTGGGATCAAATGAATTTATTTAAAATTTATTTGAAATGATTATGGTAGTCCTCAAAACGAGCTATCCAATGAATATAATTTTAAAATGTTTTGGTTTTATTATGTATTTGTTTTTTTAATTTTATTAAACATACGTTTTTCATCGAAAATGAAGGTCTCTATTTTGCACATGTGAAAAAATAGCAGATTATCAAAAAAATAAAATATAAAATATGAGTGCATCAGATATTGAAGTCATTGATCCAAAAAAAAATATACTGAATTTTAATATATACAAAAAAAGTTACGCGTTATACGGTCCGACTATGTCTGAATTGTAATTGGTTTGAATTCAAAACTTGATTAAAGAAAAAAATTCAATGAAAAACTATCTAACCAAGTGGAAACACTAGATATCGGAGTTACAAATTTAAATTCGAAAGAATTAGAATTTTATCCTTGATGGAAAAAAAGTTATGCATTATACGGTGTGCGTCACTTTTTAAAAATGATGTTTACTGAAAAAAACTAGTTTTCATGGGAGATGGAAAAAGAAGTGCAATATAATTCCAAAAATTTTGAAAAAAATATTTTTAGAATCTACAGAAAAAATTTGACGAGACTCTAGTTTGCATCATCTTCAAATTCCTCACGGTTTAGCCACTATAGGTGCCCCGAGTGTGAAGATTTAGTTAAAAATAATAATTTTAGTGTCCACTTTGGCAAAAAATTGTAAACCACTATTGTGGGATCACCCTAAAATGTTTGGACAGATATATAGAAGGGGGAGGTAATTTTTTGAATAAATACTTCAAAAATGCTTTTGATATGCATGTTGCCATTAATGACAAAGGGGTGATTGTTGGAAGTAGGAAGCCTATCATTGATGATTTAGTTTGGCAACATGAGAATGAAGTGTATATACATTATTTGATCCAATGTTGTAATTGATGTCAACATTGTTATGATCATCATATCATAGTGTGCAAGTATTTTTGGTGACTTGTGTATAGTGCAAGCTAATTTGGAAAGTATGGTTTATCAGGAATTTGGCTAAGTATTTCCTCTAACAGTTTTGTGGTTTAGTATGTCAATTTTTGGGTCACACTTCACCACAAATTGGTATAATATTATACAATGGTAACTATAGTTTTGAGTTCATCAAATGCAGCAACATTCAATTTTTTGGGACATTTTGTAAAGTTTCTAAAAAATGTATGAATGACAGTGTGCAACCTTGTATATTGCAGTTATCTTTTGTAAAGTGTACCAATGTGGGAGATTCTACACTTCTTCATGAATAATTTTTTTTTTTTGGTGATAATGAATATAGGCTAATAAATTTCAGTTGAATGGAAATTTGAAGTAAGATTGAGCTTTAAGGCCACACAATTGACAATTTACATGTACACTTGAAGACTTTTTGTTTAGGTCTATTTTGGGCCGACCTAACATGTTTGATGCTTTATGGAGGGTATGCACGTAACTCTATCTTATGTGGGATTTATATTAGGTCCATGCCAACCTATCTTGATGTAAATTGAATTTTTAATTTAGGCGTTAAGTGTGGATAAAATTCTTTAAGGATGACATGGTTAATTTTGTGTGTTACTTCTAATTAGGTCGACCTAATTGAAGTTACATCTGATGTGGATATATGTATGTGATCAACAATGAAGGTTAGGGTGTGTGAAAGAGTGTATGTGGAAAAAAATCTATGATATTCCAATGTGATGAAGCATATTAAAGATTATGTGATGTATGACATGTATGGTGATGCACCTACATGTCTGTGATGTCGTATTGAGTATATTATGAAAAAAGTAGAGTATTAATCTAGAAAAGTGTGAAGATCATTTTGTACTTCAATGGAATTGTAATCTGGAATATGATAGATGCTATTATATTAGTTCAAATAGGAAGTGTTCCCAACCCTTCTTTGTTCTCTCATAGTGGGCCATGAGCCATTTTTTAGACAGTGCATCCTAGTAGTGAGACTTTCTATATTATCTTATATCTAGATATAATATATTGTGAGGCAACCCTCATTGTGGTTTTCCCCTTTTGGTGTTTCCATGTAAAAACATTAGTGTTCATGTTTCATGTGGTTTTGTGGTTGTATTCATGATTTTATAATTCATTGCAGCTATTTCTATTATGTTAATTGGATGGATTATGTTTAATTGGTTTAGAGGAATACTGATTCACCCTCTCTCAATATTCTAGGTGTTCAAAAAATTATGTAGTTTACAAGTCAAACTCATTGACCCATGTTTTATGAATAGTCCACTCAACAATCATTGCATCTAGGTGATGCTCACAAAGATGAAGCATTGGGCCTTGCAAGGAAGTCACCCATCCTAGTACTACTCTCAAGTGTATTTAACCACAATTTCCCCAAACATTAAGCCAACTTAGCTTGTAACCCCATTTTAAAAACCTTCAGCAAGTGTTGTGCATTATGAACCATTCATTATAGATCCCCTTTAGCTCATCAATTGATAAGTAAGAGGTATTTTCCATAGTGTGTTAGATTTTGATATTTCTATCAAGATTCAACTATGTAGTTTATGAGTCAAACTCATTGAACCATGTTTCATGAGTAGTGGTTCACAAAAAGCATGGGTCAATGAGTTTAACTTGTAAACTACATGGTTGAATCTTGATAGCAATATCACAATTTGATATGTTGTGGAAAATACCTCCTACTTATCAATTTATGAGATAAATGGGCTCTATAATGAGTTGTTCATAAGGAACAACACTTTCTAAAGGTTTTGCATATGGGGTTGCAATCTAAGTGGTCTTAACCTTAGGGGATACTCGGTAGTCAAGCTTGACTGAGATGGAGTGGTACTAGGATGGGGTGACCACTCATGAAGGCCCAATGTTACACATCTATGAGAATCATCTATATGCAATGAGTGCTAAGTGGACCATTCACTATAATGAGATATGGGTTATTGTGAACCACTACTCATGAAACATGGGTCAATGAGTTTGACTCATAAACTACACAATTGAATCTTGATAGAAATATCACAATTTGGCACACTATGGAAAATTCCTCCTACTTATCAATTGATGAGATAAAGGGGCTCTATAATGAATGGTTCATAAGTCACAACACGTGCTGAAGGTTTTGTAAATTGGGTTGCAAATAAGTGGGCTTAACCTTGGAGAAACTTTGTGGTTAGGTGCACTTGAGCTAGAGTAGTACTAGGATGAGTGACCTCTCAGGATGACCCAATTCTTCACCTTTGTGAGCATCACCTAGATGCAATGAGTGAAAATTGAACCATTCATTATCATGAGAGTTGGGTTATTGTGAACCACTACTCAGGAAACATGGGTTAATGAGTTTGACTCATAAACTACATGGTTGAATCTTGATAGCAAAATCATAATTTGGCATGCTATGGAAAATACCTCCTACTTATCAATTGATGAGATAAAGGGGATCTATAATGAATGGTTCATATGGTACACCACTTTTTGAAGGATTTAAAATGAGATTGCAAGATAAGTGAGCTTAACCTTTGGAGAATTTTTTCAGTTAAGCGTGATTGATCTGGAGTAGTACTAGGATGGGCGACATCTTGGGAAGCCCTATTTCTTCACCTCTGTGTGCATCACCTAGATGTAATGAGTGTTAATTGTATCATTCATTATCATGGGAGAGTAGTTCTTGTGAACCACTACTCATGAAACATGAATCAATGACTTTGACTCGTAAACTACATGATTGAATCCTAATAGAAATATCACAATTTGACATGGTATGGAAAATACATCCTAATTATCAATTCATGAGCTAAAGGGGATCAATAGTGAATGGTTCATAAGGAACAACACTTGTTGAAGGTTTTGTAAATGGTGTTGCAAGCTAAGTGGGATTAACCTTGGGGGAAACTTCATGGTTAAGTGTGTTTGAGATGGAGTAGTACTAGGATGGGTGACCTCTCGAGAAGGCCTAGTGTTTCACCTCTGTGAGCATCACCTAAATGAAATGAGTGCTAAGTGGACCATTCATTATCAGGAGATATGGGTTCTTATGAACCACTACTCATGAAACACGGGTCAATGAGTTTGACTCATAAACTACATGGTTGAATCCTAATTGAAATACCACAACAACCTAATTATTATAAACTCAAAATATAACTAAAAAGATAGAATTTACATCATTACAAAAAAAACCTCCAAAATATATAGGGTGATCCCATACATTTAAAGGTCAAATTGTAAGTTTTCAAGCTCATAGAATATTCCCTAGTGAGGGTAATCTAGTATAGATAGCTTAAATACATCTATCTAAACAATGAATTGAGGTGTTAATCTCAAGATATTTTTTTTATTTCCTAGGTACATATATGGATGCATGAAATTTTAATTTTTATTAAAGAACAATTCTATTTTATCTACACTATTTACTTTATTTTTATTTCAATAGTTATTTTTTGGTAGTTCAATTGTTTTACTTTTGTATGTAACTGTAACATAAGAAAAAGGGAACCCTAAGTTTAATGTCTAAACCTAGGATTGATTTGTGCTCCTTTTTCAAAGGTACATTAGGATGCAAATCAATGAGGTGCTTATATTTACTCTCAATGATGAAGGTGAGTCAATCAGACTTGGATTTGATCCTTTTGAGCCTTAGAAATGGGAGAAAAAATAAATCCTACATTTAGACATTAAATTTAGGGTTCCCTTTTTCTTATGTTACAATTTGTTGAACTCAAAATTTTGACATCATAAACCTTCTAAAATTGTAAGCCTTTCAAACCCTACGTCTAGGTTTTGCATTGCATTGTCTTGCATTGTTAATTTAGGGTTTTATTTTTATATCACAAAATATCATTAAAATTCTAAAAATTGCATTCCATATTGCATCATAGGTTTTAATAGGATCACTCTTAAGCATTTAAAATGAGATCTACATTTAAATTGAATTCATTAGGTCATTAAAATCTGAAATTGTTCATTGCATCCATTTAGGCATCTTTCATCTAGGTTAAAAAAGTGAAAAATTGCATTGTTTTGTTTCAAATCACCATTCTCAAAAAATTTCATCTTAGATCTAAAACTTGTATTCAACATTTTTATTTATGGTTCAAGCACTTTCAACATTGTTACACACTTACATTTTCAATATTGTTGCACACTTGAATTTTCAATTTCACAATCATAAATAGACTAAAATCTAGAAAGATGTTCACTATCATACCTGTTTGCACACAAAAATAGAACATATAGGAAATCTAATAAACATTCAATTTTTCAATTATTTGAACCCTTGAAAGGGATTCAAATGCCTTAGGGTGCCTCTTTCATACTACTAGTTGCTCAAAAAAAATTGCATAGGTCTTTATCTCTATATTTTTAGTTTGTTTTGGCTTGCAAATGTTTGATTTGAAATTCTAAAAAAGTGTTATTGCCTATGCAAGAAAGAGGAAATTTTACTTAATTTGTCATAAATTTATGAAAAAATATTACATTTCATTGTTGAGAGTTATCAAATATGTAGGATAATTATTTATATTTTCTAAAGCATTGCATAATTTGGGTAGATTAGTTTAATTTTTACAAAGATTCAAAACCCTAGATTCTTATAACACATTACACAAATCTGGAAACTTACAAAAAAATAGAATTAATTCTAAATATGGGCTTACAAGCTACCACATAGTTAGATACTATCACTGGTGCCTCTAAAATTGGAATTTTAGAAAGAGCCCTACTAGGACACAAACTCCCTAGGGTATCCCAATCCTTCATAAACCTACCCAAGATTTCCAAAACAAAGACTTATACCTATTGTAGTTTTGTCAATCTAAAACCTAGTTTTTAGATCTATGCTTGCATCAAGTCTATTAGTTTTTTTAGTTCTATTTTTACTTAACATGTATAAACCTACATTAAAATTTAAATTTAATGATTAAACTTGGGGAAAAATAGTAATCTAATCATGTTAGATATCTTTCCACAAGCACATTATATATTTACCAAGACCTTTAGTTGTGATGACTTTGACATGTTAGATGATGACCTTGGGGACTTCATCTCACTTATATCATCCACTAAGTCTTCTAACATTCCAACAAATTCAATCTTTAATACTCATTATAATCATAGTAACTATTCTCATAATATCCCTCCCAATTGTGAGAATATCTCAAGAGAAGAAAATGAAATCATTGACACATTTCTTAATATCACTTTGCCTAATCTTCATTCTCCTCCCAACATCTTTGCTACTTGTTGGAATACTTTGATGCAAGAGGATGCAATCATGGATCATCATGATAATCATAGTTATTCTTCTCCTGATACCTTACCCACTTGTGAATAAGGTATCATGGTGTTCGAGGATCCAATCATTGATTGTCACAAGAATATTGTTTGTTTCTCTCCCAATACTTTGATTTGGGAAGATGTTATGGCACAAAAGGATGAAATAATTGATACATTTATTTCAAAAAATAGCAAGATTGATGGCATATATGAAGATGCTAAGTTGACTTTAGATCCTCCCTAAATAGAAGTTCATGAACAAGTGGATAACTCAATTGAGGTTATGAAAAGATAATTGACAATTGAATCTCCTTTAATTAGTGAACCTCCTAAGTCACCTCTCATTATAAGACCTCCTAATATCCTTGGTCATATCTTTAAATTTGCAAGGAAAATCACTAGTGAGCATGTGTTGTAACAACCAGGTTATCACATAGTTTCTCACACATATATCATTCCTCAAGGTAGTGGTAAAGAATATGATCTTGTTGAGAAACTTCATCATACTCTAGCAAACATCTTATTTTTGGATTTTATTCAAACATTACCTACATACAATAGGATGCTCCAAGAGGTTTTTCAAAAGACTGGTGTCCCATATTTTGTTACATCGAATGATGCAGCCACCTTATTTGATTGTATGCAAGTGGAAAAGTCGAATATTAGATTCCCTCAACATGAGTTACCCTCACTTGAGATCCAAAATAAAAAAGAGGCCCTAATGATAAAGGTTACTTGATGCAAGAGCATCCCTACTTTTAAAGAAATCTTGTATCAACCAAAAACATTTGTTTTATTTCATTTCATTTTATAGAAGTTTCAAAATTTCATTATATATTATACTATATTACCATTTCTTAGCTCGTAGAACAGGATATAGCTTCTACATTAGGTCATCTACAACATATTTGGATTTCAAGAGATTTTTATTTTCTTGTAGAAATTTATCACTCTCAAAATTTCACTATCATTCTTAGTTAGAGAAGATATAACATTCCTCAAGGTAGTGGTAAAGAGTATGATCGTGTTGAGAAACTTCATCATACTCTATAAAACATCTTGTTTGTGTATTTGGTTCAAATATTACCTACATACAATAGGATGCTCCAAGAAGTTTTGCAAAGGATAGATGTCGCATATTTTGTTAGATCAAATTATGTAGCCACCTTATTTGATTGTATGCAAGTATAAAACTTGGATATTACATTCCCTCAACATTAGTTACCCTCACTTGAGATCCAAAATAAAAATGAGTCCCTAATGATAAAGGTTATTTGATGCAAGCACATCCCTAGTTTTAAAGAAATCCTGTATCAACCAAAAACATTTCTTTTATTTCATTTCAGTCTATAGAAGTTTCAAAATTTCATTATGTATTTTACTATATTAACATTTCTCAGCTTGGAGAACAAGATATAGCTTCTACATTAGGTCATCTACACCATATCTAGATTTCAAGATATTTTCATTTGCTTGTAGAAAGCTATCACTCTCAAAATTTCACTATCATTTTTAGTCAGAGCATTCAGGGCTGACCTAATCTATAATTCATTGTGTGTATCTATTCTAGAGTAGGTGAAGCTTAATAGAGCATCATACAAGAATTATCTTAATGTTTTAAGGCCAACCTAGACACTTGATTATTCATCAGGTTTGTAAAACCTTGAGGTTGACACATACCATTATTGAAGCTAGATAATAATATTTAGGATCATTTTTAATTCATTGTAAAGGAAGTAATCAGTAGTTATATTGATATTTCATGAGTAATTAGGATCAATTTTTTGAATAAGGCCTTTGGCTAGTAGTAATGTTGTAATGCCCTCGTGGTAGGCCTGTGATCCCTAGTTGTTCTACATAGAAGGCATAAGATGCATTAAGACTACAAGTTGTTGAATCAATAAAGATATATGTTTTCTAAGTATTTATTGTGTTATTTTTCATTGTGTTGACTCTAAACTATGTGGTTGGACAGTCCTTTCTAGGCCCTCCACTCATGACTACACCAAATGGTATTAGAGTGAGCTTGTGAGTCTTGAAGGTATTCCTTGTGGTGAATAGATTGTGGACCTAAGGCATAATACATGTGTTTTCAATTGATCACCTACTTTGAGGTAGTTGAAACCCTTGTAGCTAGATCATTGAATTTAGGTAGTTGCACTAGATCCAAGGGAAGACAGATGTCACCAACAAGAGTTCCTGCTATGGTGAATGTTGCTAGAAGAATGGATGAGATGCTAGAGATGATGTGAGCAATGAGATTCTGATTAGATTCTATAGAAGAAGAGGTCTTAACACTAGACATGTGGACAAAAGTTATGATGATGAATTGGTTCAAGCTACAAATCAAATTGAGGAAAAAATATAAGAAGAAGAAGAATTAGACTAGATAAAGATGTTGAAAGTTATTTCAAAGATTGGAAAGAGACCTAAAATATAAATTGAAAATTACATAGCAAATTTAAACCTTGAGGAATTGATTGATTGGATCAATGATATGGAAGAATTCTTTGAATATGAAGAAATTTAAGATATAGAAAGTTTGAGATTTGCAAACACTAAGTTGAAAGGGGATGCTACTATATGGTGGAAAGAAGTTCAATTGGATAGAAATGGAAGAGGAAAAGAGAAAATAATAAAGTGGGATAGGATGGTGACAAATAATAAATTCATACCTGTCAATTATGAACTTGATTTGCTTAAAATATTATAGAACCTAAGGAAAAAGGAGAAATCTATGAAGGAATATATTGAATAATTCTACAAGATGATCATCAAAACTAGACATAGTGAAGCAAGCAAAGAAAAGGGTGTGTGGTACATCAATGTACTAAGTACAAACATCTAAGAAGAATTAAGCCTGGTGAGGATGAAAATGGTTGAATAAACTTATCAATTTGAATTGAAAGTGGAGGAAAACTGAAATGTTTTGAGAAAAGGTAGAGAATTTCAATAGGAAGGTTCTAGAGGAGTAGATCACAATTTAGAGAGAGAAGACCTTTTGTAGAGTAGAAAAAATATGGGAAAACCTATCATAGTGAAGAAAATGATTATAATTCATACCACAAAGGGATACAAGACAAAAATTTCTACTCCAATGATGAAGGAGGTCATAATTATTATTTCAATGAGGGATATATGAGAGATGAAGGAAGATATGAGAATAGACCATTCAGAGGAACTTGTTTCAACTATGGAGGTAAAGGAAAAATATCATTTTGATTTCATCAAGGAAGTATTGATAAGAAAAATAGGCATACTAGAAGAGTAGCTTATGTGGATGAATAACCTATTAGATCCCATAATCCAATTAAGAAACCTAAGAAAGGTGAAACATTGGTAATGAGGAGAGATTCGATGCATGAATAAGTGACTGAGGAACCACTACAAAGGAATATTTTTTCCAAGACAAGGTGTAAATCTAGAGAAAAGATATGTAGAATTATCATTGATAGTGGTAGTACTAATAATTTAGTTTTAAAAGATATGGTAACTAAGTTGAATTTGAAGAGCTTGAAACATCCAAAGCCCTATAAGATAGCATGAATTCAAGATGAACATAAGATCTTGGTGAATGAGAAATGTTTGGTTAAATTTAATATAGGATCATATAAAGATGAAGTGTTGTGTGATATTATGCTTGTAACACCCTACCATGGAACCTAGAGAGCAACACACATGAAGTAACAAAATAATTGATTTTTATTTTATTTTAAAGAATTTGATTACAACATGAGTACAAGATAAAAATCTACACATAGGTTCTTCGATTTTCATGAAAATGCTACTTAAATATTCATAAGTAATAAGATCACATTATTAAACCAAAGACATAAAACAATAGGATAAATTATATCAGTAATGAATGATCCAAGTACATAATCATAAGGTATTTAAGTTACATCAAGCGGGATTATGACAAATCTCATTACATCATAATAATATTACAATAAGGTCTCACGTAATCATCAAGAATGTATACAATATAGTTGACGGTCATAAAAAATCTGTCAATCTTGTTCATGAGCATGCTCAGTGTCCAACTCCATGAATAATGTAAAGTCAGGAACCTGTCATAATAACAATATCATCACAAACTACATCACCTACAAGGGAACCCAATGGAGGATATGACACGTTCCTCCCAACCATGTGGTACTCATAAGTCTACCCCTCATGCTAGGAGCTAATATTAGGTCCACAAAGAAAAACAAATATGAAGACAAAACATTAACATCACGTGGCCTGACATACACATAACGAAATAACGATATCAAAACCACATAACTACAAACAAAGCTCCCAGAGGTAACAACATAATAAAAGGCAACTCTACAAAAGAGACTGCATAACATGCATCAGTAAATCAGTTTCATCACATAGTTTACTTTAGGTTACCCAGGTGAATCTTCTTAGACTACCGTCCCTCATACCGAGTTACCCTAGCAATCTCTATTGATTCTCAGCCCCTCAAAAAACTCATGTGGAATCAAACTACCTTTCAAGAAGACAAAGTAGATGACCATGCCATTCTAGGCCATCTCAACCTACCCTTAATCTATACAAGCACTAAGGTATCAGCTGAGGCAATCAATTATCTAAATTATTTAATGAACACTACCCAAACCCTAATACATTTAATTAGGTTTTCACTTAAATATAAACTTCTAATAGGTTACCTTGGTTACCTCTTAGGGTTTTGGCCCCTATCGCAAGCCACTCTCCCTAATAACATAACTCATTGATAATTGCAAAGGACAACCATCATGCATATTAAACAAGAACCAAGAATGTACACATCTCAATCAAGACATAGATCAAATAATTTTTAAAATACCTCCAATGTCATATCAATCTATGCATGGCTAAGTCCCAATTGAATCATTGAAATTTGAACAATAAAGTACAAACACAATAATCTTAACAATTCAAATTTCCTTTCTTAACCTATGGAAGATTTAAAAACTCAAAACAAAAAAGTACACTCTATAATCATTAACCAATTTATTATTACTCAATACAAATGTATCCTTCAAAATATCATGTTCTAAGACTTCATAAACGATAATTTATTGACATAATTAAATGTCTTATATTTTTTTTAATTTAAACAAAATAAAACAAAGATCATTCTTCACTGAAAAATAATATAAATCCTTTACATTCATTAACCAACCATATAAGAATCTATCATTCCTAATACATATATATAAATCTATATATATATCCATAGATACATTAGAAAGAATTTGTAAATTAAATTCTTAAGAATAAATTAATTACAATACCTAAATTAAAGAATCTTGCAACATTTACTTAACCCTATATTCGATTCAAAAAATATCTTCTAATATAGAATACTCATCAAGCAAATAAAACTAATGATTATGCATGCAAAAGTTTTGATGTGTAATATAAAATCAACACTTGGGTAAGTAACAAAGAATCAAAAGTCGACTAAGAGATCAACAAGAAGGGCTTAAATAAGCAAGACCTAGATTACAACACATTGGAGGAATCTATAGGAAAGTAAATGCATAAGGAGTTTTGTTGTAGGAGGTAAATGATGTATCATGGTGAAACATAACCTAAAACAAGGGTGGGTGAAGAATACTCATGTGTTATCCAGACAATCATCGATCTGACAAATAGAAAATGAATGAGGAAAATGCTAGAAGTTTGAAGCAGAGAAAACTTTCATGTAATCAAATGAGGAGATTGCAAGAAGATCAATCGTATGGCTCTTGGAAAGAAGATGATAGAAGAAGAGCAATGCAGACAACTCCAAACATAACTCTCAACACAAAATAATTGAAATATTACAAGTAGAAAGCGAGGTAGGCCCAGGTAAAGGGAAGAGCAAATAATAAGAGCAACGTTGGCAACACATAGTAGAACTTGCAAAGCAGTGTATGAGAATTGGCTAAATCATAGACCAAACACAAAAATATTATGGAAAAAGAATAAGGAGGATTCAAAGTGCATTTACCATGAGGAACAAATGATTAAATCCCATAGAAAATTTGCAGCAATTAAAAAAAACTGAAAAGGCAGACAGGCTACGCTGGTGACTCAAGAGAAACTTCATTTGCAAGGCACCATCGAAGGGTAGGATTCAGAGGAAAAAATTAGTGATTTAAGAGTTCCCAATGAAGCATTTCAAGACATGCATATATTCTCTATGGAAAATATGAATCGCCTAATAGAATTTAAGAGGCCAAACTTACAGATCAAGAATCAAACCCATTAAAATGCAAATGAGAAAAACAGATTCCTTTAGATTACAAGGCATCACAAGAGGGAAGTAAGAAAATCTCCATCAAATTCATTTATTAGAGAGGAAGATTTTATCATTTCAAATGCAATCACCATGTCATATAAACATTCAAATTGATTAAATAGTCAAAAACCTTTAGGAGGCAAATAAGATGGAGGAGTAATAGAAAATGGAATAAGAAAAATTTCCTTCATAGGAGTGGCTTATGAGAAATATTAAATTTTCAGAGCATAAATTTATAGAGCATATAAAAACATATCTTCATATCTTTTCGAATGCACAAATCCTTCGAACTTACTATCTCAAAAAACTTTTAACCAAAAACATAGAGAAGAAGCTTTTCCCCAAAAACTGTCGTAAAAACTTTTCTTTCCCAAAAAACAAAAATCAATTGTCGTGAACAATTTTTGCATACCAAAGCTTTTTAATTCATTTTCTAATTAATTCACAATCATAGAACTTAACTAACTATCAGCATGCAGCCAAAATTGATCAAATAGTTTAAATTAATCAATTGCACAAGATAACACTCTCCACTGCAAGTTCAAATTTTTAGATATTTATTTACAATCTATTGAACTAAACTATTCAATAATATCTACTTTTCATTTATTTAATTTTGCACAGTAAAATCAACAATCACATTTATTTAAATATTATATTTAATTAATTTTAATTAATCAAATCTTTTAAAACAACAATCAAACTTTAATTATAAAATTATCTAAACATAAATACTTTCATTTAACATTTAAATAACATTACAGTATATCAAATAACTTATAAAATACACCACTTAACTAATTAATCAATTAATCTCCAATCAAGACAAAAACATGCACGACATGAAAAAAATGAATGACGAACAATAGTGGGTGACAAACAGATACGCGTCCTATAAAGGAATGATGGCTAAAGAAGGACCTGACATTATCTTTGAAACAACATGTTTCCATTGGGTCATGGCATGCTCAAACTTGACAAAGCAAGTGGAGTCAATGCTCAGTACCTGCAAACTACATAACACAACACTATGAAACATATCTGCATAAGTCAATAATCTCACCGTGAAAGAGAGTCACAGCGTAGGAGGGTACTCACAAGTGAGTAATGCTACACTGTCTCCTTCACCAGGACTAACATATAGTACTAAATCATCAACAACATCAGATACATCTTCATAAACACACTAATGCTCTGAAATAGCATAAAACCATACCACACATAATGTCTATCATAATGTTTCCACATGAACATAATCAAATCATCACAATGTAACTAATGTATCATCAAAAAAGTATAAAAAACTAACATAGTATCTCTTTCGTAACTAAATAAAGTAGCATAGAATCCAAAAATAGCTAAAAAAATTAGCAACCAAACATAAACAAACTAAAACCAAATGTTTCAACTGGAGGGACACTACATCCTCCCCCTAGGATAAGGATTACTCTTGGAAGCCTACAAACAAATATGGATAAATCTCTCTCATGAATGTCACATCCTCCCAAGTAGTTGATGCCTCATCACTAGGATCCCATTGGACCCTCACCTAATCAACATCTCGACCCCTGAGGGTGAGCCTCCTATGCTAAAGGATGCCCACAAGCTCCAAAGCTAGCTGCATGTCCTCTACCTATAATGCATTCCAATCGAGCACATGTGAAATATCAAGATGATAAGGCCTAAGAATCATTACATGGAATACATCACGAATGCATGAAAAACTAGGCGGTAAAGAAAGATGGTACGCTACAGGACCAATCCTCTCTAGAATCTCAAATAGTCCAATGAAATGAGGTGTGAGCTTAGAGCCTTTTCCATAATGGATTGGACTCTTCTATAGACACACCCAAAGAAATACCCTATCACCAACTAAAAACTGACAATCCACTCTATGAGCATTGACATACTTCTTTTTCTTGTCCTACACTGCCACCAAGTGATCTCTGATGCGATCAACCTATTGCTCCATATCCTAAAGAATCTTAGGTCCAAAAATAAATCTATCCTGAATTCAGTCCCAACTCAACAAAGTCTAACAAGGATTTCCATACAATTCCTAAAAAGGAGGCATACCTATGGAACTATGATACCCATTATTGTAGGAAATCTCCACTAAGTAAAGATTATCTTCCCAACGTGAATGTTGATCCATTACATACATCCTGAGCATATCCTCAAGAATCTGATTAACCCTTTCGATCTATCCATCATTCTCAGAGTGATAAGATGAACTAAAGTTCAACTAAGTACCTAAGGCATGTTACAAGGATGTCCGTAATGTTGATGTAAACACAAGATCTCTATTTGAAATGATTATGTGAGGAATTCCATGTAGCTGAACAATATTTTCCATGAATATCTTTGGCACAAAAGAGGCATTATAGGATGAACGAACAAGAGAAAAATGTGCCACCTTAATCAACCTATCAACATTAACCATAATAGCATCATGTCAACAAGATTACATAGGTAAACCAACAATGAAGTCCATTGATATGATATCCCACTTCCATTCAGGAACAAGATGTGGTTGTAACAATCCTATGGGATGTTGGTGCTTGACCTTAACTCTCTGGAACTTAAGACATCTTGAAACAAAATCAGTGATATCATGCTTCATTCCTGGCCAAAAGTACAATTGTCAAAGATCTTCATGCCTCTTCTTAACACTAGGATGAGATGATTAATGTGCTCGATGTTCCTTTGACATAATCAGAGTGTGAAGACCCTCTACATGTGGTACGTAGATATGACCCAAATGTCACAACAAACCATCTAACTCAAGAGTATATCCTATGAATGAACCATCCAAGGGTTTATCTGATCCCAAATTTGTCTTCACCTCTTGATATAGTCTATCTATAGGAAGTGCTGCTAAAATTTGGCTCCTCAAATCGACTCCAAGAGTCATATAAGAAAGCTCATGCCTTCACCGACTAAGAGCATTAGCCACTATTTTCTCCTTCCCTTGGATAAATTTCACCTCAAAGTCATACTTGCATAAGAACACCATCCACCATCTCTTCCTAGCATTCAAATTAGGCTACATGAAAATATACTACAGACTATGTTGATCATTGTGAAGTTCAAAATGGTGTCCCAACAAGAAATTCCTCCATTGAACTAGAGCATGAACAACTACAACAAGCTCCAAATCATGAGTAGGATAGTTTAGTTCATGATCCTTGAGTTTGCGAGACTCATAAGTAATCACATGACCATCCTTAATCAGTATGGCTCCTAACCCCTCCAAAGATACATCAGTGCAAATGATAAAGTCCTTAGTAGGATCAGGAATTGCTAAGATAGGTGATCTCATCAAATTTTCCTTGATTGTATGAAAATATGATTGACATTGATTTTACCAAATGAATTTATTCCCTTTCCTCTGAAGAGAAGTAATGGGATGAGAAATCCTTGAAAGCCCCTAAACAAACCATCTATAATACCCGACAAGACCTATAAAACTATGAACCTAAGGTACATTGGTAGGCACAATCCAATCAATGATGGCTTGGATCTTCAAAGGATCCACAACAATACACTCTCTAGAGATAACATGACCATGGTATTTCACCTCAGTCTGGAAGAACTCACACTTTGAAAAATTCATGAACAATTGATTCTCTCTCAAGCACTGCAATACCTATCTCATATGATCTTCGTGCTCCTTCATATCTCTCGAATAGATCAAAATATTGTCAAGAAACACAAGAAAAAAATGATCAAGGTATGTGTAGAAAACACTAATTCATCAAACTCATGAAAATGGATGGTGCATTTGTTAACCCAAATGGTACCACTATGAACTCATAGATCCTGTAATGAGTTCGAAATGTCATTTTGTGAATGTCCACTTTTGAAATGTGCAACTGATGGTAACTCAATTTCAAATCAATCTTAGAAAACACATTAGCTCCTTTGATTTGATCAAAGCGATCATCAATTTTGAGAAAAGGATATCAATTATTAACCGTCACTTTGTTCAATTGATGATAATCGATGCACAATCTAAGAGATCCATCCTTCTTCTTCACAAAGATGATAGGTGCTCCCCAAGGAGAAACGCTCAAAAAAGTTAAACCCTTAGGAAAACAATTCCTCCAATTGCAGATGAAGCTCTTCCAATTCACATGTGGTCATTCTGTATGGAGCTTGAGATATAGGCTCTACTCTAGGATACAGGTTGATTCTAAAATCTATGTCACATTTTGGTGGCATAGCAAGAATATCATTGGGCAAAACATCTATGAATTCCCATAGAATAAGGTAATCATCAAGAGATACCTGTCAACTCTCACCTACCTCCAAGTCATTAATTGTTACTAAAAATAGCTGACAACCTTGATGAATACATCTCCTTAACTGCATATCAGATATAATCCACAAGGAGATGGGTCTCTACACACCAATTATTTCAACTCATGCACCAGAATAATCTAAGCAACATACTATCTTTCATTGATAATCAATCACTGCAGAATGGGATTCCAACCAGTCCATAACCAAAACAATGTCATAAGAACCAAGAGGTGTGACACAAATATCTACTGAGGTAGATAGCAATCCAATCCTTAGTCCATAATTGTGAACAAAGGATTCTACTACTATCTTCACCCCATAATCCAATTCAACCTACCATCTAACGTCTTTATTTATTTCCACAAGTCCACATCGCTCAACAATAGATGGAGAAACAAATGAATCAGAAGCTCTACAATAAAAAAATTATAGAAACATTAATACCTTGTATCTGACTTGAAGACTCAATCACAATGTTCTGATAATCTCCCTAATGGTTATCTACCATACAAAAAACCCTATGAGAATGGCATGCATCTCTAACTGTCGACTATGAAGCTATCGATCACTGACCAAATCCTGATGTATCTCTCATAGGACATTGCCTTGCAGTGTGACTCTGTTGACCACATGAAAAGTAACCAGTACCTCTGCCAAAATCTCTACCACCCGAAGGTGCATTTGACTATTGAAAACTACCTCTGCTAACCGTAGACTATGCACTCTATTTTGGTTGATCCTGATGGTTGTGCTTGTTATGCCACCAGTTACGATTCTTCCTAGATTGTGATTGTTACCTAACTGAAATTGAGAATTCTTATTCTTTGGTGGGTAATGTTGTTTCTATTGACCATCCTTAGTGGGTGCCTTTTGGTTCTAAGAGGAACCCCCTATCTAAGTTGGACCACCTCACAGACCAAAACCTACCGAAGGTGTTCTACCTATTTGAACACTTGGTTGTCCACCCAAAACCATGGTAAAATTCCCCTCCACAAGTCGTGCCTTCTCCACGGCTACCTCCATAGTCTTTGGCTCAAAGACTCGAACTCCTTTATTGATACATGTATTCAAGCCCCTGATGAAGTGTTGTACCAGCATAGCCTCATCATCCACAATTCCAACATATTGTTTGAGCTCATAGAACCTACACTCAAATTTTTCAACTGACATGGCTATGTGATGTAGATCATGGAATTAATTTGCATGATACTATCTCCAATCCTTTGATAGGAAATACACTCTAAATCTCTTCAAGAACATATCCCATGATACTGAACCAATTTCCAGATGCAACTTCTACTCCTCCAATTGCCACCATGTAGAGGAAAACCCTCTAAGATGCATAATGGTACATCTAGCTCTAGTGTTGCTACCATATGGATGCATAGAAAAGCATCATCCCAAGTCTATCATCCAAGTTTCTACCTCCAGACCACCACCAATACTGTCAAAAGTGGGAGGGAGTGCCCTCAATAAGTCTCTCATATTCCTTGCAGCGATGACATCCTGTTCCATAGTCTCAAAAACTCTTCCAAGTGATCTATCTCATTCTCTAGCCACTTCCTATTCAACCTCATGTATAGGACCAAGGCAAGAAATAACTTCCTCAAGCAAGGGATGCAACAAAGCTCCCTTTGAACCTAGTTGAATTGGATTTTGTTCCTCATCCACTTGATTAACCTGGGGATCCTACTTCTCTACATGCTCACTCTCATGAGAAATATTAGGAGGAGTATCCTAGTGGTTAGCCACATGATCACCACCTCAGCATCGACCATGACCCCTACCATGATGTCTAGGCATGATACTACACAAAAACAAAGATAAGTATCAGTTTCAAAACAGAAAAGACAATACGAAAACACACATTGCAGAGTCTAATGTCTAGGACAACCTAATGGGCTCACAAGAACCAGGGTAATTAGTGTTAGAACTTTGTGCTCTAATACCAAGATGTAACACCCCACCATGGAACCTAGAGAACAACACACACAAAGTAACAAAATAACTGAACAATTATTTTATAAAAGAATTCAATTACAACATGATTACAAGGTAAACATCTACACATACGTTCTCCAATTTTTAAGATAATGCTACTTAAACATTCATAAGTAATAACATCACATCATTAATAAAAGACATAGAACATAAGGATAAATCATACCAGTAATGAATGATCCAAGTACATAATCATAATGTATTTAAGTTACATCAAGAAATATTGTGACAAATCTCATTACATCATAATAATATTACAATAAGGTCTCACATAATCATTAGGAATGTATACAGTATAGTTGATGGTCATAACACATCTATCAATCTTATTCATCAGTATGCTCAACGTCAAACCCCACAAACAATGTAGAGTCAGGAACCTATCACAAGAACAATATCATCAGGTACTGCATCACCTATAAGAGAAACCAATGGAGGATATGACACGTTCCTCCCAACCATGTGGTACTCATAATTCCACCCACCGTGCTAGGAGATAATATCAGGTCCACGAAGATAAACAAACATGAAGAAAAAATATTAACATCATGTGGCTTGACATACACATGATGACATAATGATATCAAAACCACATAACTAAAAAAAATCTCCTAAAGGTAACAACATAAAAAAAGGTAACTCTACAAAAGATACCACATAACATGCATCAGGAAATGATTTTCATCACATAGTTTACTTTAGGTTACCCTGGTGAATCTTCTTAGACTATCGACCCTCATACTGAGTTACCCTAGCAATCTCTACCGATTCTCGGCCCCTAAACAAACTCATGTAGAATTGAACTACCTTTTACGAAGACAAATTAGATGACCATACCATGCCATGTCAAACTACCCTTAATATATACAAGCACTAAGGTATCAGGTGAGGCAATCAATTATCTAAATTATTTAATGAACACTATCCAACACCTAATACATTTAATTAGGTTTTCACTGAAATATAAACTTCTAATAGGTTACCTTGGTTACCTCTAAGGGTTCTGACCCCTATCGGTATCCACTCTCCCTAATAACATAACTCATTGACAATTTCAAAGGACAACCATCATGCACATTAAATAAGAACCAAGAATGTACACATCTCAATCAAGACATAGATGAAATAACTTTCAAAATACCTCTAACATAATATCATATCGTGCATGGCTAAGTCCTAATTGAATCATTGAAATTTGAACAATAAAGTACAAACACAATAGTCTTAACAATTCAAATTTCCTTTACTAACCTCTAGAATATTTAAAAACTCAAAACACAAACGTACACTGTATAATCATTAACCAATATACTATTACTCAATATAAACATCCTTCAAAACATCATGTTCTAAAAGTTCATAAAGGATAATTTATTGACATAATTAAATGTCTTATATTTTTTTAATTTAAACAAAATAAAACAAAGATCATTCTTTGGTGACAATAACATAAATCCTTTACATTCATTAACCAACTATATAAGAATCTATAGTTCCTAATACATATATATAAATCTATATATATATATAATTGTATGTATATATATATATCCACAAATACATTAGAAACAATTTGTAAATTCAATTCTTAAGAATAAATTAATTACAATACCTCAATTAAATAATCTTGCAACATTTACTTAACCCTATATTTGGTTCAACAAATATCTTCTTATATAGAATACTCATCATGCAAATAAAACTAATGATTATGCATGCAAAATTTTCGAAGAGTAATATAAACTCAAGGCTTGGGTAAGTAACAGAGAATCAAAAGTCGACTAAGATATCCAAAAGAAGGGCTTAAATATGAAAGACCTAGATTACAACGCGCTGGAGGAATCTATAGGAAAGGAAATGCATAAGGATTCTCATTGTAGGAGGTAAATGATGCAAAATGGAGAAACAAAACCCAAAATGAGGGTGGGTTAAGAATACTCATGTGTTATCTAGACAATCATTGATCTCACAAACAACAAATGAATGAGGAAAATGCAAGAAGTTTGAAGCAAAAAAAATTGAAAGTACAATCAAATGAGGACATTGCAAGAAGATCAACCGTACGGATCTTAGAAAGAAGATGACAGAAGAAGAGCAGTGCCAACAACTCCAAACAGAACTCTCAACACAAAAGAATGGAAAGATTTCAAGTAGAAAGCCGTGCAGGACCTGGTAAAGGGAAGAGAAAATAATAAGAGTAGCATTGGAAAAACATAGCAGAACTTTCAAACCAATGTATGAGAATTGGCTAAATCATAGACCGAACACAAAACTATTATGGAAAAAGAATAAGTAGGATTCAAAGTGCATTTACCATGAGGAAAAAATGATAAAATCCCACAGATGATTGGCAACAATTAAAAAATAAACTGAAAAGGAAAAGAGGCTATGTTGATGACTCAAGAGAAACTTCATTTGCAAGGCGCCATTGAAGGGTAGGCTTCAAAGGACAAATTCAGAAAATAATAGGTCCCAATGAAGCATTTCAAGACATGCATATATTTTCTAGGGCAGGATATGAATCACCTAATGGAATTTAGGAGGCCGAACTTATAGATCAAGAATCAAACCCATTAAAATGAAAATGAGAAAAGTGGATTCCTTCAAATTACAAGGCATCACAAGAGGGAAGTAAGAAAATATCCATCAAATAATTTTAGTAGAGAGACAGATTTTAACATTTTGAATGCAATGACCATGTCATATAAACATTCAAATTGATTAAATAATTGAAAACCTTCAAGAGGAAAATAAGATGGAGGAGTAACAAAAAATGGAATAAACAAAATTTCATTCGGAGGAGTAGCTTATGAGCAATATTAAATTTTCAGAGCATAAATTTATTGAGCATATAAAAACATCTCTTCATATGAGTATACAAATTGAATTTCATGGTTCCAAACAAAACCTATTGACAAAAAAAATTCTTCAATACGGAGATAAAATTCAAAAGAAAAGAACCTGGTTTAAAAGATGATTTGGTATAGCTAAAAATTGGTGCTCTGAAGAAGATCTTGCTTGCATCTCCTCTTCTAAAATATTTTCTTGAATCCGACATAGATTAAAGCAAGAACCAAAAATCCCAAAAACTCTATTCTTTCGAAACACACAAATCCTTCAAACTTATTGTCTCCCAAAACTTTTAACCAAAAACACAGAGAAGAAGATTTTCCCCAAAAACTGTTGTGAAAAATTTTCTTTCTCAAAAACCAAAAATTAATTGTTGTGAACAATTTTGCATACCAAAGCTTTTTAATTCTTTTCCAATTAACTCACAATCACAAAACTTAACTAACTATTAGCATGCAACCAAAATTGATTAGATAGTTTAAATTAACCAATTTCACAAGATAACACTCTCCACTACAAGTTCAAATTTTTAGATATTTATTTACAATCTATTGAACACAACTATTCAATAATATCTACTTTTCATTTATTTAAGTTTTCACAATAAAATCAATAGTCACATTTAATTAATTATTCTATTAAAATAATTTTAACTAATCAAATCTTTTAAAACAATAATCAAGCTTTAATTATAAAATTATCTAAACATAAATACTTTAATTTAACATTTAAATAACATTACACTAAATCAAATAACTTATCAAATACACCATTTAACTAATTAATCAATTAATTTCCAATTAAAACCAAAACATGAATGACATGAAAAAAATGAACAACGAACAACAATGGGTGACAAATAGATACTCGTCCTATAAAGGAACGATGGCCAAAGAAGGACCTGCCATTATCTCCAAAACAACATATTTCCATTGGGTCATGTCACACTCAAATCTGACAAAGAAGGTGGAGTCTATGCCTAGTACCTTCAAACTTCATAACACAACACTGTCAAACATATCTGCATGAATTGATAATCTCACCATAAAAGAGAGTCACAACGTAGTAGGGTACTCACGAGTGAGTAATGCTACATTGTCTCCTTCACCAAGACTAACATATAGTACTACACCATCATAAACACACCAATGCTTCGAAACAAAATAAAAAAATAACATGCATAATTTCTATCATAATATCGTCACATGAAGATAATCAAATGATCACAATGTATCTAATGTATCATCAAAAAAGTATAAAAACTAATGTAGTATCTATGTCATAACTGAATAAAGTAGCATAGTATCCAAAAACAACTAAAACACCTATCAACCAAACATAAACAAACTGAAACCAAATTATGCAACTGGAGGGACACTACAATGTCCATGGATGAATGTCATTTACTATTAGGAAGACCATGGAAGTATGATAGGAATATTGTGACTTCAAATGGAAAGAAAATTAAATTGATATGTTTGGAGGAAGAAGATAAGAAGGAAGTTTGTGGCACTACCAAATTATGTTTGGTTGATGGGAGGAAGCTTTTGTAAGGATTAAGGAATGAGAACTTGTGTTTTTCATTGATTCTAAAGAAGAGTGGCAAATCAAAGGCATATAATTCTATTGCAGAGAATGAACATGTAGTAGAGCTATTGAAAGAGTATGAAGAAATAATATCAGAGAATGTACTAGATGGATTACCACTAGTATGAAGCATTAGTCATCATATAAATATAATACCAGGAGAAAGTTTACCAAACAAAGTGGTACATAGGATGACACCTGTAGAGAATGTGAAGCTAAATACACAAATAAGGACTTGTTCAAGAAGGGATTAATTAGAGAAATATTAAGCCCATGTGTGCTACCTATTGTACTAGCACCAAAGAAATATGGAGAGAGGATAATGTGTATAGACTCAAGAGAAACTAATAGGATCACTATCAAGAACAATTTTCCATTGTTGAGGATGGATGATATTATGGAATATTTGAATGGAGCAAAGTATTTCACAAAGATTGACTTGAAGAGTGGATACCATCAAAGAAAAATTAGAGAAGGAGATGAATGGAAGATTGATTTTAAGACCAATGAAGGGTTTTATGAGTGGCTATTGATGCCTTTTGTATTGACCAATGCACCTATCACTTTTAAGAGGTTGATGAACAAAGTACTAAAGAGATTCTTGGGTAAGTTTGTTATTTTTTACTTGGATGATATTCTAATTTTCAATAAGATAAGAGAAGCACATTTGTGGCAGATCAGACAAGTATTGCAAAGGCTAAGGGAGGAGAAATTGTTGAATAATGTCAAGAGTTGTAGCTTTATGAAGATAGAGATAGTGTACTTTGGTTTTTTCATTTCTACTAAAGGATTGAAGATGGACCTTGAGAAGGTTAGAGAAATTGTTGAGTGGCCACTAGAGAGGTAAGATCATTCCATGGACTGGAAAATTTGTACTAGAAATTCATAAGGAGCTTTAGTTGCATTTGTACACCCATGACTAAAACATTGATAGGAGATACAAAAGACTTAAAGTGGGCATCTAGAGCACAAAGAAGTTTTGAATTGTTGAAGAAAAATGTGATAGAAAATCCAGTGCTAGCATTACTTGATTTGATAAAGTATTTCAAGTTGATTTTTATACCAGTGGAAATAAAATAGGAGTAGTTTTGAGTCAAGAAGGAAGACCAATAGCTTATTTCAGTGAGAAATTGAATGATGCTAGAATAATATATTTAGTCTATGATTAGGAATTCTATGCCATAATTCAAGACTTGAAGAAGTGGAGACATTATTTATTTCCTAAGGAGTTTGTGTTGTATACTGATCATCAATCCTTTCAATACCTAAATAGACAAGTGAATTTGAACTAGAGACACATGAGATGGGTTAAGTTCTTCTAGAGTTATACATTTGTGTTAGAGAATAGGAGTGGTAATTCAATTACTTGCAAATGCATTAAGTAGGAGAAGGAATTTGTTGACATAAATGAGGATATAAGTACTAGGTTTTGAAGAGATAATACATATGTATAAGGATTATCCATTATTTTTTGAATCATGCAATTCATGTAAGGAGCTAGTAGTGATAGATAAGACACAATGATTGGATTATTTCATTGAGGAAGATATGTTGTTCAAGGGAAATAAATTGTGTATTCCAAGGAGTTCAATGAGGGAGAATTTGATCAATGAAAAACATAATGGAGAATTAGCAAGATATATTGGAGTGGATAAGATAGTAGCTTTGGTGAGTGAACACTATTTTTGGTTGTAGATATATAAGGATGTTAAGAAGTATGTTCAAACTTTCAAAATTTGTCAAGTATAAAAAGGGAGTAGTCAAAATATTGGATTGTATAAAAATTTGACAATACCAAAGAGACGTTGGGATGATATAAGCATGGATTTAGTATAAGGATTACCAAGGAAATAGAGAGGTTATGATTCTATCATGGTAGTAGTGGATATATTTTCTAAAATGGCTTATTTCATTCATTGTAAGAAGACTAATGATGTTGTACATGTTGTTGACATATTTTTCAAGGATACAATGAGATTACATGGATTACCTAAGAGTATAGTTTCAGATAGGGACACTAAGTTCATTGGATAATTTTGGAGGACATTGTGGAAGAAGATGAATATAGACCTAAATTTTAGTTCAGCATATCACCCACAAATAGATTGACAAATTGGGTAACTTATTGAGATGTTTGGTTGGAGATAAGGAAACAAATTGAGACATGGTTCTACCATAAGAAATTTTTACATGCAATAATTTAGTAAACCTGAGTATAAGGAAGACATGATTTGAAATTGTGATTGTAGTACATCCAAGAGGAGTAGTAGAGTATAGAGACATCGATATGGAGAATAAGAGGAGTGTAGAAGCAAAAGATATTATAGGATTCATGGAAACATTGCATAGTCAAGTCTAGAAGAATTTGGAAGACATGAACAATAAGTACAAGGAGCAAGTAAATGAGAAAAGGATACATAAGGAATTTGTTGTTGGGGACTAAGTTATGGTTTATCTCAAGAAGATTTTTTTTCTACATGGAGAATACAATAAACTAAAGATGAGGAAAATTAGAACATGTAAGATTCTTAAGAAATTTGATTCAAGAAATGTATATGAATTGGAGTGAGTGGAGACACTTGGCATATCACCTATTTTTCAATACTATAGACATCTATGATTATCATGAAGGATATTCAAGTGGTAATAGATTTGAAGTTGATTTGAAGCAATCATTACCACATCAACCATTGGAGGAGAATGAGCATATCTTGAATACCAAAACTAGAAGGAGCACTAGGAAAAAATGGTACAAGGAATATTTGGTAAAGTGGAAAGGAAAACCAGTGGAGGATTCATCATGGATTTCTCAGGCCAAGGTGGACCACTTTGGTTTTCCTCTAGCCCCTGGAATGTGAGGGACTCACTTTTCTTCTAACCCTGAGTGTTTGATGCAGGAGCATCCCTATTTGTAAAGAAATCATGCATCAACTAAAATCATTTCTTTTCTTTCATTTCAGTCTGTAGTAGTTTCAACATTTCATTCCGCATTTTATCACATTATCATTTGTCAACTCATAGAGTAGGATATATCTTCTACATGAGGTCATATACAACATATCCAGATTTAAGGAGATTTCACTCTTAAAATTTCATTGTCATTCCTAGTCAGAGCATTTGGGGTTGACCTGGTCTAGAATTCATTGTGAAGACCTCTTATGAAGAGCGCAGAGCTTAATGGAGCATCATACAATAATTTTAGGCCTAAGGGGATCTTTCTTGGAGATCCACAATATGTTTCATTTCATGAAGGATTATCTTCATATTTTAAGGCTGACCTACATACTTGATCATTCATTGGGTTTGTAAACCCCTGAGGCCAATGTAGAGCATTATTAGAGCTAGAGAATTATATTTAAGATGATTTATAATTCATTGTAATGAAAGTAATCAACAGTTAGATTGATAGTTCACAAGTAATTAGGATCAGTTTTTCAAATAAAGTGTTTGGCTAGTTGTAATGTTAGAATGCCCCTGCTACAGGTCTATGAGCCCTAGTCACTCTACATAAAAGGCATATGAGGCATGTAATACTACAATTTATCAAATCAATAAAGATCTATGTTGGCTGAGTATTTCTTATGTTATTTTCTATTGCCTTGACTCTAAGTTGCATGGTTGGATAGTCCTTTCTTGGTCCTCCACATGTGATTGTGTCACTATCATTAATGAAAGTAGATTTAGGCATACTCTCATAAACAATGGAGCATGTCTTAATGTTTGCAGCATTGACCTCCTAGATAAAATTGGTGTGGACATGCATCTTATAGAACCCAATGATGTTAACATTCATGGCTTTGACAATGTTAATAAGCAATCATTAGGAATGATCACACTACCCTTTGAGGTTGGGCCCGCAATTTTTCCTACCCCTATCCATATTATACCAAGACCTCTCTCATGTAATCTTCTCTTAGGTAAACTATGGGTTCATGCCATAAAAGGAGTCCCATCTACTCTTCACCATGAGATTAAGTATGAATATAATAACAAGATATATAGGGTTAAAGAAAATCAATAAAGTTATAATTCACAAGTTCAATGTGATTATAACACTTCCAACTATCTTAATACTTTTATTCCAACTTCAAAGGTAGAACCTATACAAGTTGACAACAATCCTAATTGTCTTTCACCTACAATAAAACTCTCAGATGATGATTAGGAGCCATTAGAATTTACACCTTGTTTTAAAGGTGAGTCTCAAAGCTCACCCTCAAATTCTAAATAGTCCAATACAAATGATTCATCTTTAAACACATGTTTTGGGGATAATTGAGATGCATTATATTTTACACCTTCCTTTATGAGAGAGAATGCAAAATCTCACAATCTAAACCAAAATAGTCTTGTGTCTTAGTTTCTCCACTTGGTTTTACATCAACAACATCACCCCATGGTGGTGATGGGGGTTCTTCAACTCACTCCCCCATGAGAGGAAGATGCATAACTTTAAAAAACTTAAAAAGGATCTGTGTGCTTAGGAAGAAGCCAATCTTTCTCAAAAGCATGTAGATAAAATCACTTCATTTGAGTTGGAAGAATGTTATGGTCTTGGATTAAAAAAAATTTCTAAACATGGATGCAATGAAAACATGAAACAAAATGATAGGGATCAAGTAGAGTCCATACCATACTTTTCCAAGAAGGGCCTAGGTTTCCAAAATTCCTCCCCATTTTCATCTAGTGCTTTATCATCTACTATGTGTATGAAATCTTGTGATAAGAAAGAAAAAATTTCTTCACAAGGGAAATAATTTTTCCCACCTATTGATCAAGAGACTATTGATCAAGAGATTATCTTGTTGAGGTTTCTCAAAGCCTGCCTAATCACTCTTCCTCCAAGAATACAAAATAAATTCTATAACAAAATCTCATTTTGTGCATATCATCGAGCATTATACCAATGAATACAAGGCCTTGAGTAATAAAATACAACATATTAAGGATTTTGGTGCTCTTCCATGTGTTGATACACATAATTCCTCTAATCAATAATTATCTTCATCCTATCATGTTTCTCATTACTATGTGGAATTTGTAGCTTTACGTGTTTTGCTCATTTCCATTCATGGTGGTATAATATTAAGTGAAACCTTTTTTTCATGGAAGAAACATGGTATTACTTAGTGTGGTTTTCCTTGTCTATACACTTGGGGGGAAAGGATAACTAGTTTTGGGAGGCATGCATTCTTTTCAAGTATCCATTTTTCCCCTCTTTCTCCTTAAAATACCAACATAGCAAGTATGTTGACATTTTAATGGGGGCATATATTACCTGTATCTATTTCATCCTGTGATATTTGTAATAACCCTAGTGTTCTTCAAAGTAAAATTTCCAATTTTTTCACCTTAAGTGAAAATTCAATGATGTAATGACATATCAATTAAAAAATTTCTTTCTATAAGATAAATCGCATGCACATTTGAAATCATATTGCTATCAATCTTACATTGTGTTTCATTGTAATCTTAAAAATAGTCCCAAAACATAGATATCATATTGAATAAAATCAAGTATAATATTCATGATTACATCCTTCCATATAAATGGGTACAAGATAGATACATAGCTCGTCTGAGCTTCTTCTTTCAATAGATATACAAACTGGTCCTGATGTCGCCACATCAATGCATACATTCTAAATGTCCTTGCTCATGGGTGAAAACACTCCAATTTTCCTCGATACTGGTGTGAACATCCCCAAACCTCGATTTATAATTGATGAGGAGAAGCATCCCTCAAGCACTTTTCTACCAACCACAGACTTAAATGCAGTCCCCCACACATCTACCCCATAGGTAAGATGGCACTACCCTTTGATGAAGAGATTGGTTGGGAAACCTCATAAAAAATGCTTATTTGAGCTTAGTGTCATGTCCCAAACACTAGAACCTAATCATACGGTAGCTACACCTACACGTATGAAAATATCAAACTAGAATACATACAAGGAACACGGTGAAAAAATAGTGTAAGCCAAAGTATTCTCACTCAGTACTTCAAGTCATAGTCCTCACATTCAAGTACACTACTATGGCTCGATTTGTATTATGATCATTCATAAACTATGCCTAGGTAATTTCCTCCAATGGGTAATCTTTAACCCCAAAAATAAGCTACTCCCCTTTTTCTAAAAATTTTATGGTACCTCTACCAATCAAGCCTAATCATAAGTTACCCTCTTAATGGACATTCCTATCCTAGGTATAACATATGAACTTATCTTTGCATAGACAAGTTATTTTCTTTAAAATTCAATCTAAACCCAAGTATAAATTTATAATCTAGAGTATAGCTACATAAGCCTCATCAAAATAATAGATTAAATAATTGAATCTATTTACTATATTATCACATAATAAGTGGTACTCATTAAGACTATAACCACATCAATGAATGACCTCAATCAAAGAATAATCACATAATTAGATGATTATTTTTGAGAGCGTATTCTTCTTAATTAAAAGGGATGATTCAAGAGTAGAATCTCATCAACATTATGACTTCATAGAAAGAGTACAAAGCAACTACCCAAGCAACAAATCCTACTCAATAGGTAGTCCTTGTTATGTCTCTATTCATATAATATCTCATAAGCCCAAGTGATTTATTTAATCACACAGGCAAGACTCAACCTCAATATACCCTATTCTTAGGATAAAGTCATCAACCAATGACTAGTCCAATTATATAGGTTTACTCTAACTCTATATATTCTAATTAGGACCGAATGTACAACCCAACCTATAGGTATCAACAAGTAGTCAATTACATATCCCAGGAGTAACCCACTAGCTATATAGTATAATCAAATAACTTAGCTATGGGTAACCTTTAAGCTACCCTTGTTTAATCATATCTAGTATATTAATACCTATGAAAAACAATTCCTCCTATTACAGAGTAATTATAAGCACTTCACAAAATAGTATAAATAGCTTCTACTTCCTTTCAAAGAAAGTACTTTTTCCCTAAATGTAAGTATTCACAATAAACTAAAAAAAGCATCCATGAAACAATGTTTCATAAGCTAAGGAAAATAAAGGAAGATTATCTTCATGTCTGTAATTGCTCATCCAATCGATTGGTTGATCCACAACTTCCAAAAGGTAGCAACTAGATTTACTTTGACCTCACAATCAACGCCTCTACAAAGCCTTCCTCACAAATTGATAATTTTACTCCTCTAAAAATGATGAAATTCTCTAAAAAAATACTCAAACTCACTAGAAATATAGTGGAATAATGTAGATAAGTGCAGATGGATTTACAAATAGAAAGCATAAGAATGCTTAAGGAATGAGTCCCAAATGAGAGCTCAATCTCACTATTTATATAGTTTATTGGAGACCACTTAGCTTATAGAAATGACATGAGTTTTGATATAAAAATCCACTCATATCGACTCACTAAACTTATCAAAATTATGGTAACAAGTTCAAAGTGTACTCAAAAAAATAAAACTACAAATCATCCTCTAAACTTGACAACAACATAAGACCATTTCAAAACAACACATGGTAAAAATAAGGCATTCAAATTTCTCTAAAAACATACTTCTACAAGAAACAAAACTCATAAGGTGGCCCCAAAGTAAGTAGCAACCTTTATATAGTCGGAAAGACTTTTCCCACATTTGAATCAATCAATAACTCAAATACAACATTTACTATAAGTCAACTCAGTCCAAGATGAGTCACCATGTCTATGATTTGACCAATTCATTGATTCAGAGAAACCCTTCCTATCATTCAACATTTTCATTTACTTTGTAGTTGATATTCAATTCACTAATGTGGCATACAAAGTAAGTATAGTTTAGTAAGTCAAATTTATTTAATCTCAAAGCATCATCTAAGTCATTCTATTCAAATTGACTTACTTGTTGCACTTTATATTGCACATAGTGTGCCTCTTATTCATTGCCAATATGTGATATATTTGGCCCTTTAAAAAGCTTCCCTATGTTGTATATAATCATCCTATGATTTAGTAATAAATCGGCCTATATGTATCTTGCATAACTTATATACATCAGCCTATAAATTCCCTTCAACAAACCATGCGTTGATTACCACTATTTCTAGTTTCATTGCGGGCTTTAAGCACTATGCTATATAGTGTATCAAATGCTTTTTATACTATGGCATTGGTTTATAAACCAACGAGCTATTAATATTTTCATTATATACATATATATATATATATATTTGTTTATATATAGTATATACACATATGCATAATATATATATCCATATATATATATGTGATATCAAATGTTAGCATATCTATAAATTTACAAAACCTATAGAATGCATCACTCAATATTTGATTATATGTATCCTTATTATCACTTTCATAAAAGTGTATGTGTACATAAATACACATATACATATATATAGTTTTCTAATAAGCATTAACACTTATGTGTATATGCATATATGTGTATATACATATGCACCCTGACATATATATTTATCTATAAACCATATGTCAATCAAGTATACATACATTTGATATATATAAATTAATATGACCATGTTGATATTAACATAATAACAATATTATATATATATACACACTCCTCTAATAAGAATTTATGCTTATGTGTGTATTTGTATATATATACAAACATATATATATTATATAGCAACATGGTAGTAAAGTGATCCATTAAATATCCAAATGATTATGACTACATTCTTATATTCATTATAGCATCATATTAAACATTTATATACATGTATGCATATTTATATATATGTTGTCATACTCTCATGGACATCCCATTATATCCAATATATGCATATGCTGAGATATGTGTATATATGAATATATGTATATATCACAAATATTCATACAACCATACAATAAAGCATAGTAATATAAGGAAGGGCTCACAAACTCAAATAGATAAACATCACCGAAGCATACATTCAATAGTAATTAAGACCCTTACTAATGTAGACACTATGACTTACCTATTCGCAACTCTATGTATAGACTCAAACATTCTACTATGTGTGTAAGCTCTGATAGGTTATGTTACTACCTACCTGACCAAGATCTTCTCTTGAGTGATAATTCCCCTCCACCTGGAGGAGTGAACCTATCCCTGCAACCAACTCAACACATTTGCAATGGTAGTTAGACGTTCATAATAAATTCATATGCACCATAACTTTAGCATATTCATATAACAATAAATGTAAACATATTTACTCTTTGAAAGCCACATTAAGAATTTATCAATACTTTCACATAATACCTATTTCAGTATTCCATTCCTTAGCAAGCATATCAAACTCATGATTTTATTTACTAACATATTTATTCGTGAAGGTAAAAGTAAATCAGTAATAACAAGACGAGATGTGACATACTTCCCCCCTTATGAATCATCATCCACGATGATCTATAGCACTTTAATATATAGAGAAAATTGAATAAAGGTTTATACTCACCCTTTTTGATTCATCTAAGAATCATAAAATGTTCTTCCTATGTAGCATCTCTCCTTGCAACTTTTTCCTTCCTAGACCTTACATGGAGTGTCCTTTCTATCACATAGGAAAAACTTATATGCCTCACACATAATCACTCTCTCAAATATATTACGCATGGTAATCATAATTCCTCATGTGCACATCTCATGTACAAAAGTATCTAAATACCACATGACACCTATACTTTAGTGACTAGAAATCAAGTTCTCATTGGCTAATGAATTTATCCTTTATGTAATCCAAATAGAAAAGGAATGTTGATGTATTGTACACTACACTGTGGGTCCCATCCATCCCTTTGGAATTTACACTTTGGAAAACTTAGGATTCGATAAAGTTCATCACCTACTTATCTATTTTCTTTAACCAAAAATTAATGCTCTTCACCACTTGTCTGTCTTGAGCACAACATTTCTCTTGGACATCTGTCAATTCCTATACTGATTCACACTTAAGCTTTTTATCAACAAAGATTTATTGATCTCTTCTATCTATTACTCCTTTTTGACAATCTATCAAGTCTAAGTTTAACCCTATCTCTTAGCCTATTTCAGCCTAATAGATTTTTCAACCTTCCTTTCCATATAATGGAGCAAACCTCAATGTTAGAAGTTTATAAATATTCAACAAATCATTCAAGATTTGGTTTACCACTTTTTCCTATTTAGCTACAATAATATATTGCACATTAATTCAATTGAATGTCTCATAGTATGATCATGGTCCACACAACCTTATCATTATTTTCTCATTGACAACTAAGAAAAATTTGTCAGGAATACTAAGCAACTACTTGACACAATATATTACTTAGGAACAAAATCCCATAAATCAAGTTTCCATCCAACGTTGGTTACCTTGGTAAATATTTCCACCATAACATTCTATCAATTCTGTTGACATAAAGAGATTAAACTATCTCCAATGGTCTACCATTTCCCTTCAAGAATCTCAAGACAATATACATGTATTGTCGATGATGACACATTTTCTTGATTTCCTACCACACTAGACATTATCTTTCCACATTCCATGCAACATATTACTCTATATTTTCCCAAATTATAGTGGTTCCTCATTTGACAAATAACTTTTTCATTCCAATGTTCTAACTATGACATCGATTTCCTCATTTCATTCCTTAATCCTCAAAATTTAGGTACATAGGTTCTTTTACATCCCATAATAGTCTATTATTTGACTAAATGAAAACATATTTTGTGGTCTCATGCCACATATAATTCCCAAGTAATAATGGTTAGGATTTTTGCGAAGATAAATCTCCTTTATCTTAGGACATCCACACCTTGGATTTCTTTCGTCCTTAATCATTTCCAAATTTGTAATCTTATTTTCAACTCGATCTATCTTTTCCAATGAGCATCAATACTAATTTTGATTATAACTCCCATTCAATATGAAATTGCATACCTAATTACCAAGCATGAAAATTTCCCTAAATCATGAGGAATCTAGATCTTCCCTTGCCTATCCCATAGACAATGATCTTCCCTTTCATCATCATGTAATATGCCTATCCTTTTCTAAGGCATTAATGATAATAAAAATTGATCTTCCAATCAAATTTATATAAGGTATGGTGTGTTAGTAGGTCATAATACTTTACCTTTCTCCTATCTTTCTCCAAAAATTTCAATACCTTATTCTCGTGTTCATGAGATACATGACTTAATTGACATCATGACTTAGGATGAAGTAAAATTTCTTCCATATCAAAAATATATTCATGATTTTTGTTGGGTGGGGTATGTTATCTAGGTCAATATACTCTCTTTCTTCCCCCTTAGTTTTTACACAACATTTGATCAACTCAAATTTGTAATCAAAACAAAAACAAAAATCTCGAAATGTTTTAACTTTCCTTGTTATTGAATTTCAATTGCCTTTTCTTGCCTCATGGCATATCTTGAATATATGTTTTCCCAAAGTTAGATTCATCACTAATCTCTAATCTCATAGATTCAACAATTGGATCGTTAATAAAAAGATCTATTGAATACTTAGAAAATCTACAAGCTAAGAGGCACTCTAATACTCCAATTCTCTTTTCCAATATCCTTTTTTGGGAAGAATATCCATACCCAAAAAGCCTCTTTGGTTGATGTACCTTTCAACTTGGAGTGTTGTTTCCTTATAACTTCTATTGATTTGAAACATAGTGTCACGTTGTATCCCATTTCCTTTTGGAACTTCTAGACATGTGTTGGTTTTTCATTGACACATTGATAGGTTTAATTTATACTCCAACCAATCTAAGTACTAATTAAACCTTTGTTAGGCTAACCTAATTTTCCTTTTTTAGTTTTCTTTCTCACAATCACCTATTCAAGTGACTTTGTCCCAATTCTTGGTAACTTGTTCTCTCATAACCTTTAGAGATACCTAGGTTGCTTGGTTCCTTTTTTCCTCATCTTAATCAAAACTCTAAATTGATTTCATCAATTTTGGTTGGTGGAACCATGTCCACTTCATTGATTACTTATTTTCTAACCATTCTGTTATCTTCCCTTATTCCAAGGTACTATCTCCTTCCTTACAAGTTCCTAGCCTTGCACAAAAATTACATTTAAGTCAAGAGTTCTCCAACCTCTTTGATAACTCCCTTGTTGACTTCCTACTTCAATATAATTTATGCCAATAATGTATACTCATATAATCATAGTATACATACTAAATCCAAGAATCTTTAACTCTTTGAAGCTATAGGTTGCTATCATTAAGGGAGATTCTCTCAATCCTCTCTATCCCTCAGAGTTTTATAACTATATAGTAGGGTGAAGGTACCTATTAGTTATCCTTTATATCCTTCCTACATAACTTTATTGCATAATATTCTACAATCCAAGGTAATATCATAATAAGTTGTTGGTTTAGGAGTTTCTACTCCATAGATGACTCTTATCTTGTCCAAACTTAAACAAGTTTTCAGGAATCTTATCGTCCTTTCTATTTTCCCTCAATTATTTTCTCTTTTCATCTTGACATAAGAACTTTTCTACCATCATCTTGCAATAATATTCATGCATTATTTGTGTAATGAGCTCATAGATTCTAGAGAAGAACCTGGTAGCTTTGATACCACATGTAACAACCGTAGTGTTCTTCAAAGTTAAATTTCTAATTTTTTCACCTTAAGTGAAAATTCAATGATGTCACGACATAGTAATAAAAAAAATTCTTTTCATAATGTAAATTGCATGCACATTTAAATAATATTTCTATCAATCTTCCATTTCAATTCATTGTAATCTTGCAAATATTCCCAAAACATAGATATCATCTTGAATGAACTCAAGTATAGCATTCATGAATACATCCTTCCATATAAATGGGTACAAGATTGATACATAGCTCCTCTAAGCTTTATCTCACAATAGATATACAAGTTGATCCTGATGTCACCACATCGATGCATACATTCTAAAATTCCTTTCTCATGGGTGCAAACACTCTAGTTTTCCTCGATACTAGCACAAACATCCCAGAACCTCGACTGTCAACTGATGAGGAGAAGAATCACTCAAGAACTTTTCCACAAACCAAGGACTCAAATACGGTCCCCTGCACATCTACCTCATAGGTGAGATGGCCCTACCCTTTGATGAAGAGATTAGTTGGGACATTTCATAACAAATGCCTATCTGATCTTATTGTTGTGTCCCACAGACTAGAACCTAATCATATGGTAGCTACACCTACAAGTATGAAAATCTTGAATTAGAATACATACAAGGAACATAGTGAAATGACAATGTAAACAATGGAAACCTACACTAATTTGGCCAGAGTATTCTTACTCAGTACTTTGAGTGATATTCCTCACATTCACATACACTACTATGGCTTGGTTTGGATTATGACCATTCATAAACTATTCCTAGGTGATTTCCTCCAATGGGTAATATTTAACCCCAAAAATAACCTACTCCCCTTTTTCCCAAAAAGTCTATGTTACCTCTATTAATCAAGCCTAAGCATAAGTTACCCTCTCAATGAAAATTCCTATACTAGTTGTAACATATGAACTTATCTTTGTATAAACAATTTATTTACTTCAAAAGAAAATCTAGTCCCAAGTACAATTTTGTAATCTAGAGTATAGCTACATAATCCTCATCATAATCATAGATTAAATAACTAACTCCACTTATTATATTATAGCATAATAAGTGGTACTCAGTAAGAGTATAACCACATAAATGAATGACCTCAATCAAAGAATAATCCATCATTAGATGATTCCATTTGAGAGCATATTCTCCTTAATTAAAAGGGATGATTCAAGAGTAGAATCTCATCAAAATTTTGACTTCATAGCAAGATTACAAAGCAACTACCCAAGCAAAAACTCCTACTCAATAGGTAATCCTTCCTATGTCTCTATTCATATAATGTCTCATAAGCTCAAGTGATTTACTTAATCGCACAGGTGAGACTTAGCCTCATTATACCCTATTCTTGGGATAAAGTCACTAACCAATGACTAGTCTGATTATATAGGTTTACTCTAACCCTATATATTCCAATCAAGACCGAATGTATAACCCAACCTAATATGTTATTCCAAACCTATAGGTATCAATGAGTAGTCAAGTACATATCCTAGGAGTAACCCACTAGCTATATAGTATAATAAAATAACTTAGCTATGGGTAACCTTTAAGCTACCCTTGTTTTATCATTTCTAATATTAATACCTATGACAGACAATTCCTCTTATTATGGATTAATTACAAAAACTTCTTAAAATAGGATAAATAGCTTCTACTTCATTTCAAGGCAAATACTTTTTTTCTCTAAATGTAAGTATTCAAAATAAACTAAATAAAGCATCCATGAAACAATTACTCATAAGCTAAAAAAAATAAAGGAAGATTATCATCATGCTTGTAATTGCTCATCCAATCGAATGGTTGATGCACAACTTCCAAAATTCAGCAACTAGCTTTGCTTTGACCTCATAATCAATGCCTCTATAAGCCTTCCTCACAAGTTGATAATTTTACTCCTCTGAAAATGATGAAATTCTCTCACGAAATACTCAAGCTCACTCAAAATATAGTGGAATAATGAAGATAAGAAGTGCAGATGATTTCAAATAGAGAGTATAAGAATTCTTAAGGAATGCAACCCAAATGAGAGGTCAATCTCACTATTTATACAATAGATTGGAGACCACTTGGCCTATAGAAAAGGCATGAGTTTTGACAGAAAAATCCACTCGTATTGACTCACTTCGCTTATCAACATGGTGGCAACAAGTTGAGAGTGTACTCAACAAACTAAATGTTGCAAGTATGGATTTTTTTGGTGGTGTTGTCATTAATGTTTTCATTGATTTCAACACAGTGCAGCTTGAGTACAGATGGTACTTATATAGTTGAGATACTGTAGAAGTGCTTAGAGTACATGGAGTTATATTTATGAGGTTGTAGTTGTATTTTTGCCAAGTGCTTTTGAGAAAATTTGTGAAATAATGAAGGTAGTGTTGAAGAGTGTGTTATGAGTTTGTTTCAGTATTGTGCTCTACATTTCTTCTATGTTGATCCTATGCCTATGTGGATATGTAAGTGTTCTCATGAATTTTAATGGATAATATATCCTAAGTTTTAGCTTTTGGTTCGATGGAGAGTAAAAGATATGCTCACTGATGTGTGAACTAGTTTGATAGAACTATTTTTTTGTGGACTAGGAGAATTTGTTTGGATCTGTAGTCTTTTGATATTTGGTTTCAGATCTTGTGGATCTGGGAGATGGCTCTTTCTATTGGTTTTTGTGTTATGACAAATTTTCTTGTGGTTTGGCACTCTGGAAGACCTACTCCAAAGCTCCTGTGTTTTGTTGGTTGGTTTAGCTAGACTATTGAAGAGTTCTTTGTGAATGAAGTTTGTTGTAATTGATATGGATGTACTTGAGGCATTCTTAGTGATGGTAAAATGTCTAGTGAAGCGTGTTGATTGATCCACATGTGATTATTTTTCTAGAGATGCATGTACTTTAAATATTATTGGTGTTTTCATTAGGTTTGACCGGCCTGGTGTCTACACATTACATTAAGTTTTCACATTCACTTAAAGAAGTGTCTGATTGATCCATGATGTTGTTTGGGTCCTAAATTAAATATGTAATTGGTTCTCTCTCATTCTTATCCACTGCAAGAATTTTGAGAAGCTGACCTAGTTTGAATTTATAAATGAAATTATATAGCTGACCTTGGAAAACGTTTCTAAGGTTGAAGATGGTATAAAGGAAAATCAAGTTATAGAAAATTCGATATCCATCCATCCTTGAATCGAGCAAGTAAGTGAAGTGTGTGAACAAGTGCAAGAAGTAGAAAGTGGAAAAGTGAATTGAGGAAACAATACTTTAAGGTGTTAGATTCCTGAAAGTAGTGATCTGATGGTGTCTACAATCTTTTGATCAAGTTACGAATGTGTGGAACCCTAGTGTTAGATCTTCATTTATCTTTTCATTATTTGTAGGCAGTATGTCTCCTTCTGGACAGTGAGTCCTTTGCTGGCAGTGAGCCTTTGTATCTGGTCAGTGAGCCTTTGTATCTGGTATTGTATTACTACTATATTGTGAGTTAATCCTCACAATGGTTTTTCCCTCATTGGGTTTTCCATATAAATTTGGTGTCTCTAGTGTTTTCTTTTTGTTATTTTCATTTCATGTTTACAATTAATAATAGATTGAAGTTAAAGTGAAAATATTAAGTTTAGAAGTGAAGTGATTTAATACAATTGATTTCCCTCTTAGTTGTATTGTGGATTACAACAATTGATATAAGATCTCAGGTTCCTCGATGAAAAGATTAACCACTTAAGGTAGATCAGATGGCGCACAAGTTGTAGGTTCCTATTTTTGATGGAGCTGATTATAGTGACTAGAAATAACATCTGAGAATTTATTTAATTTCACTTAGTTTCAATACCTAGAAAGCTATGCAGACAAAGTATGTGACACCAACAGTTGTTCCTTCCTCTACTCATGAGATTGCAGCTTATGAGGAGAATGAAAGAGAAAGGTATGCTATCTTTAGTGCTCTATCTAAAAATGAAAGAACAAAATTTATTTCTCTATCTATTTCTCATGAAGTATGGAAAAAATTGAAAGAAATTTATACATGGAATGATAGAGTAATTTTTTCAAGGAAACTAACTGCTAAGAGAAAATTTGAGAACTTGATAATGGAAGATGGGGAAGACATTGCAAGTTATTATTATAAATTTGAACTTATAGCAACTAAAATCAAGAATCAAGGTGGTACCATGTCAGACAAAGATATAATTGAAAATATCTTGATGACCCTACCAGACAATTACAGTGACAAATTATCTGCTCTTGAAGAATCATATGATCCAAAGACATTTACTAAGGAGCATCTATTTGGTGTCCTGACTATATTTGAGATGAGAAAATTTGCAAGAGAGAAGGAGAAGACTGAAACAACTTTTAAAGAAATGAAGATAGGAGATGACTCAGATGATGATGATTCAGAAGATTTGGAAGAAAATTTCACAAGGAGATTGAAGAAAGGTACTAGTAAATACAAAGTTAATTTTCCTTTCAAGTGTTTCAGTTGTGGAAATACTGGTCATTATGCATCAAGATATCCTAATAGAGCTACACACAAGAAGAAAAAGGACAATAACAATAATCACAAATATAAAAGGGATAAGAAGTTCAAGTAATTGTATTATGTCAAAGAAGATGCAGGAATTTTTGATGATGAATTTGAATTTGAGGAGGATAAAGATGAATGTTTGTTTCTAGCACTGGAAAATAAAGTTGTATCTACTAACCATGGAATATATTCAAAAGAATATGGTCCAGAGAGAAAAAAGAATGATCCAAAAGGTACTCTGGTAACTTCTTTTCATGCTAGACAGGATGACGACTTTTGGGTAATTGACAGTGGATGCTCAAATCATATGATTGGAGATAAGAGTAAGTTTACTAAACTGGAGAATTATGATGAAGGAATAGTTATGTTTGGAGATGACTCTCATGATAAGATTATTGGTAAAGGAATAACTAGTTTTGATGGAAAACATAATATTGACAATGTTTATTATGTGAAGGGATTAAGGCATAATCTCTTAAGTGCTGGATAAATGTTCAACAAAGGTTCTAATATTGTGTTTTAGAATAACACTTGTTAGATTAGAAAAGGATCTGAAACTGTGGTAGCAGCTGGAAGAAGAACTCATGGAAAAATATATCAACTTAAGGGTGGTGATGGTCAGTGTTTTTTTCTCATATTAATGAGAGTTGGATCTAGCACTAGAGGATGGGACATGTGAATTTTGATAATCTGATCAGGATCGGTTCTAGGGAATTTTTCAGAGATCTCTCTCGAATCACAAAGCCTTCAAATTCAATTTGTAGAAGTTGCCAGTTGGGAAAACAAACAAGAAATAGTTTTAAAGGAAAGGAACTATCATCTACCAAAATGCTAGAATTAATCCATACAGACCTTTGTGGTCCTACAAGAACAAGAAGCCTAAATGGTGATAGGTATTTTATGCTCTTGATTGATGATTAATCTAGGATGACATGGGTTAAATTTCTTAAAGAAAAGGCTCAAGCTCTAGATAGATTCAAGATGTTTAAGGCAAGAGTAGAAAATGAGGAAAAACTAAGAATCAAATGCTTAAGGTCTGATAGAGATGGAGAATTTACATCTAGTGAGTTCAATGCTTTCTGTGAAGAGCATGGCATAAAAATACATTATTTTTCTTCTAGAACCCCTCAGCAGAATGGAGTTGTGGAAAGAAAGAACCATACTGTTCAAGAGGCTGCCAACACTATGATGAAAGAAAAAAATGTTCCTAATGTGTATTGGAGAGAAGTAATCCACACTATTGTTTGCATTCTTAACACATTTTAGATCAGAGGTAACAACATTAAGACCCCTTATGAGTTGTGGACTAGTAAGAATCCTACTGTTAAATACTTTAAGGTATTTGGAAGTAGATGTTACATTAGAAGAGATGATGAAAATATTGTAAAGTTTGATGCTATATGTGATGAAGGAATTTTCTTGGATATTCAAATAACAACAAAGCATATAGATTCTTTAATAAGATACTGAGGAAAATAATTGAAAGTGCTAAAGTAAATGTTGATGAATCTATGTATATACCAGTGGAAATAAATGAAGTTGAACCTAATGATCCTATCTATGTGCAAATACAAGAAGAAGAAAAGGAAGAGAAAGAACAAAGTGATGAAAAAGAAGAGATTCTTGAACTTGCACCTAGTACTCCTAGATATGTTCAGAGAAATCATCCAGAGGAACAAATAATTGGAGACATAAGTGAATGAGTGAAGACAAGAAGCAAGGTGGTTGAGGTAAACCTGTGTTTACTTTTTAAGATATAACCTAAGACTGTGACTAAAGCATGTAATGATGAAAGCTAGGTTAAAGCAGTGAAAGAGGAACTACAATGGATAGATAAGAATGACACATGGGAACTAGTCCCTAGACCTACAAACAAGAATGTAATTGGTTCAAAATGGGTATTCAAAAACAAGCTGAATGAAGATTGTGAAGTGGTAAGGAATAAAGCAAGACTTGTATGTAAAGGATATTCATAGGTTGAAGGAATAGATTTTGAAGAAACTTTTGCATCTATAGCAAGAATGGAGGCCATTTGGATGTTCATGAAATTTTCATCTCATAAAGACTTCAAAGTGTATCAGGTGGATGTCAAGTCTACATTTTTGAATGGAGAACTAGAAGAAGTGTAGATGGAGCAACCAGAAGGTTTTCAGCTGTCATAAAAATAGTACATGGTTTGTAAGTTAAAGAAGGAATTATATAGACTTAAACAAGCTCCAAGAGCTTGGTATGCTAGATTAGATAGATACTTGAAAAAGAAAGGATTCAACAAAGGATCTACAGATAACAATATTTACTTCAAGGTTGAGAAAAATAAGATATTGATAGTTGTGGTATATGTTGATTACATCATCTTTGGTGGAAATGAAGGTATGTGAAATTTTTTTTGAAGAGATGCAGAAAGAATTTGAAATGTCTATGATTGGTGAATTGAATTTCTTCTTTGAAATTCAAGTAAATAAACCTGACAAAGGGATATCCATTTTACAATCTAAGTATGTTAAGGAATTGTTAAAGAAGTTTTGAATGGATGACTCTAAACCGGTCTATACCCCTATGGTAACTAGATGTAAGCTAAGTAAGAATGATGAATCTACAAAAATTTATCAAAGCATGTATAGATCAATGATTGGTGGACTATTTTATCTTACCACTACTAGACCTTATATCATGCATGTAGTATGTTTAGTTGCAAGATTTCAAGCAGAACCTAAGGAAACACATGTTATATATGTGAAAAGGATATTCAGATATCTTAAAGGAACTCCAGATTATGGGTTGTGGTATACAAAAGACAATTATTTCACATTGAATTCCTACATTGATGTAAATTGGGATGGTTGTGTAGATGACCAAAAGAGTACAAGTGGTGGTGCATTCTTCCTTGGAGGAAGAATAGTTTCATGCTGGAGCAAGAAAAATATTCAATTTCTTTATCCACTACTTAAGTAGAGTATATTGCACCAACATCCTATTGTACATAGGTACTTTGGATGAAGCAAACCTTGATGGACATAGGCGTGGTGAGTGATGAACCTATCTCTATATTTTGTGACAATACAAGTGCTATAAACATTTCAAAGAATCCAGTGATGCATTCTAGAACAAAGCACATATCTATTAAGTATCACTTCTTGAGGGAGAATGTATTGAAGAATGAAGTTAGGATTGAATATGTATCTGCCAAGGAACAAGTTGTAGACATATTCAATAAGGCCCTTTCGAAGGATACTTTTGAGTATCTCAGAGGGAATTTAGGCTTTACTACCCCTCATTTGAACTAAGTGCAAATGGAGGTGAATTATTCCAATGGATTCACAGACTCTTTCTGATTTAGACTAATGATTGAGGTCTACTCCTCAGGGGGAGTAGAGAAGTGCATTGTTGTAGTATGTGATGTGGGTGTACTCCTTAGGGGGAGCAAATAGAGCTTTACATGGCAAGAATTTATTTTTTCATTGATGTCAAAGGGGGAGAGTGAATCATGTGAAAATTTTATGCTTGGAAGGTTGTCGCTTCTGAAAATCATGTATGTTGTATTTGATGGTTTTTCACATCATGTGTTGCCATCAATGACAAAGGGGGAGATTGTTGCAAGTATGGATATGTTTGGTGGTGTTGTCATTAATTTTTTCATTGATGTCAACACAATTCAGGTTGATTATAGATGACACTTGTATAGTTGAGATACTATAGAAGTTCTTAGAGTACATGGAGCTATATTTATGAAGTTCTAGTTGTGTTTTTGCCAAGTGCTTTTGAGAAAATTTAAGAAATAATGAAGGTAGTGTTGAAGAGTATCTTTTGAGTGTGCTCCAGTATTGTGCTTTGCATTTATTTTGTGTTGATCCTATGCATGTGTGGATCTATAAGTGTGTTCATGAATTTCAATGGATAATATATCCTAAGTTTTAGCTTTTGGTTCGATGGAGAGTAAAAGATATGTTCACTGGTGTATGAACTGGTTTGACATAACTATTTGTTTTTGGACTGGGAGAAATATTTTGGCTTCACAGTCTTCAGATATTGCAGATCCTGGAGATCACTCTTTCTGATGGTTTTTGTGTTCCAACAAATTTTCGTGTGGTTTGGCACTCTGGAAGAACTGCTCTAGAGCTCTTGTGTTTTGTTGGTTGGTCTAGTTGGACTATTGAAGAGTTATCTATGAATGAAGTTTGTTGTAATTTTTGTGGATGGACCTGAGGCATTCTCTGAGATGGTAAAATGTCTAGTGAAGCATGTTGAGTGATCCACGTGTGATTATCTTTCTAGAGATGCATGTACTTTAAAGATCATTGGTGTTTTCATTAGGTTTGGCCGACTTGGTTTCTACATGTTACATTAAGTTTTTGCATTGACTTAAGGAAGTGTGTGATTGATCCAATATTTTTTTTGTGTCCTAAATTAAATATGTAATTGGTCCTCTCTCTTTCTTATCCACCGCAGGAATGTTGAGTAGCTGACCTAGTTTGAATTTGTAAATGAAATTGTATAGCCGACCTTGGAAAATGTTTCTAGGGTTGAATATGGTATAAATACAAATCAAGTTGTTGTGAATTTGATATCTATACATCCATGAATCGAGCAAGTAAGTAAAGTGTGTGAACAAGTACGAAAGGCAAAAAGTGGAAGAGTGAATTGAGGAAAGAATACTTTAAGTTGTTAGATTCTTGAAAGTACTGAGTTGATGGTTTCTACAATCTTCTTATCAAGTTTCAAATGTGTGGAACCCTAGTGGTGGATCTTCATTTATCTTTTCTTTTACTATAGGTGGTGAGCCTCCTTCTAGACTAAGAGTCCTTTGTTGGTAGTGAGCCCTTTGGCAGTGAACCTTTGTATTGGGTATTGCATTACTACTATATTATGAGTTAATCCTCACCGTGTTTTTTCTCTCATTGGGTTTTCCATATAAATCTGGTGTCTTTGGTGTTTTCTTTCTATTATTTTCATTTTGTGTTTACACTTAATAATAGATTGAAGTTAAAGTGAAAAGATTAAGTTTAGAAGTAAAGTGATTTGATACAACTAATTCACCCCCCCTTCTTAGTTGTCTTTTGCATTACAACACTAAAATTATAGATTTCCCTCTAAACTTGACAACAACATAAGACCATTTCAAAATAACACATGGTAAAAAGAAGGCATTGAAATTGCTCTTAAAACATACTTCTACAACAAATAGAACTCATAAGGTGGTGCCAAAGCAAGCAACAACCTTTCTATAGTTGGCATGGATTTTCGCACATTTGAATCAGTCAATAACTCAAATACAACACTTAGCATAAGTCGACTCAATCCAAGATGACTCGTCATGTCTTTGATTTGACCAATTCATCAATTTGGAGAAACATTTCTTACCATTCAAAATTTTCATTTAATTTGTAGTTTATATTCAACTCACTGATGTGGCGTCCAAAGTAAATACAATTTACTAGGTCAAATATATTTAATCTCAATGCATCATGTAAGTCATTCTCTTCAAATCAACTTACTTGTTGCACTTTATATTGCACATAGTGTGCCTTTTATTCATTGCCAATAAGTGATATATTCAGCCCTTTAAAAAGCTTATATATGTTATATATAATCATCCTATGACTTAGTAATAAATTGTCCTATATGTATCTTGCATAGCTTATATACATCAGCCTATAAATTCCCTTCAGCAAACCATGCATTGATTACCACTATTGTTGGTTTCATTGTAGGCTTTAAGCGCTATGCTAAACAGTGTATCAAGCACTTTGTATATTATGGCATTGGTTTATAAACCAGCGAGCTATTAATCTTTTCATTATATATATATATATATATATATATATATATATATATATGTATGTATGTATGCATATATATATATATATATGTTTATATATAGTATATATACCTATGTATAATATATATATTTGTATATATATATGATATCAAACGTTAGCATATCTATAAACTTACAAACCTATAGAATGCAACAATCAATATTTGAGTATATGTATCCTCATGATCACTTTCATAATAGTGTACGCATATATACATACATATACATATATCTGTATATATACTTTTCTAATAAGCATTAATGCTTACGTGTATATACGTATATGTATATGTTTATGTATATGCACACTCACATATATATATTTATATATAAACCCTATGTCAATTAAGTATACATACATTTGATATATATATAAATGAATATGACCACATTGATATTCACATAATAATAATATTATATATATATATACAAACACTCCTCTATTAAGCATTTACGCTTATGTGTGTATTTGTATATATATAAAAGCATATATATACATTATATAGCAACATGGTATTCAAGTGATCCATTCAATATCCAAATAATTATGACTATGTGATTATATTAATAATAGCATCATATTAAACATTTATATACATCTATGCATATTTATATATATGTTTTTATACTCGCATGGAAATCCCATTATATCCAATGTACATGTATGCCAACATATGCCTATTTATGCATATATATGTATATCCCAAATATTCATACAACCATACAATCAAGTATAGTAATATAAGGAAGGATTCACAAGCTCAAACAAATAAACTTCACCTGAACATGCATTCAATAGTAATCAAGACCCCTAAACTAATGTAGACAAATCAGCTAAGGATGATTTACCATTTCCCAACTCTATGTCTAGACTCAACCATCCTACTGTGAGTGTGTGTAAGCTCTAATAGGTTACATTACTAGTTACTCAGCCAAGATCGTCTCTTGAGTGATACTTCCCCTCCACCTAGAGGAATGAACATATCCTTGGAACTAGCTTAGCACATTTTCAATGGTAGTTAGACATTCATAATATATACATATGCATCATAACTTTAGCATATTCATATAGAAATAAATGTAAACATATTTACTCTTTGAAAGCCACATTAAGCATTTATCAATACTTCCACATAATACCTATTTCAGTATTCCATTCCTTAGCAAGCATATCAAACTAATGATTGCATTTACTAACCTATTTACCCGTTGTTACCCTATAATTTTTCCTTGCTCCATGGAAATCTATCTACCAACTTATAAATGACCAAATCCTAATCAGGAAGTGTTTTGTTTAGTTTGTATAACTCCCCACTTTGCTACTTGAGCTCATTTTCTATGAAGGTCATGTGGTCTCTCATTCGGGTAGTGTCTTGTATAGTTCATCAAACCTTCCTTTCCCACCTAAGTAATAATTGTTATTTAAGTTTCATCTTGACATGACATTCGAACTCAGGTGCACTTTTATATAGTTTGTTGAACTCTCCATTTTACCACTTATAGACGTTTACTTTCAAATTTTGAAAAACATTATGATGGAAATAGTGAAGTGACAACTTCCACATGTCATGAATCAATTAAAGATATTAAATGCTCATCTTCCCCCCCATTTTTTTTTTGCAAAGTTTTAAGAAAGTTTCAATTGTTAGACAAACATTCTCATTGCAACAAGGTTCTTCAAGGATGAGACACAAAATTCCAATTGAAAAATTCACGATTGAAGGTATTTATAGAATCCACTTATTTCAGCTTTCTTTCCTAGAATATTTTTGTCTGCATTTCAGAGGGTTATCTATTGTTTGAGCTATAAACTCTCATTCATGGCTATGGTTAATCGTATGGGTTACGAATATGTGTTTGGGCTAACTTATGAGGGACTATAAATTGGAGACAACCATTGCTTGGTATGGAATAAAGGGGTGGAGTGTAACTATAGACATGAAAAATATATCGAAACACTTGATCCTGATTACTAACACCATTTCATCCTAAATCATCTTCTTAGCTTGTCATCACTCTTCATCCCTTAATTAAATTAATAATCATTTATCTGATTAAGTCATTCTCTCTTTTTAATTAAATAAATCAAAATTATTTAATTAATCCTTTGATCTCTATTTAATTAAATAATTTATTTTATTTGATTAAATCTCTAAAGTCATCTTATTAAATTAAATAAATTAAACCTTATTTGATTTAACCCGACATCATCATCCCTCTTTAATTAAATAAATCAAATCCTTTATTTAATTAAATCTAAATCACATTCTCATCTTTTGATTTAAATCAACCCATAAATCTAAATCAAATAGCCACATCACCTAATCCCTCATTAAATTAATTAACCCTTGATTAATTTAATCCTAATCTCCAAATTTCTCTAGATTTTGCCACTCGCACATGAAAATACATTTTATAGATTTATTTAATCCCTATTTTCTTTCAACTTGGCATCTTTTGAGAATATTCCTTCAAATTGGAAAATCCCTCCAAGTGGATTTGTCCTTCCAACAAGACATTCATTCCCTCTTACATGTCCTTGTGCATTGAGCCAAGTGGCATTTAATTCAATATTTTTCCCTCTTGCATGTCATTTCACTATTTTCAAATTCCTCCTAATTTCATTTATTGTGCACATTCACCAAAATGTGCTCAAGCTTCCTCCATTCACATCTTGACAAGTGGCACTTGCCCATTGGATGTTGAATGATCCCACATTGCTTCATTTTGATCATTTTTCCATCTTGTATTTCTATAAATAAGAGGCTTCTCTCCTCATTTTGATCATCCACAATTTGAGTAAACTCACTATACTCAATTTCATCTTCAATCATATCTATTTTCATCTATTTTATCAAGATCTTAGCTAGGTTAAGTAGATTTTTCATCATGGAGCTCAATTGAATCTTCATCAAAGTGCATCACTCATCAACATTGTATCATAGGAGTCAGAAAGGGCCAATTTCCACATCAAATTGCCACCAACTCCCCCATGGGATCAAGAGTTTGATTTACATTGAATAGGATTTGATAGCTTTTGTTTATGTTTGCTTATGTTCTTCATCTCATTTCTTGTTCTTTGCAATTTAAATGGATTTGATGGGGAATCTTGATTCTCACTTGTATTTGATCTAATTATGTGTTTGTTTGTTATGTTTGTGCCGGTCTAGGATTGGGATTCTATATTTTGGTGCTAGATGGAGGGCGAATCTGAAGTTCTAATCACGTTTTTCAACAAAATCCCATTCTTTTTCTCTTTTTTTGGTGTCTATAAGGAACTATGCCACTACTAGAACAATGGTGCCATACATCACCACTACAAACTTCAAACCATGCCACTCAGTCTTTCCCACACATAATTCATATCTTCTAACTCTGCCACTGGGTTAGTTTATGGTCGCTGGTTTTCTCAAACTCCAAACAATGACGCTGGGAAAAACTACGTCACAATCACGCTCTTTGGTCTACTGCAGAGCGCCACTTGTAGACCTAACAGTGCTATACAACATCACTGATTTCCTCAAACTGCACCACCTATACAGTCTATTCAACTGAAATTATGTAAAAGGTTTAAATTGACTTGATTTTGACATGTGCTTTTTTATTCTAGTTGTTTTAGATTGCTAACTGGTTTATCTAACCTTTGTTTTGCAGTTCTAATCAGTTTTTGCAAGTTTGTCTAATCAAGGTGAAGGAGAAAAATGAAGTTGAAGGTGACATTATGACACCATTCTCTCACTACATCAAGTGTTTTTGAACACTTTACTATTTGTTTAACACTTTTGGGAGAGTTCATAATCTCTCTTAAGGATTTGTTATCTTTCATGCTCTTAGGATATACTAAATTTCTTTTGGTCTCTAAAAAGAACACTACAAAACCTTGTAATTTTGCTACAAAGGATTTTAAAAGAACCCTAGACAAACTCACTAGATTTGGTTTAATGACTAACAATTGAACAAGGAAATCTCTATATTTCATTTTGTTGCTCTAAAAAGAATCAAATCATTGCTTTCGTGGATTTAAAATGAACAAGTGCTTCTTTGTTTTGTAATTACTTACTCAAAGTAACATCATCAAAAAGACGTATGCACTTCTCTCGTGCTTTATAGAGATCTTGAGAAACAAAAATCCTTTTGGTGATCTTAAGTTGTGTAAGTGATTGCCTCCACATTTGAATTTGGGCATTTTAAAATTGAACCAATCTTGTGAGTGTGAGTGAAGTACAGGGCGAGTGTTCTCTCTTTGTTTCTCAACAAAGATCGATCGAATTGTGGATGTAATTGCTTTCTTTTGTGTACCTTTAGATAGCCTACCTTGGTGGGAAAAAGTACTCACCCCAAGGGAATGACCCAAGCAGTAATGAGTATAAGCCAAGCTCTTCCAAACAACTATATAAATTTGTGGTTACGATGAAAATCATAAATAATGGGAAGTGGTGCATGATAACTCTCCCCCAGTATCTTTATGATGTGTAAAGCCCTTGTTCTAAGGGTTTGGAGATCTCTCACAATTATTTTATCATTGCATCCCCTAAATTGGATGCCCTTACTATAAAATTTTGTTTAAAAGCCAAAAATCCTAATATTTGTCAGTGTTAGGAGGTCAAACCTCTGGAGTTGTCCCACATTCTTACGAATTTTAGTAGAAATGAGAAGTATGCCATGGGAGATTTATGGGTAATGATGCTTGGCTGACCCGAGAAGTGTGTGTCATGGAGGGGAGATAGTGTGGTGAAGCATCTAATCATTTACAAAGAGTAAGCGTAGTTGGATTCATCCAAGTGGGAAATCAACAGATATTTTAGTTTCCATCCTAGGGTTGTGCAATCTTTGAGTCAATTAAACACTTTTTGTGGATCCAAAACACTTGAAAACAAACATTCACAAAATCCTAAAAATCTCAAACCCTTTAGGAAAATAAAATACCTTTGACGAATTTGAGTGCTCATGCTTGTCTTAGGGATTTTTTATCCTTAGAGGCATCTAAGTATTTGGATTTAATCATAACTTTCTTTTACTAAAGTCAACATTATGAAAATTTTGCCTTGATTTCTTTGATTTACATAATGGACTTTGTGGGATGAGGAGGAGTTAGGACATTAGAAATATAGTTTGAAACTTTAAACAAGAAGTGTTTGTGGTAGAAAGAACTTACTAAGCAAAGTTAAAAGACAACTGAACCCCACACATGTGTTCTTCCAAATTATTTCTCGCAAAATTAAAATCCATAAACCCAAGTTCAAAAGTCTTAGTCCAAGAGCTCATGAAGAATGTATTTCAAAGCTTCATGAGGTAAGAGAAAGGTTGGTTTACAATTTTTACAAGAAAGCTTCAAAGAACAACCCTAACTTGTATGAATTTTATTGTCAGCAAAACCCTGATCTCTTTCAAAGATTTTATTTTCATACATAGGAAGTGTCAAGCGTTTTCTTCAATACCGAGGTCTTGTAAGGAAGAGTTCTACCTAGGGCTGGTCTAGGATAAAAATTATCACTCTCACCCATCTTTAAACCATCAAAATAAAAAACCATCTCACCCACAACTCTTGAAAATCTTGAAAACATCATCCATGCTATACTTTTTGGAAAACCAAAATCATCTTGTTTGGCTAGATATGTGGGGATGAATCCTTCTCCACATATTTGATCAAATTATCAAATCCTTGTGAAAAATTTTTCCTCTTGATAAAATCCAACATCATGGGGTCTAGGAGTTCATTATCTAAAATCATCTTGTTTGATTAGGGGTGTCTTGATAAATCCTTCTTTACACCTTTAGTAAAATTATCATCTTGTGTACAAGTTTACTTTAGGACAACATCTAACCTCTAAGAGTTTACAAGTGAACTATCTCAAATCAGTCAATCCAAGTCAAATCACCAAAGTCTAGTGTCTCCTCCAAGGTTTCTCAAGAGTTCAATCATCCACATCATCCATTTTTCCATGTATCTCTTCCCCATATTTTTTATCCTTAATCATCCTAGTTCTTCTCTTTTTGTGCCTAAAGTTAGATCAATCAAAAAGAATACACATTCTCAAAAATGTATCCTTCTTTTATGGTGAAAACAAGATCACAACATAAGAAGAATATGGAAATCACCAAGGAAACATCAACTTCAAGTGACCTAAGCCAAATTGCTCCCGAAATGAATCCCACAAGCAATCTCCCACTACCATCACAAAATCCAAAGGAGGAGGGTCAAGTAGAGGAAATCACCAAAAATGTCTTAGGGATGACACAAGATGAAATCCTTGAGATGGTCCAAAATCATAAAAATCATCAAATTGTTAATGCCATCATGAGGTTATATCCCTCCCAATACATGTTGGAATTGGCCAAAGAAGGGACTAAAATCCCTTCCAACTATGACCTAAGCACTTTGTGGAAAAACCTCTTGAGATCATGCCTCCAATCCCACCGATACCTCCATGTAAAAACATCAGCCAAAGAATCTCATAGATCGCATCATCCATTGCTCCAACTCCACCAATCATTAGCAAGGGAAGCTCATTGCTGCATTACCATCAAGCACATCCCCTTGTGAATAACCAAGAGTTGGATGCAAAAACCATATTGGGACAATCTTTCCTAGTAAATCCATTGCACCCATATGTCCCTCTCATATTTTTGAAC